>CM053623.1:162144715-162163878 GCA_028646595.1 Phalanger gymnotis | reverse complement strand
TTTCCAAATCCTTTTTGAGCTCTTGCTTGGCCTGAGACCAGTTCATGTTTTTCTTGAAGGCTTTTGTTGTAGGCTCTTTGACTTTGTTGACTTCTTCTGACTGTATGTTTTGGTCTTCTTTGTCACCAAAGAAGGATTCCAGAGTCTAAGACTGAATCTGGGTGCATTTTCGCTGCCTGGCCATGTTCCCAGCCAACTCGCTTGACCCTTGAGTTTTTCAGTGGGGTATGACTGCTTGTAAACTAAAGAGTTCTATGTTCCAAGCCTGGGGGGATGCGCCAGCTCTGCCACACCAGCACTCCTCCTTCCCCAAGAACCCCCAACCCAGACTGGACTTAGATCTTCAGCAGGCTCTTAATTCCTGCTCTGATCTGCCACTTAATTTCTCCCACCAGGTTGGCCTGGGGCCAGAAACAACTGCAGCTATAGTTCTAAAGCTGCCCCATCCCCACTGCCCCAGGGGTGGTGGCAGAACTTCAAACTCTATTCCAGTCCCCAGCAGCTTCCCCCACTAACCCACTCTGTTGTCCTTGGTGTTTGTGGGTTGAGAAGTCTGGTACCTGCCACAGCTCACTGATTCAGGGCTCTAGGGCAAGGTCCGCCTGGCTCCTGGGCTGGTCGGTCTGTGCCGCCCACACTGGGCTCTGCTCCGCTCAGCTCTGCTCCCCTCAGCTCTCAGCTCCATGTGGGATAGACCTTACCCAGAGATCATCCAGGCTGTCCTGGGCTAGAGCCCTGCTTCCCTATGCTATTTTGTGGATTCTGCAGTTCTAGAATTGGTTCAGAGCCATTTTTTTATAGGTTTTTGGAGGGATTTGGCGGGGAGCTCATGCTAGTTCCTGCTTTCCAGCTGCCATCTTGCCATTTTGAATGTTTTTTGGACAGATATTTTCATTTTTAGTATCTGATGGCGGTCGGGATACAGGTAATACTGACTTCAAGCTAAATATTTAGCATTGTTATAAAAACAAAACACCCACATGATACTGAGATGCAACAAAGACTAAGATTATATTATTATGTTAATTGATAGTCGTCATCTTTTAAAAGTCGCATGGAGAACTGGAGGTCCTGTAGAGAAGAGCAAGATAATTAAAGAGATGGAAAACAGGATGGACAATGAAAGGTTAAAAGAATTGTGGTTGTTAGCCAATGGAACAAAAGATTGAGAAGTGACCTGATATTCTCATTAAATTATATCAAGGTATTTTATGAATGGAATGTTTTCCATGTCTTCAGAGAACCAATCAAGAAGAAATGGTTTTCAGTTGTACTAGAAACAGATTATAAAGCTTAGTATCAGAAAGGACTTTAATAATCACCTAGTCTCATGACTTTTTACAAAGGATGAAACCAACACTTGAGACCTTGGCCAAGTTCACTTAGTAAATAAGAGAAGCAGGACTTGAATCCATGTCCTCTTTCTCCAAATCCAGTGGTCTTTACACTAAACTAAGAATCACATTCTGAAATGGTAACAATTGACACTAATTCAATCTTTCAGCTACTGTTTGTGACACCATTCCAAGTTGCGGCTGGCTGAACTCTCCTCTTTTTCGCTTTTCACAATTGCTTTAGTTAACTCCTCAAAAATTATACTGAGTCATAGTGTATTAGAGGTGGAAGGGAATTTAATGTGCGTCTAGGCTGCCTCTAAATTTTTATAAGAATTTCATATAGCACTATTAATACACTTCATAAAGTCCTAATCTGATGCCTCTGGATTTTTGAAGGTGATATCTACTCTGGCAGGTTCCATTAATCTTGGAAAAGTTTGGACTATAGTTCTGGCAACAGTTCACATATGTTGTCAAAGGGCCAACTTAGCAATGGAAAGGCCAATAGATTGACCGCTCGATGATAAATTATCTTGCCATGGCAACCAGTGAAGTGAAGAAAACCAAAATAAGTACCTCAGTCATTTGTGGCTCCCTTCTGTTTCCGTGTTATGGTGGTGAAATGGCAAAGCAAGGCATAAAAAATGCTAAGATCTGATTAGGTGGGTGATACTTTTTAGAAACATGGTGCAGGAGAAAGAACCTTGGAGTTGGAACTTTGACACCCACTATTTGTGTGACCTTGGGCCTCCCAGGTCTCAAGAGGATTCAATCTCTTTGGAATAAAGTTTCCTCATCTATAAAAAGGGATTGTATTAGATGACCTTTTCGATTTCTTCCAGCTCTAAATCTCAAGCCCTATGACCATTATCTGACCATAGGTATTCTGTATCTATATCTAGATCATTGCCTAATGTTCAACTAATCACCACACTGTTGGAAAAACTAAACAAAGTCAACACTGGTAGTCTCCCTATACATGAAACCAAAAGACAAAAGTAAATTGTAGCTAAAAGGAAGCATGCCTGATTTGTGGATTCTCTTTGGAGAGAAAAACGAAGTAATAGTGGAATCAGTTTCATTGTGACCCCAAAGCCACAAGAAACATCATTTTATGGGATACTTAGTCTGCTCATCTTTTTATGTTCATGATAAGTATAAGCAAAAAACCTGCTGGGAAGATATTTAAAGTTTATACATCAATATCTGTTGCAAAGGAGGAAGAAGGAGATTAAATTCCATGAAGAACTTGATGAAATCTTTCCAACCATGTCAACATATACTTTGATACTTGGTGTGTTTGACATGAAGACAGGTAAAAGGGAGGGCAGTGAATAACAGCAAAATTAAAAATAACAATAATGTTGGAAAATAAGACTCTGGGTTGAAAAGTCAAAGGTTTGCATACTTTGCAGAAGCTTAATCGTAATATATTACCAACACTCAAATCTCTCTCTCTCTCTCTCTCTCTCTCTCTCTCTCTCTCTCTCTCTCTCCATATATATATATACACATATATATATATATATTATATTTCTCTGTCTCTGTCTCTGTCTGTCTGTCTGTCTCTCCGTCTCTGTCTCTCTCACACACACATACACAGAAGAAACTAATTTTATCTTAATGAATGAGAAATAATTGCCTACTGATCTATATCGTTGTATTGAAATCAGCTACCCATGCATAATCAGACTATCAAACAGAGCAAAAAAAAATTAAATCAGAAGAAAGGTCAGGTATGTGATTTTTATGACTATCATTAGTAACTAATATTCATATAACAAGGTTTGCAAAGAGATCTCTATTTATATGATCTTATTTAATCCTCACAACATCCCTGTGAGGTAGGTGCTACTATTATTATTATCCCCATATTACAGACAAGAAAACTGAGGCTGGCTGTATTTAAGCGACTTGCCCAGGGTCACATGACTAGGCAATGTCTTAGGGTTTGTTGAGTTCAAGTTCAGCACTGTATCCACTAAAGCACCTGAACAATGATGGCAGCTTCAGACTAAGCCATTCCAGTGAGTTGTCATTATCAAAAATGGGAAAAGCAAAAAGGCTTTACCTTTACCTTGCTCATCATCATTTTCTCTTAATGTTCGAGTCTCCACAAAAAGGAGGTTGAAAGAGCTCAACACCTATCTTAACAAAAAAAAAAATATCCTAGCAAGTGAGATAGCAGCCAAGGTAAACATTGGTTAAGAATACAAGTAATAAAAATTCTATGGCAGACTAGGATAGTAGAAGATTAAAAGCCTCATAAAAGAACACAAAGCAGTGGAATAAACAAGTCTACAGAAAGCTCGGTAGGAGATCCAATTTAACAAACTTCTCAAGAGCTTAAACTGCCAGAAAGAAAAAAATAGATATAAAATGGCACAAATTTGTTAAGTCTCCAATTATCTTCTTTTTAAACCATCAATGACAGGGGAATAGCCATATTGATTAAATATTTTTTTCCCTGATGTGCTACACATGAAATAGAAATGTTATATGTAAAAGACAAAGTGGGAAAGAGCATCTGGATGAAACCAAATACACATGGTGGAAATCCACACTAAAGGTAATAAAATCTTGAAAGCATTGTGGAAAGTGGTAGGGCCAAGATGGCAGAGTGAGAGGTAGCAATTTTGCTTAGCTCCTTTACAAATTTTTCTACAAGCTAGAAAATGTGCCAAACTGAATTCTGATTGGGAAAGCCAAGGACAGTCATAGTGGATCATTTTTCCAGCCCACAACAACTTAGGAAGATAGGCAGAGAGGTCAGCTGGTGACAGAGCTGGGGCTGGCCAGGATCACAGAACAGCTGCAGGAGGAAGCAGCAGCAGCAGGGAGTAGTTGAGTGTACAGGAATGGTAAGTAGAAAGACATAAAAGACAAAAGCTCAAGACAGTCATCCCTCATGGGGTAAGCACAGTCAACGCTAATACAAAGTTCAAAAGTCTGGAAAAATGAGTAAATAAAAAAGAGCTTGACCTTAAAAAGCTACTATGGTGACAAGGAATACCAAGATGAAAACACAGAAGATGATGACTTGAAAACATTGACAAAACAAAGCCTTAAAGAAAAATTCATAGTGGAACAAGCCCAAAAACAATTCTTAGAAGAATTAAAGAAAGAGATAAAAGCAAACGGAAACAGATTTTAAAAATCAAATACTTGTGGTAGGGGATGAATTGGGCAAAGAAATGAGAACTATGCAAAAAAATTATGAAAAGAGAAGTAATGGCTTGGTAAATGAGGGATAAAAATACTAGGGGAAATAACTCCTGGAGAATTAGAATTGGCCACATGGAAGCTAATAACTCTGAGACATCAAGAAACAATAAAACAGTCAAAAGACTGAAAAATAGAAGAAAATGTGAAATATCTCATAGGAAAAATAACTAATCTGGAAAATAGAGCAAGGAGAGATAATTTAATAATTATTAGATTATTTGAAAGCTATGATAAAAAAAGATCCTAGACATTCCAAGAAATTATAAAATAATTTCAAGAAAGTATAAAGAAAACTGCCTGAGTATCTTAGAACCAGAGGGCAAAATAAAAATTGAAACAATCTACCTATTGGGGCAGATAGGTGGCACAATGAATAGAGTACTAGCCCTGGAGTCAGGAGGACCTGACCTCAAATCCAGCCTCAGAAAGTTGCAACTTACAAGCTGTGTGACCCTGGGCAAGTCATTCGACCCTGATTGCTTCACCTCCCTCCCCCCACCCCCAAAAAGAAAAAGTTATCTGCTGAAAGAAACCCCAGAATAAAAACCCTCAGGAATATTATAGCCAAATTCCAGGGCTCCCAGATCAAAGAGAAAATACTTCAAGCATCCAGAAAGAAATACTTCAATACCATGGACCCATAGTCAAGATTATACAAGATTTAGTATCTGCTACTATGAAAAATCACAGGGCTTAGAATATAATATTCCAGAAGGCAGAGGAGCTAAGATAACAAATCAATAACCTACCCAGGACAACAGTGAAATGCTACAGCCGGAAAAGTGGGTATTTAAAGAAATTGAAGAATTTCAAGCATTCCTGATAAAAAGACCAGAGTTGAACAGAAAATTTGGCATTCAAACATAAGATTCAAGAGGAGCATAAAAAGGAAAAGATGAGTGAGAAATCATCAGGGACTGAATAAGGTTAAACTATTTACATTTCTATATGTGAAGATGATACATATAATCCCTAAGAACCGTATCATTATAAGGGTTATCAGAGGGAGTCTACTTAGAAGGAAGGTGTGGATGTGATTCTTTTATATTGGGTTGATTTTCAAAGAAGAATGGAAGAGTGAGAAAGAGATATCCTAGGTGAGGGGTGAAGGGAGAGGAAGAATGGGGAAAATTGTCTCAAAAATAGGAAGTAAAAGGAAGAGTTTATACAATGGAGGAGAAAATGAGGAGGTGGAATGGGTAATACCCAAATCTCCCTCTAATTGGAACTGTTTCTGGGAGAAAAGAATACACACACACCCATACCCCCCAACCGCCCCCCCCCACCGTCCCACACAAACATACTTTTGAGAAGAGAACAAGATAAAAAAGAGAAGAATACATAAAAGCAATAGGTCAGAGGGAAATGTAGAGTTAGCAATTTTATAACTGTGATTATGAGTGAGATGAATTCATCCATAAAATGAAAGAGGATAGAAAAATGGAGTAGAAACTGAATTCAATAATATATACACCAGAGAAAGAAAGATACCGCAGAGTTAAAATAAAATACTGGAACAGAATCTATAACACTTCAGTTGAAGTTAAAAAAAGAGAGGGTTAGCAATCATGGTCTCAGACAAAGCAAAAAAAAAAAAAAAATAGACCTAATTGAAAGAGATCACTAGGGAAACTGCATTTTGCTAAAAGGTTTTTTGTTCAATCATTTCAGTTGTGTCCAACTCTTCCTGACTTCATTTGGGATTTTCTTGGGAAAATTACTGGAGTGTTTTGCTGTTTTCTTTTTCAGCTCATTTTACACTTGAGGAACTGAGGCAAACAGGATTAAGTGACTTTCCCAGAGTCAGACAGCTGGTAAGTGTCTGAAGCTGGATTTGAACTTGAGTAGTTGAGTCTTCCTAACTTTAGGCCTGGCACACTATCCATTGTGCCACCTTGGTGTCCAAAAGTACCCACAGACAATGAATTAATATGAAGATTGAACATATCAAATGGTATAGTTCCAAAAGTTAAATCAGTTATAGAATAAAGTAGTAAAATTATATTAGTGGGACACGTCATAAAGAAATTAAGGAGGTAAACAGAATTTTAGAAGAGTTAGATAAGTTAGACCTTTGAAGCATATTGAATAGGGATAGAATGGAGTATGCCTTCAAAAAATTGGTCATACAATAGAGCATAAAAATCTCACAAACAAATAAAGACAGAAATGTTAAATGCATCTTTTTCTGACCCTAACACAATAAAAATTACATTCAATAAAAGACCTTAGAAGCTTAGATTAAAAACAATTAGAAACTATATAACTCAATCCTAATAAATGAACAAGTCAAAGAATAAATTGTAGAAATGATCAATAATATTATTAATGATAGCAACAACAATGAGAAAACACACCAAAATTCATAGCGTGCAGTTAAAGTGGTATTTAGGGGAAAATTTATACTTCTAAACACTTATATTAAAAAAAGAGAATAAGAACAGATCAATAAACTGTACTGCCATCCAAAAAAGTAGAAAAACAACACATGAACCCCTCTCCATTAAACATCAAAATAGAAATTTTGACGATAAAAGGAGAGATTAATAAAACTGAAAATTAAAAAAAATAAGAAACTTAATAAATAAAAGTAGAAGGTGGATTTTTAAAAAATATTTTTAAAATAAACCAAATTTCATTTGAATCAAATACCAATCCAAACTGAGAAATAATTTTAATAATGGTTCAGATCCATAAGGAGGAAAAAATTTTTTTCCATCATTTAAAAAGCATTTTACATTTATTGAGGCTTCACAGCAAGTCTTGTTATTTAGTCACCAAAGTTAAAAGAGAGAATCAGGCAATATTCTCTCGGAATGTGTCAGCAAATAAAATGTTCTTTCTTGTGAAAAAGGGAAATATTAACTCAAACCATAGATTTAGAAGGGTCTATTAGAGGTTCAGGACAGAGAGATATTCAAATATCTCTACTGGACAGCACCTATCTTAAATGCTGGCATAGTCTATATCAAGAGAACTTGCTTAAATGTAGATCTTAGGTCCTTGTCTCCTTATGAATTGGCTTTACCAACAGAGCTGTTAAAAAAAAAATCAACTCCCTATTCATTTAGGGAGACATAGTTTCTGCCATGAAAGATAGCTTTTGCTTTCTTTAAATGCCTCTAGTATCAACTTTGTATGTAACAGTTCTCTGATAGGATGTGAGCCTGAATTGGAACAATCCAGAAATAGGAGAAACATCACATTTTTATTTCTTTCCTATATTAAGAGGGTACCAGTGTATAGTTATTGGAGTTGAACCCAGAAGCCAAACAGGTTAAAGGTTGGTCTGCCATTTTCTTCCTTGCACATAAAATGGTTCACAAGGTCACATGAATTAGAAACAAGTTCCCTCACCATCAGAAAAGATCACTTCAGAGGGAACAGAGGATAATTCTTCAAATGGACTTTAAAATAATGATGAAAACTAGTAACATCAAACACAGTAAGTGAAGAAATGAACCTTTGGGAAACAGTTGTTAGCTCTATCATAATCGTGGAATTAATGTTGGATTTGTCCAAGAAGCAATATCTTGGATTTACTCTCATTAAGAGGGGGAACTACCTACAGAAAGCAGAAAAGTTGTCTCACAAAAGCTTTCATCAGGAAATTTGCTGTGGGTCAGCGCAAATTTGGCCATGGACACTCACATTTTTCTTATTATGGGTCACTTAAGTTATTAATATTTCCCTGAGAGACTTTATTCTTTTTTTTGCCTTTTTCTCCTTAATAACTAAATCATTCCAGAAATTTAGTTCACACAAACACAGACCTAGAGCTGATCCATTCTATCACTAGGATTGTACAGTGAGCAGATAGTAGGTATGATTATTACCTGGTTTAAAAGCAAATTTCTTGAGGAGAATTCAAGATTTTCAAAAATACGAGCAAGCAGTAATGTTATTGTTGGTATGATTGAACTACAGAAGGTAAATGTGTTAAAAAAAAAAATGAAACTGGAGTTGAACTTGTGAGGAAAATGAAGCCTAAAGAGGGAAATAAGTTGGTCAAAGGCACACAGTAACTAAGAAGTCAAACCAACATGACAATCTGGATCATCTGACTCTCAGCTCATGGCTTTCACTATACCTTGCTGATTTTTAATTGCTTCAATCAATCCAGTCTTAAGATATTATAAAAATGGATATTCATCAAATATATTATATAAGTATCTGTTCTTTGGACTGGAAAAATGTATATTTAAACTGGGTATCATTCAAAAGTGCTGTGTGAGGTAAATAAAATGTGAAGACTTCACAGGGAAGATATGTATAAATATCTATATCTATGTCTATATCTATATATATATCTATATCTAATCTATACTAAGAAATGTTTAAAAATCAAGAAATAGGGAAGTGGAAAATTCTGAGGCCGTGAGAGTCTGATGGCTCAGCCTCTGGGAAAGTTTACCCTGAAACTTTTTGTTCTTTCTTCTGGTTCTGGTTTAAAGATTTGCTCAGTAAGAATGGGATCACTGTGACCTGCTTTCCTTTACTGTAAAAGTACTGTAAGAGAATGGAGAGGGTCTCTCCCTCCCCTTAGCCTATTCTCCTTCTTTAGATTTATAGATGTCACCTCAGTTGTAATCATTAACTAAGGGAATGGGAATTGGAGTTTCTGTGCCTTAATTTCCCGGTTCTTTGTCTAGCTTTCATGCTCAGATTGTAAGCCCACCTCCAGCCAATGGTGAGAAGGATCAGAGGTGGGCAGGAATTCTCTTGTGTTAGGTATAATTATGGGTGCCTTGCGCCTTGTAAAGTGCCTTCCTTGCTGGATTTGCTCTAGTGGGGGATGCCCAATTCTGGAGAAATGAAGAAAATTTATTTCTGTTCCCACCCTGAGATGGCTCCTTATTAACTTTTAATTGGTGAGGGTCTTTCATCCGACACGAGTGCCATCCTTTATGTCAGCATTAAAAATGCTCTGTTATTGATCATGGTTGTTATACATAGGGTTGCCTCAGACATCACAATCATAACTGGCTCTAAGGATGCAATTTTAAAGAGATTCTCTCACTATTGGCTTTAGGGTATCCATCAGACTTATTTGCATTCCATTTAAAACTCTTACTAAAGCTGCCCTATCTTGGAGCTGACAGTAGTTCCCTCTGCATACTATCAAATGCATTTTAAGGGAAAGAAGGGTGAAGGTGTGGACACTTATAGAAATGAGAAATGTAAAGTCTCTTCCAGGTCATCGTTTGTTCTACAGGGCCCAGGAAGCATTTCTGAGTATGACAGGATTTCACACTAATTAAAAGACCTCTGGGACTATTCAGGTCATCTGCCTCCAGGGCCCAATTCAGGACATTTTCCTACAATAAAAATGGTTAATTTCCTCATCAGGTCTCATGTTGAAACATTTCACATATCAGGGTTTCCATGGAGCCAGTGGAAAGGTTCTTTGCGATGGAGAATTGAATCAGCTCATTCTGTATTTTCGACCCTGCATTCCCACCGCCCCCAAGGGCTTATAAAAGTCTCACTGAATCATTTCCTCCTACAGGCAAAAGACAAAATATTGGGAATTAAGGTACATCCTTTCCTCTTTCTGTCTTCTGGTCAAGGTGTCATTTCCCCCTCCAAAATCCTAGGGGAAAAGGTGATTCTCCTCTCTTTTGCCAGGATTTGGTGCTGTTCCCATAGAGAGACCATTACCTGTGTATTTTCTTGATCATTGTGGGTAATGTCGAATCAAGTTTAGTGGTTTTGAGGTGCTCTTAAGCCTGCTCATTATACCAGCAAGCAATAAATAGGGAAGGACTGTTGCATCTGGTCCCTGTCCTGATATAGTTTTCCTCACAATGAATTCATTGGGAGACACAGCTGGTGGTCAGTTCATTTTTTAAGCTCTCTTTTCATGGAATCCTTCTGTTACAAAGGAAAAGTGATGGAGACAAAACTAGCAGGCAAAATGTTAGAAACGTAACAAGGAATTTTTGCAGGGGAAAATGGAGAGAGGGCAGGGAGCAACATGGGAAGTCAAAGGAAGGTGAAATAGCTAGCCTCAGGAGTAGCCACCTAGAGGAAGAGGCACATACCAAAACAAGGCCACTATCACTAAGGTTGAAACGGGTGAAGAAGTAGCTCATATGAGAAGAAAAGGAAGAGCACTCTGAGATGGTAATTTTGGCACCCTCTAATGTTTGGTGCCCATGGACCAAGCTTTGGTCACCCTGCCTTAGTTATAGCTCTCATATCAGCCACCTGTTTGTAATTGGGAAAGAATGTTTAAGGTCAGAAACATGACCCGTAGGGGTTGATACATTCCACCAAATGCAATATAAACCATGTTGAACTTGAGTTCAAAATACACAACTCCCCCAGTATGAAAATCTCAAGGAATTTTTCCTTAAGTTGCTCAGTACTCAAGCCATAGATCAAATGTAATTCTCATGCAGTGGAGACTGCTACTAAGATAAATGAATCATCCAGAAGCAACTGGATGGACTCATCTGAGAAAGTCAGTAGACAAGGAAAACCAGGAGGATGAAGGGAAATACTTTAGCCATTTCTTCCCTGAGACCTAGGGAAAAAGAAACAAGACTTACCTGGCAAATTTCAGCACTTAAGAGAGCTAATTTTTCTCCCTTCCCCATGGATCAGCACACATACATTGATAAATATGCCCAACCCAGTGGCAAGCAAATATCAGTGCTCAAGTATTCCCTACTGGCTGGCAGACCCAGTGGGCCTTTTGGCATCAACATTGCTCCACCCCTTTATTCTTTTCTCCTTGTGGGTCATCTGCTTTTCCCTTGGCCTGCAAGTACACTGTTTGAAAAATTGTATCTTGACCCTCTTTTCCACCATAGTCTGAGATAAGTGAAAGCTTAGATTAATTGCTGTTAGCAGTATTATAACAACATAACCAGTACCAAAGACAGCAGCTGAGCCAGCTGTACCAGTGACTAAGTAGTATTCAATTTTCTCTTTATCTAGTACTCAATGGCAAAGGGATTGCTGAAAGGTCCTGACTGAAAGTGTATCTGCCAGAATCCAACAATTACCGCCCACCTTCATCCTTGTCACATACCCTCTTTCTCTCAGGTTGAGGCGAAATTATTGCCGCTGACAAGATCTACTTAAAAGTGGCTCGTATTCTTAGTCACTGGGGTCAACAAAAAAGGGAGAAGAGAAGTCAGTGTTGATTACATGTTCCTAATTCACTCAAGAAAATGGTTTGAGATATTGGCAGAATAGCCAGCTAAACAATTCTAAGTGTGAGAGGGTTTCAAACACTTGGACTAAACCAAGATCAGACCAATGCCTGAAGAAATTAATTGATAGGATGTTGTACCTCTGCCTTTCAATTTCCCCAATCGGTAAGACCAGATGAGTTCTAGATCTTTCTCAAAGACAGCATGCTGATGTTATGGTGACACTGGCAAGACTTGGTAATGAAAAAAAAATTCCCAAAGCAATAGAGAAGAGTCTGTGAAGCCGGAGTTTTGGTGGAGTATAAGTTCTGTCAAAGCAGAGAAAAGATGGGGTGAGGGAGAGTTCAAGATTTGCTGAGTTGCTTGGCTACACGAGCGTAGCCATCTCAATTTCTTTGTCAGCTGCACAGATGTTGGTGAATTAATCTTGTGCACAGGCATTCTTGAGGTGCCACCATAGACCTGCCATCTCCTCAGGGATCTCATAGTTGTGGTATTTTCTTGGCTACAATCTTGACCACTTGCAGTTTGGGAAACAGATTGCAGCCAGAAAGAGTCACCTCCTCCCCATCCAGAAACTTGCACCTAGAGATCTTCTCATCATCTCCACAAGTATCAGCATCTATCTCCTCAGGCAGGGGTGTATTCAAGTAAACATTCAGTTTCTTCAATGACTTTTCATGCTTCTTTCAAGAGGGGCATTGTCTTGTTGCTTCATGTTCTTACTGTATGAAGAGAACTTGGAGAAGATGTCAATTCCAGCTATGTTGGATTCCCTATGTTTAGAAGCCAGTTTTGGGTAGTTTTGCAGGGTCAAGGTCTCCTCCAAGAACTCATATGTCCAGATTTTTTCTTAAAGAAAATAATACACCAAAAAAGAGATAAATCACTGGCTAATTTGATTTTTTCTAAAAGAAAAAACACCCAAATTATCCATATCAATAATGAAAAGGGTGAATTCACACTCAATGAAGATGAAATAAAAGCAATTCTTAGGAATTATTTTGCTTGACTAAATGACGATGAAACTGACAATTTTAATGAAATGGATGAATATTTACAAAAACATAAATTGCTTTGATTGACAGAAGAGGGAATAGAATATTTAAATAACTTCATCTTAGAAAAAAAATTGAACAAACCATAAATGAACTCCCTGAAGGGGAAAAACGACAACCTAGGAATAGATATATTTTCAAACAAATTTTACCAAACATTTAAAGAACAATTAATTCCAATACTACATAAACTGAAAAAAAAGGTAAAGAAGGAATCTTACCAAATTACTTTTATGACACAAATATAGTCTAAATACCTGAACCAGGTACATCCAAAATAGAAAAAGGAAACTACAGACCAATTTCCCTAATTTCAAATGAAATAGTATCATTAAAATTATAACAACGTATCATGGAGTTCAAACTATGACCAGACTGGATTTATGCCAGGAATGTAGTTCTGGTTCAATATTAGGAAAATTGTAAGCCTAGTTGATCACATGGAGAACAAAAACAACAGAAATCACCTAATTATTTTCATAGATGCTGAAAATCTTTTGACAAAATACAATACTCATTCCCATTTAAAAAAAATAGAAAGTCTTGGAATAAACAGGGCTTTCCCTAAAATGATAAATAGAATCTCTCTAAAAACAAGAAGGGCAGCTGGTTGGTGCAGTGGATAGAGTGCCAGACCTGGAGTCAGGAAGATCTGAGTTCAAATATGGCCTCAGACACTTACTAGCTATGTGACCCTGGGCAAGTCACTTAACCTTGTTTGCTTCAGCTCCTCATCTGTAAAATGAGCTGGAGAAGGAAATGGCAAACCACTCCAGTGTCATTGCCAAGAAAGCCCCAAATGGGGACACATAGAGTTGGACAGGACTGAAACAACTGAACAACAACAACAACAAAGCCAAGAACAAGTATTATGTTTAATGGATTAAATTAGAAGCCTTTTCAATAAGATCACGGGCTGAAGCAAGATGTCCACCTTCACCATTATTATTCAAAATTTTTCTAGAAATGCTAGCTACAGCAATAAATCAAGAAAAAGAAAACAGAAATAAGTATTGGCAACAAGCATCCAGATGATCACTTTTTACAGAACCCTAAAGAATCAACTAAAAAACTAATCAAAATCTTTACTAACTATAGGAAATTTGCTGGCTCTACCTCCCCCCACCCCCATTCATTAACATTTCTCCGTATTACATATAAAACCTAGGAAAAAGAGCTAGAAAGAGAAATTCCATCTAAAATAACTGCAGATAGTATTAGATACTTAGAAGTCAACCTGCCAAGACAAAACCCAGGAACTATCATATGAAGACAATTACAAAACATCCTTCACACAAGTAGATCTAAACAACTGGAGAAATAACAATTGCCATGGGTAGGTCAAGTCAATATAATAAAAACAATAATACTATCTAAATTAATTTACTTACTCAGTGTTATATCAATCAACTACCAAAGAATTACTTTAAAGAACTCAAAAAAATAATAAAATTCATCTGGAGGATCAAAATGTTAAGAATATCAAGGTAATTAATTTTTAAAAAGGCAATGAAGGAGGTCTAGATCTCAAATTATACTATAAATTGTAATCATCAAAATAATTTGGTCCTGGATAAGAAATAGAATGGTTGATCAATGGAATAGATTATGTATACAATATACAGAAGCAAAGGAGTACACTAAGGAACTTAGTATTTGATAACACATACTTCGTAGCTATTGGGGAAAGGATTCTCTATCTGACAAACATTTCAGGGAACACTAAAAGGTAGTCTGGTAGAAACTGGTCATGTCTCACTCTGTATACCAAATGAGATTTATATGTGACATATATATGACATAAAATGTCAAATCTGTGAGAAAAACCACTGAAGATGAGTTCCAAGGCAATAATCATTTATTAAAGAGACCTGGCCCCATTTAATGAATAGGACTTCACATCTTTCTTATGATCTGAGATGCCCCTTCCTCTAGGGCCTTAGTTTTATAGTGCTTGATACCCAATAATACAGGTGGAGCAGACCAAAAATACAGTCTTACTGGTGGATAGACATTGCCCTTGTCCCTCCAGGAGAGTCTACACGAAATGCAGAATCCTATTGGTGGATAAATGTGCTAATGAGTAGACCTTAACAAATCTATCTTGACCTTTCAGGACGTTGCACCAAAATCAATGAGCAGGCACATGGGCTGGACTGATGAACAGATGTCAAAACATCTACATGGTCCATCGAGCTGGCAGAAAAGTAGGCTACAGTCTGGCAACCAGGGTCACCCATTGGCCAAATGCTCATAGCCTTCTCTCCACATTGGGCAATAAGGAGACAATGAAGCGTGGAGTGGCAATGAAATAGCTGGGAGATTTTCCATGGCATTGAGTCACCTCTGTCACACTGGGATTAGTACTCTGCTCACGAAGAAGAAAGAGTGGAAGTCCTATATTAGTTTCCTATAAGCAAGTGAACTTCTTAGTGAGTGACCTTCTCATTATGCAACATACAGTTTGGAGCCTTTCATAAAAGGTGTGAGGCTTTTTATAAAACTCTGGGGTCTTTTATAAGAAAGAATCTATTTTATTTAGTTATTCCTGATTAGTTGATTAAATAAATGTATATTGATAAACTAGTATATTAGCTGATTAACTAAATGAATATTGATAAACAAGTATAATACATTGATTGACTAAATGTATATTGATAAACAAGTATAATATATTAATTACTAATAATCGCTACCTCTATGAAATCATTAGCTGATTAATACTGATTGGGGCAAAATAGGGGTCCAATTATCCATTTCATTCATAAAGGGTGATACAATAAGTATTTTAATTAGTGGAACATGGAAGAAATTATTTGTTAGATCTATGGGTAAGGGAAGAGTTCATGATCAAATAAGAATTAGATCCACAAAATGTAAAATAGAGAATTTTGATTTCATAAAATTAAAAACTTTTTTGGGTTGCAGGGCAATTGGTGTGAGCCCAGGGTCACACAGCTAGTACGTATGTCAAGTGTGTGAAGCCGGATTGGAACTCAGGTCCTCCTGACTCCAGGGCTGGTGCTCTACTTGCTGCACCACATGGCTGCCCCAAATTAAAAACTTTTTGCCCAGACAAAATCAATGCAGCTAAACTTAGAAGAAAATCAGAAAACTAGAGAAAAAAATTTTTGCAGTAAATTTCTATGATAAAAATTTCATTTCTTAAATATATGGGTGAATGAGGCAAATTTATAACAGTAAGAGTTACTACCAATTAATAAATAGCTGCAAGATTTGATCAATCAGTTTTCAAAGGAAGAAATCAAAACTTAATAGTCATATGAAAAAATGCTCTAAATCACTAAGAATTAGAGGAATACAAATTAAAGAAACTCTGAGCTACTCCCTCATACCCATCATATTGGTTAAGATGACAGGAAAAAAAATGACAAATGTTGGAATGGAGGTGGAAAAATAGGTACATTAGTGCACTGTTGGTGGAGCTATGAACTAGTCAAACCATTCTGGAAAGATATTTGAAATTATGCCCCTAAAGTTATTAAACTGTGCATATCTTTTGATCCAGCAATGCCATTAATAGGTGTATACCCCAAAGAAATAACAGAAAAATGAAAAGGACCCATATGTACAAAGATATTTGTAATAGCTAAGAATTGGAAACGGGGAGTACCCATCAACTGGGAAATGACTAAACAAATTAGTTTGTGAATGTGATGAAATGTTATAGTACAGTAAGGAATGATTAAGGAGATGCTTTCAGAAACACCTGTGAAGACTTATATGAACTAATGCAAAGTGAAATAGAGAGCAATATATACAGTAATAGCAATATTGTCATGATAATCAGCTACAAAAGACTTTGCAACTGATCAACACAATGACTCATCACAATTCCAAAGAACTCGTGATGAAAATAATATCCACTTCCAGAGAGAGAACTGATGAACACCGAGTGCAGACTGAAGCATATTTTTTCTCTTTCTTATTTTTTTTCAAAACATATCTAATGTGGAAGTATGTTTTGCATTACTTCAATGTATACTGAATATTGTATTTGTCGCTTTCTCAGTGAATGGGTAGGGGAGATGGTAGAAGGAGGGAGAAAAATCTGAAACTGAAAATTAAATAATATTGAATAAAAGAAGAAATCAAATAAATGAATACAAAAAGGGCAGCTAGATGGTGCAGTGGATAGAGTGCTGGTCCTAGAGTCAAAAAAACCTGAGTCAAACTTGGCCTCTGACCCTTAACACTTACTAGGTGTGAGATCCTGGACAAGTCACTTTACCCGTTTTGCTTTGCCAAAAAAAAAAATAATAAAACAAACACAGAAATTATTATGGAATCATTTTATAGGGCATCTTAGGGGAAGATATCACAAGAAGGGAAAAAATAATGGTCTACATACCAAAAAGGGCAACTAAAAGAATATCAGTAGCTACTGACTTCTTTTCCCACATCTTCATTTTTACAAATTTTTGCTGAAAATGATTGACATGTACATTGAAAGTATCCTTGAGGAAAATATGTATAATGTGTCTTTAGAGTCACAGAATTGACTGGAGATTTTATGATTCTTATTGTAGACTATTTAGAAAAGGCATTTAATTTAATAGAATCTTAATGTATCTCCTCCAAAAAGAAGTCTTTTGTGCATATATTAAGATCATAAGAGGCAGCGAGGTGACTCAGTTGATAGAGTGCTGGGTCTGGAGTCAGGAAGACCTAAATTCAAATCCAGTCCTAGACACTTAGTAGCTCTGTGATCCTGGGCAAGTCACTTAACCCTGTTTGCTTCAGTTTCCCCATCCGTAAAATGAACTGGAGGAGGAAATGGAAAACTACTACGGTATCTTTGCCAAGGAAACCTTAAATGGGGTCATAAATAATTGGACAAAAATGAAATGACTGAACAATATGATCATTAAATATTCCTTTATAAATGCAACCATTCTCTGTTATAGCTGTTATGCCAATAATAGTAATAGCCAATATTTAAATAACACTGTATGGTTTGAAAAGCAATTTACAAACATTATTTAATGTAAAAACAATTTGTTATTTATTTTTAACATTATTTTCTTTTTAAATTTTGAATTTCAAATTTCTCCCTCCCTCCTATCCATCTACCACCCACTGAGAAGGCAATGTTATATACTCATGGAAAACATTTTCACATTAGCCCTCTCTTTCTCTTTCCACATTAGCTCTCTTTCTCTCTTAAAGCAAGAAAAATAAAGTGAGAAAATTATACTTCAATTTGCACCGAGAATTCATCAGTTCTCTCTCTGGAGGAGCATAGCATTTTTTCCATTATTAGTCCTTTGGAACTCTCTTGGATCATTGTATTGATCAGAGTGGTCAAGTCTTTCACAGCTGATCATCATTACAACATTGCTGTTACCATGCACAATGATCTCCCACTTCTTCGTATATCACTTTGCATCGGTTCATATGTCTTGCTATGTTTTTCTGAAACCATTCCCTTATAATTTCTCATAGTACAATAATCCTCCATCACAATGATATGCTACTATTTTTTCAGATATTCCTCAGTGAACATCCCCTTGATTTCCAATTCTTTGTCACCACAAAAAGAGCTGGTATAAATATTTTTGTACATTTAGGTCCTTTTTCTTTTTCTCTAATTTTTTTTGACATACAGATCCAGCCAAAGGGTATGTACAGCGTTATAGCCCTTTGGGTATAATTCACATTGTTCTGTAGAATAGGTAGACCTGTTCACTATTCCACCAGCAGCTTATTATGTCATCATCTCCCTGATGTCATGGTCCTCTTTGAAAAGGAAGGAGAAACACAATCTCTGCCTCTTGAAAGGAAGGTAAATTTTGATGGCTGAAAGCTGCCTAGTTAAACTTGGGGTTTACTGGCTAGATTTCTTTCTCAAAGACCAAACCTTAAACCCATTTCATTTTAAAGCTTATAGACTGGAATCCAATAGGTTCCTGCCCAAGCACCACATAACGGGTACTTTTTGGTCCCTCCTTGCTCAGAGAGAATGTAAATAGTAACTGTTTCTCTTTTGGCCAGCAACCCTAAGAATCTTCCCCTCCTAGTTTGACTTTTTTTTTTTAAAGGGGCCATCCATTCACTCACTTCTTTTTTTTTCACATTCTTTTTTATTTTTATTTTTAATTTTTTAAAATTTTTTTCTATTTTTAGTTTACAATATTGAGTTCTACATAATTTTGAGTTCCAGATTTTCTTCCCTCCCTACCCCCCTCCCTTCCCAAGATGGCATGGAATCCCATATAATTCCATGTATAACTTCTCATTGAATTAATTTACACACTAGTCAAGTTATGGAGAAGAACTATGATCAATGAAATGAATCATGTGAAAGAAGAAACAGGACCAAAAAAAAAAAAAAAGAAAAAACCAACCCAGAAACAAAA
>CM053623.1:162126805-162144215 GCA_028646595.1 Phalanger gymnotis | reverse complement strand
CCTTCCTCAGTTTACCCTCCCTCCTTATTCCCCTCCCTTATCTTACTGTTTCCCACTTGCTACTTCTCTCCTCCCTTCTGACCACCCCCTCCCTTTTTTTTCTTCCCCTTCCCTTCCTACTTCTTGTAGGACAAGTTAGATTTAGATACTTGTCAGTCTATGTTATTCCCTTCTTGAACCAGATCAGATGACAGTGAAGCTCAAATACTGCTCTTCTCCCTCCCTTCTTTCACTCTACTATAATATGTTTTTGTGCCTCTTTGTTTGGTGTAACTTACCCTTTTCTACTGCCTCCTTACCTCTTCTCTCATAACCCTCCCTTTACATCTCTTACTTATGTTTTTTATCCTTGTATCACTTATTTTATACAGGCATCCACAATCTATTTGTATCCCTTTCAATTGTCATAATAGCTGTACTATTCTCAAGACTGACATATATATGTATGTATATATCATATGTACATATCTTATGTATCATATATATATATGATACATAAGATGCTATAATCCTATATAAAGATGCAAATAATTTACCCTTATTGATTAATAAGGTTTGTGGGGGTTTTTCCCCCTATTTACCTTTTTATGTCTCTCTTGAGTTTTGTATTTGGAGATCAAATTTTCCATTGAGTTCTGGCCTTTTCATCAGGAAGGTCTGGAATTCCCTTATTTTGTTGAATTTCCATCTCCTTGACTGAAAAAATTATGCTTAATTTTGCTGGGTTTGCTGGATCCTTGGTTGCCCTCCCAGCTCCTTTGCCCTTCGGAATATCGTATTCCAATTTCTCCTGTCTTTTAATGTGGAAGCTGATAGATCCTGCGTGATCCTGACTATAGTTCCATGATATTTGAATTGTTTCTTTTTGGCTGCTTGCAGTATTTTCTCCTTGACTTCGTAGTTCTGAAATTTGGCTATAATATTTCTTGGTGTTTTCAGTTTGGGGTCTCTTTCAGGGGGTGATTGGTGAATTCTTTCAATGACTATTTTGCCCTCTGGTTCTAGGACCTCTGGGCAGTTGTCTTTGATAATTTTTTTGAGGATACCGTCAAGGATCTTTTTTTCATTGTGGATTTCCGGTAGACCAATAACTCTTAAATTGTCTCTCCTGGATCTATTTTCCAGGTCAGTTGTTTTCCCAATCAGATATTTCACATTTTTTTTTTCTATTTTTTCATTCTTTGCATTTTGTTTTACTACTTCTTGGTGCCCCATGGATTCATTAGCTTCCACTTGCTCAACCCTAACTTTTAATGAGTTAGTGTTTTCATTTTGCTTTTGAGTCTCCTTTTCCATTTGGTTGATTTTGCCTCTCAGGGGTTCATTTTCTCTCTTTAGATTCTGAATCTTTGTAGCCATTTTGCCAATCTTATTCTTTAGGGACTTGATTTCATCAGTGGATTTTTTTTTCCATTTTTTCTTTTAGCTTTCCAATTTGGTTTTTAAAATCCTCCTTTAGCTCTTCCAGCAATGCTTTTTGGGCTGGAGACCAGTTCACATTACCTTTTGAGGTATCAGATGTATTTATAGTGTCATTGCTGTCCTCTTCCAAATTGGTATTTTGATCATGCCTGTCTCCATGAAAAGAATCAATGGTCCTCGGTTTTTTTGTGTTCTTCTTCATGTTGGTTATCCTTTTCCTGGCTTTACAACAAATTTCTGCCTTTGGGGCCCAGGGCTCTCTGTACCAGCTTTCTTATTCTGGGGATTGTGAGTCTAGTTGTTGTATTTGTGACATATAGCCTTCAGTTTCCTGAGGTGTGTGTGTGTGGGGGTGTCTGGCTCTCTGACGTCTCTTTCCCTAGGGGTGCTCTCCAGCACTGTTGTTCTTCAGCAATGGTCTCAGCTCTTTGTTGTTTGAGCTGATGTCTGGCACTTCCCCTGGGGGAGCAAGATTACATCTGGGCTCCTGGTGTTGACCCCCGCCGGCTCTGCCCCTCTGGGACTAAGGAATTTCTACTATTTGGCGACTGAAGCCCCACTTCTATCTCCTTTGTTCCAGCGTTCTCTTCCCCCCCCCACCCAGGAATTCTCTGGGTGGGGAGGGGAGGGATTAGAGCCGTTTACCTGGCCATTATGTCTCCCGGAAGTTCAAGAAGCCACATTTCATACCTTTGGGCTGCAAGCCCCAGGAGTTGGTGTTTCACAGCCCGTGGTGTTGGGCTGCCTCTCGTTGCTTCCACAGACTGCCTTCCTGTGTTGGGTGGCCTGGGGATCTCTGTTGGTTTCAGGTGCCCAGCTTGTATCCCACGTGGGTTTCCAGGCTGGCTGCTTACGCTTTGGTCTGGAGCAGCTCTGCATGCCAAGCACTCTCCAAGCCTACAGATTCGTGCCTTTCCCCTTTCAGACTCTCTCGGCTTGGAAATTTGCCCCACTCAGACTGCTTGCAGTTTCTAACTCTCTCAAATCTGCTCAAATTCACTTTTTTATAGGAATCTGACAGACCTTGTGAGAGAGCTTCGGTAAGATGCTGTTTTCATGGGGCCATCTTGGCTCCCCCCTCAAATGAGTACTTCCATTCACTCACTTCTTAAAGAGGCCTATTCACTTAACGCACCTTACTTCATTCAAAGTGAGAACCTGAAAAGACCTTAGCCTAAAAGAGCCAGTCTTCCATTGCATCCTGGGCCATCTCCAGTCCTCCTGATGAATATTTGGCCACTGGACCCAGATGGTTCTGGGGGAGAGAGACTGGTGACCTTGCACAGCCCTCCTTCACCCAAACAAAGTCAATGCAAGTCATGTCATCATCTCCCTGATGTCATGGTCTTCTTCCAGAAGGAAAGACAAACACCCAAGTGTACTTATGTTTCCTTCATTCCCTCCAGCATTTGTCATCTATAATAAGTGTGAACTTATACATCAGAGTTGTTTTAATTCTCATTTCTCCAATCTATAGTGATTTAGAGCATTTTTACACGACTATAGGTAGTTTTGATTTCTTTATCTGAAAACTACCTGTTCATATCCTTTGACCATTTATCAGTTGGGGAATGACTCTTATTTTTATAAGTTTTTACTCAGTTCTATAGTTAGTATTGTAAGAAATGGGAGGAGGAGTTTTGTTTCCACAGAACTGAAGGTGTATTTCCCTCCCTCCCCCACCACAGCTTTAGCAGAAACCAGGCCTCAGGTGGGTCAGGTGAAAGGTCAGAGGCTTGTATGCATGCTTAAACGAGACAGTTGAGGACTGAGGACGGCATGACATAGGCAGTCAGGGGAACTAGAGAGGCCAAACCGGTTGAACCAGTTCAAGCTTATCAAGGGTCTGGTCTTGGTCAAGGGTCCAGGCCTACTGATTTGCATAATTTGCATATGTTAAAGAGGGAAGGTTGGGGAAATAAAGAATGTAGATTAATCCTAAACTCAGACAAAGAAGATCTAATTACCTTCACTTCTCCTTCTGTATCCTTATTATCCTACCCATATAAACTGTATAACCTAGGAAAACTATGTAAAAAGTAAAGAATGGAAACTAACCATAACTCAAACAGAAGTGGAGGTGATGGTTACCCTCACTCCTGTAGCTATATCAATGTGAGTGTTCCCAGTGAGCACTACATCTGTCCTCTTGAGGAGCGTAATAAATGCCTTCCTCTGCCCACTCTGGTCCTGAGTTCTTTGGGTGAGAATGGGCAAATCACACGGATCTTCCTAAGGTTACACTACCGGGAAAGCAATGAGCTGCGGAAGCACGTCTCGGCCTAACTTCCTGACCCTGCCTTGGGGAGTCCTGTGATCCTCACTGCGGTGTTAAGAGGGCTACCACTCGGGATTCCTCTGGGGAACCCTGTGGTCTGCACATTCTTCTTAAGGGGACATCACTTGAGTCTTCCGGCCCTGTCTCGGGAGCCTTGTGACCTTACCGCTGTTCTAAGAGGCCATCACTTGGGTCCTCCTTAGGGTCTGACCCTAGGAAACCCCGTGATCCCCACAGATTAAGGGGGGCTACCACTTGGTCTTTCTCTGGGAGTCCTGTGGTCTGCACAGCCTTCCTTAGGGATTATCATAGGGTTCTTCCTCAGGACTTTGGCCCTGCCTAGGAAGTCCAGTGATCCCCCAAACTGTGTTTCTCACAGTATGTATTTGAGAAACCAGACATTTATGAGACAAATTTGTTGTAAAAGTTTTTGATAATACTTCATTGTCTATTGTACCTTTTAGCATAATGTGATATTATTGATTATTTTTGCTTTTGCTATGTCTGGGATGATAATTGCTGCTCCTGTCTTCTTTTTTTTTTTTTTACTTCAGCTGAAGCATATTAGATTGTGCTCCAGTCCTTTATTTGAATTCTGTGTCTGTCTTTCAGTGAAGGTTTGGGAACAATATGTTGAGGTTAGGGGTTTAGGGGTGCTTGGGACCCCAAAATACTCCCAGGCAAGGTCCTGCCAAATGAATTCAACCCAAGCCTTCTCATGGCCAAAGAAGAACAAGGTTTATTAAAGATTCATCATATTGGGTAGACTCTAAAGAGTCTGAGCATTTGTGACACTTGTATTGACAAGCAGGCCAGATAGAATCTAAGCTAGATTGATTCTGAGCACCTTCAAGGAGGCAAGATGGATCTTATATGCAGAAAGGTTGTGGGAAGGATTAATGGTGGTCATGTAGTAGGGGTGATAGGAGAAGGGGTTTAGGGAGGTTCTTTATGGGGCTGTGGAGACTAAGGTAAGGTCAGACTCCAGGAATAGGATTAAGGTTGGGAAATAGCTGAAGGTTACCAGGAGATGGAGGGCTAGGGTCACTGATTTGGGTATAGATATTTTGAGAGGACCAAGGGTGGGAAATGGACTTAGGCATTCTGGAGGTAATCAGACAAAGGAGGGTGAGGCTAGGTTATTTGGACATGAAAAGCCAGATCAAGTGGGAAGACTCAAGATCTGTTCAAGGGGGTTCCTAGAGACTCTACCCCATCATTTCTATTTCAAAAGCATTTCTTTGTAAACAACATATTGTTATATTCTGGTTTCTAATACATTTTGCTTTTTGCTTCTACTTTATGGGTAAGAACATCCCATTCACATTTTCAGTTACTGACTGTGGATTTCTTTCCATCCTATTTTCTTGTGGTTCTTGCTCTCTTTCTTTTTGTCTTGTCTCTGCTTTCCTTTTTTTATTTTATCATCATCCATTTCTCTTATGCTCTTCCTATTTCCTATTGGGTAAGTCACATTTCTTTGTTATTTATTTATTCATCTATCTATCTATCTATCTATCTATCTATCTATCTATCTATCTATCTATCTGATGAGGTTAAAGAAAAATGATGGTGGTGGGGAACCATAGGTTTCTAGGGGTGCTCTAGGCCCCAAAACACCAACATGCCGGGTCCTGCCAAATGAATTCCACTCAAGCCTTCTCAGCCAAGGAAAAAGACAAAGTTTATTAAGGAATCTCCTTAATGGGTTGCCTTAAGAAATCTTACCATTTTTGACAATTGTTTTCACAAGCAGGCAAGATTCAATCTGAGCTAGATTGAATCTGAGCGCCTTCATGGAGGCAAGATGAAACTTATATACAGAAAGATTGTGGGAGGGATTGAGGGGTCGTCTAGTAGTCTGGGGTGACTAGAGGAGGGGTTTAGGTAGGATCTTGAGGAAGAGTCTCGGTAGGATCTTGATGGGACTGGGGTGACTAGAGGTCAAGACTCCAGAGACAAGAGAATGGGATTTTGATAGGATTAAGGGTGGGAAGCAGCTGGACAATAGAGGGTTAGGCTAGGTAGAGATTTGGGCCTAGTGATAAGAAAAGGCTTATGGCCTTAGGCAAAGGCCAGATCTAGTGGGAAGATTCAAGGAGAGTTCAAGGGGGTTCCCAGAGATAGTACCCTTTTCATTTCCCCCTCAAACAAATGGGACCCAAATTCTTTTGGGGCCCAAGGGGATTCCCACAGTCTAAACCCCATCATATCTATCTATCTATTGAATGGGACAGATAATTGTGAAGACTTCACAGGGTAAAATACAGGCATTACACTCTTCTCATTTCTGAAATAAGGAATGTCTGAGGGAGTAGGAGAGGCTTGGGATTTGGCCCTGTGGTGACTCTGGAAGGTCAGGGCCTGGAGCTATGGGCATGCCCTTCCCCCTCTCTCAGATGTTAGCACCAAATAGGAAGATAATGGACTACCTGTGAACTATTTATTCTCTGCTCCAGGAAGGTCTCTCCCCCCCCCCATCCCACCCCATTTCTTCTCCTAGACTTTCAGATGCCACCCCCGGCAGTTGAGTTCCAGATAGGGAAAACCTGAACGGACAGAATCAACCTTGGTCCTCTGTCTAGTTTTCACTTCTAGACTGTAAGCCCGCCTCCCAGCCAATGGTGAAAAAGGATAGAGGTGGGTGAGAATCTTTTCATTAAGAGTATAAATTAAGGCAGCATTCCCTTTTACCTCGCCTCTTCCATTACGGAGGTGTGCCCAAATCTTGCAAGGTTGGTAAAATAAATTCACTTTGCTTCTCCTAAAGATGTCTCTCTTATTATTTGAAAAATTCTGTCCCATACACTATCTATATCTACCTAATTTTAGTTTTCAACATTCACTTCCATAAGATTTTGAGTTTCAAATTTTCTCCCCATCTCTCCTCTTCCGCTACTCCAAGATGGCATATAATTTGATTTAGGCTCTACATATACATTATCTTGAATCTATTTTCACATTTGTCATGTTGTCAAGAAGTATTAAAAGCAATGGGAGAGACCATAAGGAAGAAGAAACAAAAATAAAAAAGAGAGAGAGAGAGCAAAATAATATGCTTCAATCTGCATTCAGACATTCAGACTCCATAGTTCTTTTTCTGGATGTGGACAGTATTTTTCATCATGAGTCCTTTGGAGTTGCCTTGGATCCTAGCATTGCTAAGAATATAAGTCCTTCAAAGTTAATCATCTCACATTATGGTTGTTACTATGTAGAATGTTCTCCTGGTTCTGCTCACTTCACTCAGCATCAGTTCATTCAGGTCTTTTCAGATTTTTCTGAAGTCTGGCTGCTCATCATTTCTTATAGCACAAGAGCATTCCATTACATTCACATACCACAATTTGTACAACCATATCCCAACTGATGGACATCCCCTCAATTTCCAATTCTTTGCTACCACAAAAAGAGCTGCTATAAATATTTTTGTACATGTGTATCTTTTTCTCATTGGTATGATCTGTTTGGGATACAGACCTACAAGTGATATTGCTGGGTCAAAGGGTATGCACATTTTTATAGCCCTTTGGGCATAGTTACAAATTGCTCTCCAGAATGGTTGGATTAGTTCCAAATAAGGAAAGGGTCACTGTGACCCGCATTGAATGAGGCCGAAAGAATTGGCCCCCTCCCCTTTCCTCATTTCTTCTCTTAGACTTTTGGATGCCACCAGTTGAGTTCCAGATAAAGAAAGCATGAATAGACCAGCTCTACCTGGTTTCCTATTTCTCTGTCTAGTTTTTCAACTCCTAGATTGTAAGCCCACCAATGGTGAGAAAGGATAGAGGTGGGCAGGAATTTTTGTACTAAGATTATATCTGTCCCTGAACTTCCTTTTTACTTTGCCTCCCCCATTAGTTTTCCCTAGTGGAGGCGACACTCAAATCTTGTGAGGTTTGTAAAATAAATTCACTTTGCTTCTCCTAAAGATGTCTCTCCTATTATTTGAATTTTCCATCCCATACACCTCTTTTATGTGAGAAATTTCCCCCATTCTACTTCTCCCTTCTGCCTTCTTCCAGTGCATCCCTTTTCCTCATTCCTTCATTTTTTTTTTGGAAGATCATTCCAATATAATCAATTCACACCAATGCCATCTGTCTATGTCAATTCCTTTTGATTACACTAATAATGATGAAGTGTTTAGCCATTACACATATCATCTCCCAATATAGTAATGTAAATAGTTTATCTTTATTGAATCCCTTGTGATTACTTTTTCTTGTTTACCTTTTTTATGCTTTTCTTGAGTCTTCTATTTGAACGTGAAATTTTCTATTCATCTCTGGTCTTTTCATCAGGAATACTTGAAAGTCCTCTGTTTAAATCCTAGTTCTTTTGCTTTCCAGAATATCATATTCCAAGCCCTCCACTTCTTTAACATGGAAGCCACTAAATCTTGTGTGATCCTAACTGTGGTTTTATGATATTTGAATTGTTTAACTCTGGCTTCTTGAAGTATTTTCTCTTTGATCTGGAAGCTCTGGAATTTGGCTATCATATTTCTGGGAATTTTCATTTTGGGACCTCTTTCTTGAAGTGGTTGGTGGATTCTTTCAATTTCTATTTTATGCTCTGGATCTAAGATATTGGGGTAGTTTTCCTTGATCATTTCTTGAAATATTATATCTAGGTTCTTTTTTTTTTTTTATCATGGCTTTCAGGTAATCCAATGATTCTTAAGATCTCCTTGATATATGTTTTCGGTCAGTTACAATTTTTGTCTGATGATATTTCACACTCTTCTTCTGACTTTGCTTTATTATTTCTTGATGTTTCATGGAATCATTAGCTTCCACTTGCCCAAGTCCAATTTTTAAGGAATTATTTCCTTCAGTGAGATTTTGTACCTTAATTATTTTGCTTTTTAAGGAGTTCTTTTCTTCAATGGGTTTTTTGTTACTCTTTTACCATTAGGCTAATTCTTTTTTTTTTTTTAAAAGTGATTATTCCCTTCAGTACTTTTTGTGGCTTTTAAAAAATCAAGTTGTTACTTTTCTTTTCATAACTTTCTTGCATCACTCCTTTTTTGCCCATTTTTTTTCTACCACTCATATCTTTTTGTTAAGTCTTCCAGGAATTATTGTTCATTTGGGTCCAATCAGCATTTTTCTTTAAGGATATTTTGTGGCTGTTTTCACATTGTTGTCTTTTTTTTTGAGCTTTTATGTTGGTCTTGCCTGCCACTGTAGTAGCTTTTTATGGTTAAAATCTGTTTTTGTTCTTCTTTTGTCATTTTTCCAGCCTATTTCTTTTAACTTTATGTTAAGGTTGGGATCTGCTCAGTTCAAAATGAGGAGGCTCTTTCTCAAATTTCAGGTTTCTTCATGCTGCTGTTTTTAGAGCCAATTCTGGGAGTCTGCAAGTTTTTGCTGCTTCCAAGATTATGTGATCCTGGGGGAAGTATGGACACTACTTTCCTGGTCTGTACTCTGGTCTTTACCCAGGAAGGGCCTCTGGTCCCTTGCAGCTGCAAACACTCCTGTCTGCTTTGGAGGTATGATCAGGGTTCCAACTCTCATTTGAGGTTAATATTAATAGTATACATCAATACTTCAAAGAATGTATGATCTCATTCATGTAAATGTGTATTCCTTTGGTGCAGATCACAACTTATTTATGTACTGTCATCATCAGCCATTCTTGCCCATATTTTTCCGTAGATCTTCTAGGACCCACTCTTAGATGGAACCATTTTTGTGGTTCTTTTTGTAAGGTCTTTTTACCTAAATCCTAATTCTTTGAGGTCTCTTTGTAATCATGGGTATTAGTGGGACACTCAGGTTGTCTACCTATTGCACCATTACGGTCACCATAAGAATATCAGGCCTCTTTTTGTGATCGTACATTTCCTTCATGTTATCCCTTGCACCACTTCTTGATCTGACATTAGTCTTTCTCTCTCAAATCTCTCCTCTTTTCAATCCACCCTATGTTCAATTGCCAAAATGATTTTCCTGAAGCGTATGATTGAGCACATCACTCTCATACTCAATGTTTTAAGAGATGGAACAAAACTTCAAATGCCTCTCTATTGTCTCTACCATCAACTGCTCAGGCATTTAAAGTTCTTCACAATTTGGTCCTCACTTACCTTTCCAGAATTATAATATTCTGCTTTCCATCATGTACTCTGTAGTCTAGCCAAACTGGCCCTTTCACACGGCACTCCACTTTTCATCTCTTTGTCTTTTTATTTACTCTCCTCCACTCCTGGAATATACTTTCTCTTTATCTATGCCTTTTAGAATTCTTAGTTTTGTAACAGTTAAATAATTAAGGTAGATTGAGGCACAGGTTTCTGAACATGATCAATTTACTAATAAAGTGTGAATTTGCCAATAACTAAAATCTCAGCTTCCCCAACAAAGCTAAGATCCCAAGGTGGGGATGGCTGCCCTTTTTACAATTTTCAGGGAAGTGCAAAACAAATGATACTTTGGTGTATAGTTTAATGAGCTTAAAACTGTACTAAGATTTTTTGAACATCTTATATTTTTTAAAAGTTTGCTAGATTCCTAAGTGTGGTTTTATTGTGTCCTGGAGCTGAAAATATTTTTCATCAAAAAATATCTCTAGCTTTATAAGGAAACGCAATCAGGAAACATGAGTCATTACTTAACAGCCAATTCTACTAAAAATACATATTAACAGTAGGAGATAGCTCTAGTGACCTTTCCTTGTGAGGATGAATATCAGCATCAGAAAAAATATTTAAACCTCTATCTGCAGACAACACTGGCCAAGAATACCAAAGAAAATGAGTGAAATAGATGTCTTCCCTGCTCATTTGAAACTTATAAACAAGATACTAACAAAGCCAGATGAAGAATTCAGAACTATAAACTTCAACCAATATTTATTAATCTTCTAGTAGGTTCATGCTGCAGTCACTAGAGAGCACGATTACATGAGATTTTTTCAGTTGTGTACAAAAAAAATTGACCAAAAAAGCAATAAAACATTAAATTAAGAAGTGGAAAGTTATTATATAGCCTCCCTCTCTGGATACTTTGAAACCAGCTGTCTTGGATACTTCCAGGGGTGGAGAACCTGCGGCCTCAAGGCCGCAGGCGGCCTTCTTGGTCCTTGAGTGCAGCCTTTTGACTGAGTCCAAGTTTTATACAACAAATCCTTTTATTAAGGGGATTTGTTGTTTGAGATTTGGATTTAGTCAAAGGGCCACACTTAAGGACCTAGAGGGCCACCTGTGGCCTTGAGGCCTACCCCTGGTTAGACAATCATCTACTGGGGAGCAATGGAGTGAACCACATAATTTCTCAAGGTACCTTCAAATTCTACAATTCTCTTATTCCATTAAATGTTTTGGGTAAATTATGGGCCTCTTTAAAATTAATTTATTAAAGAGATCAGATAGAATAAACTTCTTTGAGCAAAATAAGCAAACCTTAGAAAGTGTCAATAAGCCTCCTCCCATAGTTATGTTTTCCTAACATGTGCTGCAAAAGTCTTATGAGTGTAGGGATCATTTGATTTCGCTCACATTTATAAAGTCTTTGAAGGTTTTAAAAAAGATTTTTTGTCCATGAAAAATTTGCTCCAGCTAGTTCATGGTTTGTTAGGTAGATGGTGTATTATTATCCCCATTTTGCAGATGAGGAAACTGAGGAACTGAGAAATAAATGGCCTTTTACATACTATTATATAGCTGGTAGATGTTTGAGATGTGATTCAAGCCCTAGTAACTGCAGTAATTCAAGCCCTAAGACTGTAAGTTCAGAAGCCTGTCCATTATGTCATGTACATTGGAAGATTTTACCCAGCAACATCTAATGCACTGGGAGATTTTACCCAGCAACTCATAGGCAGACACTCTTCTATTGAAAACCAATGTACATGCATGTATGCATTGGTTTTATATGTATACAAGCACATAGATATACATATACTACATATGTTATATGCACTATATATACATATATGAGTTTTATTGAGCGCATAGAATTAAAATAAATATTTGGGGGAGCATTTTTAATTTGAAGAGAAAATATATATGTATGTATATATGTATACACATATTTGTTTACCCAAAACATGGAAATTTGATTAACTAAATAAATTCTTTATAAGTGAAGCACTTAGACCCTGCCTCACCCACCTGGGCCTCCTGAACAATCCCCCAATGTCAAGGATGTAATGGGTGTGGTTCAGCATATATTAAAGAACAAAGCTCATAAGTCCTCCAAATGATGTCTTTATTTTTACTGGACCAACTATAAAGGAAGAAAAGAAAGCATGCATTAATCAAGTGCATACCATGTGCCAGGCACTATGCTAAGCACTTTGAAAATATGATCTCATTTGATCCTCACAACACCCCTGGGAGACAGGTACTATTATTGCCGTCCTTATTTTATAGTTGAGAAAACCAAAAGAAATAGAGGTTAAATGACAAAGAGCACTTTATGTCAAGGCAAAAGACACTCAATCCGACAGCACAAAAAAACTAAGTGACAGGACAAGAACTCATCCAGACCCCCCAGCGTGCCATCCTACACAGATTATCAAAATAGCAGTATGTAAGAAGCACATGTGTCCAGGGAACATACGTGAAGGAATACAGACAGGTGATAGATATGGCAAGAGCTCACACATGCCTGGGACAGCTCATACCTCTGATGTTGCAGAACATTCATGCCTCCTGGTGATGCTTCTGGTGATGCATGCTTGCTGCTCTCTGCTACCATTTGCAGAAAATAATACAAGAAAATGCCCAGAACTTCTGAATAAAAAGTGTGATCAAGAGAATTCACAGATTACTGTAGTGAAAAAAGCAAAAACCTTCACTTCCTGCCTCTCCTTTGTAATTTTCTTACATTTCATGACTCTCTTCTCCCATCATGTACTCTGCAATCCAGTGACACTGCTCGCCTTGCTGTTCTATCTCTTGACTCTGGACATTTTCACTGGCTGTCTTCCATGCCTAGAATGCTCTCTTTCCTCATCTCTGCCTCCTGGCTTCTTTTAAATCTCAGCTAAAATATCACCTTCTACAGAAAGTCTTTCCTGATCCTCCCTGCCCCCAAATTGTAGTGTCTTACCTCTGTTAATTATTTCAAATTTGTCCTGTATATAATTTGTTTATTCATAAATGTTCACATTTTTCTCTATTATTAGACTGTGAGTTCCCTGATAGAAGGTACTATCTTTTGTTTTTCTTTATATAAGCAGTGCTTAGTAGAGTGCCTGGCAAATAGTAGGTGTTTAATAAATGTTTATTGACCATCTGATCGAATTCCAATTCTAAGCAGGTGTAGGTTAAATTGAAAAACTTTAAGATTTACAACAAAATTGCAGACAACCAAGGGAAAGTCTTTCAAATATGAAGGAAAGCCAATTAGCATAAGTAAGGCTTATTCTGCATTTGTGAGATATCAAAGGAGAGAATAGAAGAATAATTTCCAAAAAGCAGAGCAGCTTAAGACACAGCTCCTAATAACACATCCTGCAAACATAAGCCCAATTATTCATACATGAAAAAGATGGCTTTTTCAACAAAATAAAAATGTAATCATTCTTGCAAAAAACAAGCCCAAAGATAAAAATATTTGACAGAGCACAAGAAAGGTAAATAAGTATAATTATCAAGAAAAGACTAAGTAATGGAATCAATTTGCCCATGTTTATAGGCTATTGTTTGAAAATAATAGAATGATCTGTGGAGTAAAATAAAGTAGAAAGAGATATAAAAGGGGAAAAAAGACCAAAGAGGCAAAAGGTTTGAGGAGGCCTTAATGAATTAGGGGGCATAAACATAGAAGAGTTAAGTGAATACTCAGTGGACTAAATCTTTTCTCTCCCTATGTCTGAATCTATGTCTTTTGTAGGAGGGAATACAGAGGTAAGGAATGGAGAGAGAGGAACAAAATATCAGGACAGGAGTGGGAAATTATGCAAATGAGGAGATGGCAGGTAAGGAACCTCTAGAGGTGAGTTGGTGGGTATAGGTGATGGGCAAATGAATATTCATTATTCCCTTAGTCTCTCAGTCACAACTGGGATTGTGGAAGAATAGGATAGAAAAACCGAAAAGAGAGTCTAGGATGAGGAAGTAAAAAAAGTGGGTCCTAAAAGAGGAAAGAAAAAGATACTATTAAAGAGCATTCCTTTGGGAGAATGCACACAGACACACACACAGACACACACACACACACACACACAGACACACACACACAGACACACACACACACACACACACACACAGACACACACACATATGCAGTAAGATTCAGAAACTCAGTATAACTCTGGATTTCATCTAGGCGGAATTTTCATATTATACTTTCTCTGAGAAAGGTATGCACCTCCCTGGACAAATATCATGTGAGGAGAGATAACATAGGAATTCCTATGGCAGGTAGAACTTAGAGTGTGGGGTCTTGGGAGGGGGGACTATAAATAGGTTAATAAATCCTTAGGAATGGAGAATGGTAATGGTAAGGGCCAAGAGCCCTTCCCTCACAATAACAAAGCATGAGTCTCACTATACTGTTTCCATCTGGCATTACTTCCCTTGTGAATTGTTATTCCTAAAAGTACAACAGAAGAACGTGTATGGTGATATAAAAAAGAGACAATAAAATAAAAATTATATGGAACAAGGAGTTCAAATCTCATTCTTTAGAAGCTTTTCCAATAAAGGGAACAGAGAAAATAAAGAAGTAACAAGTAAAAGCATAAACCGTTTATCAGAAAATAAAATTCTCAATAGGATGGAAGGAAAAAGAAATAATGAAAAAAGCAAATGAAAGGATGTCTTCTTGGTGAATGATGCAATAAAAAGATGTTACTAAACTAAGAGGTTGGAAGAAAAGAGAGGAAAGGTATTGAAACTTTTGCTTAATAGGGCATAAAAAGGAACATAAAAAGAGAGAATTATGTAGGTAAATGGAGAGGTGATAGATCAATAGATTACATACATGTATTAAGATAGAAATTTTCAATTTAAGTAAATTCAAAGAATTTTAAAATAGTACAGACAAATGGCATGAGAGAATGAAGAGCCAATGGAGAGTGGCATAAGAGAAGTATAAGAATAATCAATCACAGTGACAAATATTTACTTAGAAGATAAAAAAGTATGCAAAGAAATAAATGCACATTAGCCTGATAATCATCAGTGTAAATGTTAATGGACCCAATAAATAGGAGAGTGACAAGCTGAATAATTAAACAAACCCCAACAATTTAACGAATAAAATAACCACCTCTAAAAATTGAATACATAAACACGATGAAATTGAAAGCCCGGGACTTCCGAGTCACGTGAGCACCAAGATAGAGGACCAGAAAATTCTCTGATCCCCACAGCCTCCAAAACCTCTCCAAAATAGAAGTTCTATACCAAGGGTAAAACAGCTTCAGCGGTCTTCGTGATCCTAGGATCCAAAGGAAAGTTAAAAAAAATAGAAAGCCACACGAACTGATGCTTACTAACCCTGAGCTCACTCAGCAACTTTCTACCTCCTATGCTATGGGCAGAAAGGCTGATCTTGTAGACCCAAGAATATGACACAGGCATTTAAGAAAACCCACTCTGGTCTCCCCTCTCTCTTTCCAGTGGAGACCCTCCCCTTAGGCTTCAGAAATTTGCTTCGGCTGTGACAGCCAGTTAGGTGGCCACAGCTCCTTAGTAGCGAAAGCGGGCTGGGTATTACAATACTGTAGCACCAGCACAACAAAGCTCTAACTTCCAGTGCCAGGATAAAGAGGTAGGGAATGGAGAGAAAGAAACAAAATATCAGGACAGTAAACCTGTGTGTTTGTGTTTGGGAGTGGCGGGGGGAATGTGGGCTGTGCGACACTCCACCAAGCTGGAGGAAAAGAGCATAGTATCCAGTTGGGGCAAGTTCTGACCAAAAGAAAGTCAGATAGGACAAAGGCTGGGGAATCATGAATTGCCCAGTGAAGGAAGAGACTGAGATGCTTTGAGATTCGGCACCTGAGAAAAACACAACCAGAGGGGAGGGAATAGGAAAATATCGGAGAAAATAAAGGGGAAAAAAAGACTGAAATTACCAAAGATTTCAAGAAGAAGAAAACTCAAAGAGCCTGAACATAAACAAACTAGCAGTAGCAACAAAAGGAACTTTAGTCTTTACATCTAGTAAATGAGTCTGCGCAACTCTAAATAAATACTACAAAACAAAGGAAAAAGATCCAATACCTGATGTGACAGAAAGCCCTATGGAATTTGAAGAGCAGATGGAATTACAACACTGTTCCTGAGTGGTTCAAAAGAGAAATGAGAATTTTGAGGGCAGAATTTGTGGCCTACACAATAATGGGCAGCATAGGAAAACTGAAATCTGCGATGTTAGGTTCACCAAAGAAATCAAAGAGAACAATAGCTTGGGAATGCAAATATACAGAAGTGAAGGACAATCTAGAAGAAGAGAAACAAAAACCAAGAACATTAAAAGAAAATATATTTACTATTCAAGTAAGATTGATTTAGATTAGACGGTATGCGCAGAGAAAAACCCAAGGATCATAGAATCAGAAGAATACAATAAGACAAAAATCTTTAATGTCACAATGAAAAAAAAAAAACCAAACCAATAGCAGAGAACTACCCAGAACTTTTGAACATAGAAAATGAAATTGCAATGGGAAGAATTCATGGATTGCCTCCATGAAAAAAAAAATATACAAGGCTACAAACGTTAAGATACACAGTGGCTAAATTTAACAAGTCAATTCAGAAACAATAGGTTCAGCAAGGCACTGGGAGAGAGACCTTAAAATACAAAAGAAAGGGCATTGAAATAATGCAAGACCATTCTGCACCCATTAGAAAATATATCAGTGAAAGGAATAATATGTTCCAAAAAGCAATGGAACTCAGATCGAAGCCCAAGGTGACCTACTCTTCAAATCTGAGCTTAACCATACATGAATAAAGATGGATATTCAGTAATAAAGAAGAGTTTGACACATTTTTAGAAAAAGAAAAACAGAATGGAAGAGGTTATTTGCTTCTTGAGCACCCCAAACAATGGGAATGCAGGAGTGAATAAATACTGTAGGCAAGAACAGCAACAGTAGCAGAATGATAACAGGAAGACAAGTACGAGATTTCTTTCTAATGTGCAACAGGAGACAAGGGTGAAGATGGAAATCCAGTAGAGGTAACATTGAAGAGCTGTGCAGGGGGCATTATGGACAGAACCTGGTGACACTGCATGCAAGTAAACCAATGGTTTGTTTTGTGTGTGTGTGTGTGTGTGTGTGTGTGTGTGTATGTGTGGGACCACATTAAAACATAGGAGGGTACATGAAAGGGAGAGAGAGAAGCAGAAGGATAGAAAGGAGTGAGCAATCGTTGAGGTCTAATCAAGGGCTAACAGTGAGGGGAAAGTGACTCCTGTGGTCTTAGAAAGAAATAAGCCTAAAAGAGAGCAGGTGAAGAGGGGGAAGGAAAGATTAAAGGGGAAAAAATGAAGGAGGCTTACTTAGAAGGTAGGAGGTTCTGTTGATTAATGATTCTATGGGTGGAGAGCCATGATCTGTGAAAGGAGATGAGGACCATACACTGGGTGAGACCTGAGAGATTAGGTTCTTGAAAAGTCTACTTGTCCTACTTTGGGAGGGTGGGTACTTGGAACTCCTGGGGCAACTGAAACTTGGGAGAATGAAAGAGCATAGACACAGAGAGGAGATTTTGAGGCAAATGTGGGAAAAAAA
>CM053623.1:162107870-162126305 GCA_028646595.1 Phalanger gymnotis | reverse complement strand
AGAGGTCTGGTACATGCCACAGCTCAGTATTTCAGGATGCCAGGGCACTCTCCGCTAGTTTCCTGGTCTGGTAGGTCCGTGTCTGGTCTTTTCGGGCCATGCACACTGGGCTCAGCTCCGCTCCCCTCGGCTGGGGGCTGGGAGGTCCGTGTGGGACAGACCTTACCCAGAGACCATCCAGGCTGTCCTGGGCTGCGGCCCTGCTTCCATCTGCCACTTTGTGGGTTCTGCAGCTCTAGAATTGGTTCAGAGCCATTGTTTTATAGGTTTTTGGAGGGACTAGGTGGGGAGCTCACGCCAGTCACTGCTTCCCAGCTGCCATCTTGGCTCTGCCCCCCCATGGTTATATCTTTAGATGCAAAGAAACTTTAATAAAATGTCACATTAATTTATGTAGAAAACATTTTAAAATGTAGAAATTTAATAATATTTTTATAAAAAAAAAGTATATATTTGAAACCACAAGTTAGTATCCCTGCTTGTGCAATGGGGAAACACTGGGAGCATTCCTGCTAAAAGCTGGTATTAAAATTGGTATTGGATTCCAGTTTCACTGGTCCTATTAAACGTATTTTTAGGAATCTTAGTAAGAGTGGAAAGGGATTAAAAAGAAATCAAAAAATGCATATGGGCAATAAAGAAAAAATATTTAATGGGCTTGTGTTCATATGCATAAAAATGGATACATTCATGCATGTACATGTGGACATGTGCACATTTTATATGTTCATTTATTATGTGGTATTGTATGTGTACATGTGTGTGCATGCTGGCTCCCCCCAATAGAATATAAGCCATATGAGAACAGGGGTTATTTCATTTTGTATCTCTTTGTGTCTCTCTGTGCCTAGCTTATGACAAGTGCTTAATAAATGTTTGTTGATTCATAGATATTTACAAATTATAATATTATACAATAAGAAAGGCTAATTAAATGTAGTATAATCAGTGACTATGATAAAATAAATTGAGTCTTTTGTCTAGTTTTTCTTCTCACAACTCCTTGGTTTGTTGTTTTTTTTTTTTGAAAGGTTTGTTGCTGCTGCTGCTTTGCCACATGGCTAATACAGAAATACGTTTTGAGTGACTTCGCATGTATAATGAGTATCATGTTGTTTTCCTTCTCAATGAGTAGGGGAGGGGCAGTGGGAAAATAGAGAATTTAGAACTCAAAATTTTAAAATGAATGTTAAAACATTTTTTAAAATATTCTTATAATTGGTTCCAAATTACATCTGAGGAAACTGAAGCCCCATCTCTCCAAAAAACATAACTGATTTCGTTTGGAATGAGACAGTATGACATAATGGATAGAAAGCAGTAGTTGAAACCCTGATGCATGCTGACCGTGTGACCTTGGGCAGGTCATTGAACCTGTCAGTGGAAGAGAAACTAGACATAATGCTCAATTTATTCTATTTTGTCATAGTCACTGCTCCAGGCATTTTCATTAGTTGTCCACCATTCCCAGAATGCTCTCCCTCCTTCTCCCTGCTTCCTGGCATAAACTTGACTTTCTTCAAGTCCCAGCTAAAATTTCATCTTTACCAGTCACTCTTCATTTAAGTGCCCTTCCTCTTTTGGTTATTTTTTAATCCATCCTGTATATAGCTGGGTTTTATATATTTGTTGGCATATTGTGCCCCCTCCTCCAGACTGTGGATTCCTAAAGGGTGAGAACTTTCTTCTACCTTTCTTTGTATCTTCAGTACTTAGCATAATGCCTGACACATAGTTGGTGCTTAATAAATGCACCAACAATCAGACTGACTGACTATTTGTTCACATCGCTCCATGTAACATAAAGAAAGAAGGGAATAGGGATCAATGTGCCCATTTTCCAGCTAGGGAGACCCTAAAAATTTCAGAAGTTCAGTACGGAAGTTCGGATAGGTTTCCCACTCACTAAATGTTCCTATTTTCTTATAGGATCCAATGGAGGATGAAATCAGTGGACAAAAACATGATGTGAAAGGACCACAATTCCATGACCTGAGTTATTCCCTGAACCAGTGACTTGCTGATATCTCAAATGTGAGATGCAAATTATTCACCATGGGTGCACTTCTCCCCCAAATTTGGATCTATTAGAGGGCATATAGGTGCACAGGAAACTGTGGTCTTAAAAATCAACAGACTTAGGGTAAGAAAAAAGCAGCAGGCAGCAGCAAACAATTTGATTTGAAAGCAGCAAAGAACTGAGATGGGGAAGGAAAATATTACTAGGACAAGGGAACAAAGTCAGATGTTGGAGAACAAAGGTTGGAGCCTGGGATAGAAGAGACTAGTCACCCGACTAAAAGAAAGCAAATTTCTTCCTAGCTAGTAAGTGTGTCAAGTGTCTGAGGCCAGATTTGAACTCAGGTCCTTGTGACTCCAGGGTTGGTGCTCTACTCACTACACCACCTAGTTGCCTCAATTTCTTAGTGGGGAAGGAAGGGAGAGGAAGGAAAGGGGAAAGGAGTGGAAAAGAGCATACAGGTGAATTGGAAAGCTGTAGGCCCAGGCCTTTCCAGCCCATTTCTCATCCCTCTCCATGCCAAACCAAATTTCCAGGCAGCCAGAAATTCTGGAGTTCTGAGAGAGGAATGAACTATTTTTCTAACACACAACTCTTGGACAAGTTTTACACAAAAAATTTTAAATAAAAATTTAAATAAATTTAAATTAAAAAATTTTAAAATGCAAGTATTAGACATTCCAGGTAAGTAAGGACGCAACTCATGGCATTCTCCCAAGGTACACAATCTTTGCTCTGAAGACAGAATCTCCTTTTCCCTTTAAGTCCCAGATGCCTGTACAGAGAGCACCTGCCAAGAACTTCAGGCTCTGCTTCTTCCTCTCCCTCTCTTGGAGATCTTTCAACTAGCAGGCTGGGGAAATTTGCATCACATGTCCCAGCTGTCCTCAAGGAAACGCGTGGAAGCTAAACAGAGAGAGCCCCCATCCAAACCCCAAGACTTACCAGGAGGTGCTGACTCAATTGGAAAGTGCAACACTCAGGCAAGGGTGTGGGGATGAAGGAAGAACCAAACAGGACTGACAGATCAGGAACTTCAGGGGAGGAAGCAGACTCATCCAAGGCATTTCCACAGGAAAGCTGAGGAGATGAGACAGTGTGTGTGTATTGCCACATAGAAAACAATAGACATTTTCAAATAGCCAGAGGCAATCTGGTCCAGGAACCTGAAAGACCTGTAATTCCATCAGCTCAGGTGCTGGGTAAATCTCTCCATGGGTCCGCTGCTAGTGGGCTGGCTGCCAGAAAGAGAATCACGAGCATCATCTAAGGAAGATCTGAATTTGGGTAGAGGAGTAAACCCGAGAAGCTGAGCACAACCTAGGAATGCTTCCTGCTATGTTTACATGTACAAATCTATTGGAATTGTGTACGTGTTGTCCAAATTAAAATGCAATAATGAGAAGTGTATAAGAGGAATTGAAATGTTTTGAGGTCAGGGAAGGAAGAGATCACTGTCTTCTAGGGGAATCATGCTAGCTAACACAGACCTAAGAACACTGGCTGTGATGAGAGCAGGTTTTGAGACCACTGGAAGACAATGAGAGGCAGTGTGGGTGAGTGAGTAGGGAGCTGGCTTTGGAGTCAGGGAGGTGAGTGTAGGTCCTGCCTTTAAGGTAATGTGATGATCCTGGACAAGTCCTATAACCTGTCAGTGTCCCAGGCAACTCTTTAAGACTATAAACTACTGAGAAGGTACTGATTTTTATTGTTGGAATAAGTTACTCACTGAGAGCTCCCTACATGAAATCTCCCTCCCATGAAATCTGAAAGAGACAGAGACAGACAGACAGACAGACAGAGGGACAGAGGCAGAGAGACAAGACAGAGGCAGAGACAGAGAGACAGAGACAGACAGTCAGAGAGACAGACAGAGAGACAGACATACAGAGAGAGAGCAGAGGCAGAGAGACAGAGAAACAGAGATAGAGACAGAGGCAGAGAGACAGAGAAACAGAGATAGGGTCAGAGAGACAGAGACAGAGAGAGACAGAAGCAGACAGACAGAGACAGAGGTAGAGAGACAGAGACACACAAAGAGAGATAGAGAAATGAGTTCTTTCTCTTCAAACAATGAGCTGTCTGCTATAGCCTTTCAACACTTTGCTCCCAGTATTTGCTTCTTCTGGCAATAGAGGTGATATTTTTAAGCTGGGACTGGCAGGTTATTTCCAAGTATGGTTAAGAACATATTTAATATGACCCTTAGAGAGAAGGAAAATGTGCATCTTGAAGAAATCATGCATGTTTTTAACTTTATTCTCTACCACTGTCACATATAATCCCAGAGTAGTTTGTATTATCTTCTTCCCAGTCAAAGGTCACTTCTTAATATGCCATCTATGAAAATAAAGAAATATATGTTATCTTTCAACTCTGAGATTCTGCAATTCTTTTATTTTCTTGTGTCATAAAATTTGGTAAAGATCTGGGATCCTCAGAAATCTGGTCACATAACAAAGGCAAATCGTGATTGAGATATTCTACAGTAAAGCCATGTTTTATTTAATGGTACTCAAGTAGAAATGGAACCTTTACTAAATAAAAGAAACTAGTAGAGAGGATGGCTGGGTAAAACAGTAAGCCTATAATAACAACGTAGATGATAATTGTCAAAATGCCTTTGTAGTTCTGTATCGTAAAGTATACTACACTCTCAACATAGAAGGTAGAAGTAAACCATTAATTCAGACACCAGAGAACCATATCCCATGACCAAATTCTCAGCTTCTACAGCCAGTCAGTCTACTTCATCACAACAGCAAGGAACCCAAAACATTCAATACAGAATATCACAACCTGGAAATTCACCATCCCCAAACCTCTCCAACCCCCTGCCAGGGTCTTCCCCAAAACAAACTCACGGTACAGCTAAGTCAACCTGTTCAGTTCTAACAATCACGAAGGCAGCCATTAGCAGCTACCAGAAGCCATATTGTCTTTCTCTCTCTCTCTCTAAGCATTTTCTGTGACATAACTTCCTTTTCCTATCAGGAAGCTCCTCCTACCACATATATCTTAGGCTTCCTGTGACATAAGCAGGTCACATGGCCTAATAATGGGGAAGAAAGATCTTCAAATCTAATTGCTACTACAGGGGGGTCCATAGGTGGTGCAGTGAATAAAGCACTGGGTCTGGAGTCAGGAACATCAGAGTTCAAATCCAGCCCCAGCTGTGTGACCCTGGGCAGAACACTTAACCCCTATTTGTGTCAATTCCTTACTGGTCTATAAAATGGGAACATACTGGAGAAGGAAATGGTAAACCACTCCAGTATCTTTGCCAAGAAAACCCCATGGGTTACAAGGAGTTGGACATGACTTAACAATAACAATACAGAGGATTGGAATGATCCCCTTAGTTTTTTGTTATTTTTAATGAGTTTGGGTATTTCATAATTTGCTAACAAAGAAGATAAGAGAAGAACATTAATATGTTATATCCCCTGCCTTTCTATAAATACAATATAGTATGTTATTCAATAAAATTAAAAGGATAAATTGGCATCTCATTTTTTTTCAGAGGATCCATTTTTATTATATCCTCAAAATTATGTAAAAATGTGTTTTATTATATAAGCAAGAATGTCTAATCCTCTGGAGACCTAGAGTATGAGTTGTGCCCTGACCCCCAGCACTTAAGCCCTGTACTTTCCTCCTCTGGAGACAGGATCTTGAATTCTAAGAACTAGAAGAATTCTTGAACCCCTAGGAACAGTGATGTGCCAGCTCTAACCAGCTCTCCCGCAAATTGATCAGTTTTCAGTGTGAGTATTTATACCTTGCAAAATTGGCATATGCTACAGATTAGGGCTTTATTTATTGTTTTATTGTTTGTCTAGACCGTTAATAATGAAGAATAAAATGTGTCATGCATGCATATTTGCTTGTCTTTTTGTTCTTCCTCAGGAAAAGCTGGTTGTTAGGCATGTGCCGGCAAACTCATGCCTGGGAGTCATAAGCAGAGGGAGCCTACACTGACTCCATGCTTAGCTATCACTGAACCTTAGGGGATGGATAGACCCTGTTGCTGACTCTCTCTTGCTTGATACTCTCTTCTCTGGGTTTTAGGGATATCACTCTCTTCTGGTTTTCCTGCTATCTAACCTCTCCTTCTCTGTCTCCTTTGCTGGATTCTCCTCCAAATGACTCCTCCAACAATGTCCCTTGGGGTTCTGTCCTGAGCCCCCTTGTTTTCTCCTATACTACTTCATTTGGTGATCTGATCAGCTCTCACAAATTTAATTATCATCTCTATGTTTTTTGTTATTGTTTTTCAGTCACATCTGACTCTTCATGTCCTCATTTGGGGTGTTCTTGGCAAAGATACTGAAGTAGCTTGCCATTTCCTTCTACAGGTCATTTTTACAAATGAGGAGACTGAGGCTAACAGGGACAAGTGAGTTTCTTGGGGTCATACAGCCAATAAGTGTCTGAGGACAGACTTGAACTCAGGAAGATAAGTCTTCCTGACTCCAGGACCCAACATTCTATCCACTAGGTCACTTAATTGTCCCAATCTCTCTACTGATGATTCTTAACTCTTAATCTTTCCCACCCCAATCTCTCTGCTGACCTCCAATCTCACATCTCCAAATGCTTTCAGACATCTTGAGCTGGATGTCCAGCAGACATCTTAAACTCAATATGTCCCAAACAGATCTCATTACCTTTCCTCCTAAACCCTCACCCCCTCCTACCTTCCCTATTCCTGTAGAAGGCAACACCATCCTTCTAGTCCCTCAAGCTTGAAGCCCAGGAGTCACTCTGAACTCTTCACTATCTCTCACACACCCCTGTATCCAAGCTGTTACCAAGGCCTGTCAATTCCACCTTTGAAACATCTCTTGAATATACCCCCTTCTCTCCTCTGCTACTGTACCCACTCTAGTACAGGCCCTCAATCACCACACTCCTTGATTATTGTAATCACCTGCTGGTGAGTTGGCCTGCCTCTATTCCATTTTACTCCATCTTACTCCATTTTACTATTTTACTTGGTTTTACCATTTTACCCCAATCCATTTTACATTCAGCCATTAAAGTGATTTTCCTAAAACACAGTTCTGGTCATGTCACTCTACTCTATAAACTCCAGTGGCTTCCTGTTCCCCCCAGAAGCAAATACAGAATGCTGTTTGGCATTCAAAGCCATTCATAACCTAGCTCCTTGCTAGCTTTCCAGTCTTCTTATACACTGGCCCCCTGGCTGTTCCACATAGAAGAAACTCCAACTCAGCTTCAGGCATTTTTCTCTGGCTGTTCTCCATGCCTGGAATACTCTCCCTCCTCCTCTGTTCTGACTATTGACCTCTCTGGCTTCCTTTAATTCCCATCTAATATCCCACTTTCTATAGGAAACCATCCCCAACCTCTCCAAATTCCAGTGCTTTAATTATTTCCTATTTATCTTGTATATAGCTTGCTGTGTTCAAATGCCAAACATATGCTTACCTAAAAGACAATTTTACAGAAAATTCACATAAGGCAAGCGCTCACATGGTAGTCAGAAGAAATGATACAAGGACACTCTCAAGGTGTTTCTGAAGTACTTTGGAATTGATTGAGTGACATAGGAGATGCTGGCAAAGGATGATATTGTAAGGAACAGAAGAAGAGGTATTTATCTCACAAGAGATTGGAAATAGGGGAAGAGGTATGGTTTTCTAAGTGGATCACAAGCCCCAGATTAACATAAACCAACTAAAAATGGTTCAGGGATTAGGACATCTCCAGGTGGGTCAAAAGTCACAGCCAAAAAGCAGAGACCATGCTTACTGATCTCATGAATATTATCTCCCCTGTCCTGGGTGGAGTCAAGACTTAATTTGAATGCGCATGCAATGTATGTATGGGAGGGGGGAACATGTTAAAGGGGTTAGTATGAACGAGGCAGTCAGAAAGTTCTGCAGTTCTGAGTACCAACCAATGGGAGAAGAGGGAGGGACCTCTGGGCCAGGACAAGAATAAAGGTACCACTCATTCACCACTAGGGGGTGTGTCTCTGTCAAACATCCAGGCTTGCTACCTTGCATTAAAAATAAAAAGCTTTCCTGGCTTGTACAAGGAGTGTTGTTCTTTCTAAAGCAAGCAATATAAGCATTCCAAGCTCATATTGGTCTGATCAGCCATAGTCAGACACACTGTAACTTGATTCTAATATGTAATGTCATTTTGATCCTCTTTGAGCACAAAGGACAACAACCAACCAATCAACTTGTTGTGTATATATTTCTTTGCATTCTGTCTCCCCAGATGAAATTGTAAGTTCCTTGAGGACAAGAACTATCTTTTGCCATTTTTTTTTTTTGCCTCCCCAGCAGTTAACACAGTGCTGGCAGATAGTAAGCACTTAAAAAATGTTTGATTGATTTGTTGATTAATGAAAAAATGGTCATTCTTCTAGGATAGCTAGGTGGCAACAGTGGATAGTGTGCCAGGCCTGGGGCCAGGAAGACTCATTTTCCTGGGTTCAAATCTGGCCTCAGACATTTACTAGTTGTGTGACCCTGAGCAAGTCACTTAACCCTGTTTTTCTCATTTCCTCATGTATAAAATGAGCTGGAGAAAGAAATGAAAAGCCACTCCAGTATCTTTGCCAAAACAAAAAAACAAAAAACAAACCCAAATGGGGTTATGAAGAGTTGGACATGACGGAACAACAAAAAATCCTTCTCCCAACCAAGGCAAATTCCTCTACTTGTGCTTTCAATATCATACTCTTTTATACCCTACAGAAGCTTGTCTCTTCCACCATTCCCTCTTCCTCTTATCTTCAGTCTTACAGTATCTACGTGTTCCTAAAACTATTTCCTCATTCTTAAAAAAGACCCTTCGCCATTCCCTCAAGCTATGCTCCTTTATCTTTTCTCTATTTTGCAACAAAATTCTTAGAAAGGGCTATCTGTATGCATGGTCTCAATCTCTTCACCTCCTACTCACTCCTTACAACCACCACTCAATTAAAACTTCTTTCTCTAAAGTTACCAGTATCCTGTTAACTGTCAAATTTAATGGCTTTTCTCAGTTCTCATTCCTCTTGACTTTTTTTCAGCTTTTGATACAGTTGACCACCTTTTCCTCCTTTGAAACTCTCCTCTCTTCTGTAATGGTATTTTCCCTCGGTCCACTATGTACCTTTATGACCATTCCTTTTCAATCTCCTTTTCTGGAAAATTGTCCATCTGCCTGTTAATTCTCTGTCCTTGGACCTCTGCTCTTCTTTCTATATACCCTCTCCATTGCAGATCACATCAGTGAACCAAAAGGCATTAATTAAGCACCAATGACAATGGGGATTCAAAGAAAAAAATGAACAGTCCCTTCCCTAAAGGAATCCAAATTCTTCTCATGTAGTTCATTCACCATACTAATAGACGACTCCTAAACAGCTCATATATCCTACCCTAATCTCTCCCTCATCATCAACTGCTTGCTGGTCCTCTCCTCCTGAAAGTTCTGTAACAATTTCAAAATCAACCCATCCAAAATGGAATTCATATCTCTAACTATCCCTCCTCCAAAACCTCCCATCTCTATTGAGGGTACAACCACCCTACTAATCACCTAGGATTGCAATATTGGAATAACTCTTAACTCTTCTCTCTGCCCTATTCTTGGTATTCAATTAGTTGGCCAACCTCCTCACCTCTCCATTCACATATCCTCCATATCAGTTTGGTACCCATACCTTAGCATGTCTTCCTTCTCATTTCTGCCTCTTGTAATCTCTAGCTCCATTTAAAGCCCAGTTCAAGGGACACCACTTACATGCGCCCTGTCCTGCTACCACTCCTCTCCCTTATTTTAATGTTCCCCCAATTACTTCATATAGTGTATGTGTGTGTGTGTGTGTGTGTGTGTGTGTGTGTGTGTGTGTGTGTGTGATTTACCCCCAGGAGAATATAAACTGCTTGAAGTGTGTTGCTGTTTTCATTTTTGTCATCGTATCCTCAGCGCCTAGCACACAGGAGTCACTTATAAATGCTTGTTGGATTGAATCGAATTAAGGTATGTCAGGTGTTACACAATAGCTCATAATGGCAATCTTTCTAATATATAATAGTAGCTTCCTCTCAGCACTTGTTCAGCCTTGTGCTGTAAGTGGTTTAAAGATAACGATCCATAGTACTTGGGCTTTCTCTGACATCTAGTGTCACAATGTAAAATAGCATGATGAAAACCACAATTTGCAAAGAAGAGAGATGCCATCCATCTTGGGGGAAGTTGAACAACAACAACAAAATAGCTTATATTTTTAAAGCTCTCTTAAGGTTTGCTTGACACTTTGCTTTGTAACAACCCTGTGAGATAAGTGGTAATAGTAAAATGATAATCATTTTTACAGAAGAGGAAACTGAGATTTAGAGAAGTCAAATAACTTGATTAAAAGCATCAGATTAAGAAATATCAGAAGGTAGAATAAAAATCCAGCTCTTTCCTCTCCATATGCTACATGGGCAACATTACACTAAGTCAATGATGGGACCTATGCTGCCTAAGGTTTTCATCAGTGAATATGCAAACTTACACATTAAAGGAAAATAATAATCCACAATTCCAGAATGCTTTTTTATGGTTTACAAAGCTCTTTATTTATACAGGGATTGCGCTAGTGTATACACACACATACACACACAGAGTGAGAGAGAGTGAGATAGGTAACAAGAGGGGTGGAGGTCTGAGAGGAGAATATTTCTATCATATTCTTGCAGAATACATCTTACTGACCTTAAACCTGTGTAGTCCAAGAGACAGCTACTCAAGGAGTAAACTGCTCAAGAAGTAGAAGACTCTCAAAAATGGTAATGTTCAAGAAAATGAAAGTAGGCTACATGCCACGAACAATAAAGACATCATCCTGTGAAAACAAGGACTAGTAATTATGACTTACAGGACACGGGGTTGGGAGGGGCAGAACTCGATAGCCTGCATGGCATAATAGGAAGAGTATTTTAATCAGAGTCAAAAGACTTTGGTTAAAGTTGCAGCTTTGAAGCTTCCTGGCACTGTGACTATGGAAGAAACATTCATCCACTGCCTCCTGGGCCAACCCAGTTGTCTTCACTTTTGTCTTGCTACTAGACTTCAATGACTCTAGAGGAAGATGACTTCGCACAGATCTACTTCATTTAAATCTAATTCATGTGCAAGTCAAGAAAACACCCCTTTGATGTCATTGGTCCTCTTTGAGAACGAAGGATGAACAACAATTTTTCTCTAAGCCTTTATCCATAAAGCTTATCCATAAAGTGATGATGATAATACCTTGAGATCATTCTAGAAAGCTTAGTTATAGCAACAAGATAAAAAAGAAGAAATTGAGAGAATAAACTTGGGCAAGAGGAGGCAAAGTTCTCTCTATTTACAAGTGATATGATGTTTGCTTAGAAAATCTAAGAGGTTTAATTTTAAAACTCATCAAAATAATTAATAATTTCAGTAAAGTAGTAGGTTATAAAATAAGACCACAAAATCTGCAGATTTTTAATGAAAAATAAGGGGAAATAGAAAAAGAAATTCCATTCGAAATAAATACAAAATTGTAATTAACCTTCCAAGGTATACCCACTAATTATATGAATTTAACTGCATAATACTTTTTATAGAAATGGAAACTTAAATAATTAGAGATAATGATTACCCATGGTTAATCCATTATGATTAAATATGATTAAAATGATGGAGCTACCTAAACTAACTCACAGATTTAGAATCATATCAATCAAGCTGCTTTATAAAACTAATCAAAACAATTTTTAAAAATTTTTCCTAAAAAAAAGGTTAAAGATCTCAAGGGAAATAATAGGAAAAATTAAAAGTTTAGGAGGGCTACAATTAGTAGATAAACTGTTTTATGAAGTAGTAATTGAGGAGACTGGCAAATATGGTAGAATAGGAAGAAGTAGCACAGCCCTGTTGTCTCCACAACTGTTCCAATAGAGATCTAAGAAGAAAAACAGACTGGGTAGTAATCAGAAAATAAAAGGAATCGAGATCATTTCTTCCAGCATGGGATCAAAACTTTGGCCCACAGGCAAGGGACCAGGGCAGGAAGCTGAGTCTCTGTTACACTGACCCCAGAGCTGGATTGTGGACAAGATTCCAGGTTTACACAAGAATAATAATAATAATCCAATAGCTTTATGATTCTGATTAGGCAGAGCCTCGTATAGCTGTGTGGGATGGAAAACTCTCACCAATTAAAAAGTTAATTTATAACAAGGAGCCAACTCAGGGTGGGAACAGAAATGAATTTTATTCAGTTCTCGAGAATGGGGAGTACTCTGCCAGAACAGATCTAGCAAGGAAGGTGCTTTACAAGGGGCAAAGCACCAATAATTATACCTAACACAAGAGAATTCTTGTCCACCTCTGATCCTTCTCACCATTGGCTGGGAGGCAGGCTTACAATCTGAGCATGAAAGGTAGACAAAGAACTGGGAAATCGAGGCACAGAAACTCCAATTCCCATTCCTTTAGTTAATGATTACAACTGAGGTGACATCTATAAATCTAAAGAAGGAGAATAGAATATGGGGAAGGGGAGACCCTCCATTCTTTTATAGTACTTTTACAGTAAGGGAAAGCAGGACACAGTGACTGTATTCTTATTGAGCAAATTTTAAAACCAGAACCATAACAAAGAACAAGAAGTTTCAGGGTAAACTTTCCCAGAGGCTGAGCCATCAGACTCTCATGGCCTCAGAATTTTTCCACTTCCCTATTTCCCTATTTCTTAATTTTAAAACATTTCTTAGTATAGATATTGATATATAAATATGTATATATGTATATATACATATTTATATATATCTTCCCTTTGAAGTCTTCACATTTTATTTGCCTCACACACAGCTGACTAAATGAGTGCTGGAGCCAGCAACTGTGTGCTAGAGCTCTACACAGCAGCAAGTCTTCAGGTATGTTAGCCAAACCTATACTGGGTCTAGAAGCCAGAAATTACAGAAGATGGAGAAAAACAGTCATCAGACCATGCCCTAAATGAAACATTGTAGACACTGCTAAAAGTTTGTAGCTGCCTGGCCTGAGTAATCACTCCTATCCTTGAAGAACACATAACTCAATACCTGAATGATATAGAAATAAGACACCAGCTAGGATTATACGAGTCCATAAAGTTCACCACAGAAGTATACAGAATATGGCCTGAACATAAAGTAAGTAAGTATATGAAGTAAGGCTAGAAGAATGAGTAAACAAACAAACAAAAACACTCCCACAAAAATGCAATTATGGCATGTCTAAGCAGAAGGGTATGAGTCCAAAACATCTCTCTTTCTTGTAGATACCTCTTGTCTCGAATCAAAATACAGCTTGGACATAAATTCAGTTAGAATTCCTGGAAGAAACAAAGCAAGATTTTTTTAAGTTTGAAAAATGATTTTATACACTATAGGAGAAAACAGGAGGAAAGAATTGGAAAGGAAGTGAGAGTTATGGGGGGAAAAAGAATTGGGAGGACTAACAATTTCATATAAGAATCATAAAGTCTTATTCAAGCAATAGATTCCTTCACTCTTAGAACAAAAGTAAATGGCTCCATGAAACAATAAGAAATATTAGCAAAATTTGTTGGATATAGCCAAAGCAGTCCTTAAAGGAAACTATATCTCAAAACATATTCATCAACAAAAGAGAGAGAGATCAGATCAATGAATTGGACATGCAACTAAAAATTAGAAAACAACATTTAAAAAACAAACAGTTAAACATTAAAATTGACATTTTGAAGGTCAAACAATATATTTAAAAATTGGGAAAAAATGACAATAAATAAAACTAGTTCATTTTGGGGATAAACAATAAAATAGATAAACTGTTGCCTAATTTTATACTTTGAAAGATAGAAAAAATGAAATTTCCAGCATCAAAAGTTAAAAAGAATTTAGAGCAGATTAAAAAGAAACAAAACAAATCAGAAATTATTTTGCCCCTTTATATTCAAATAAAACAGACAAACTCAATGGATGAAGATTTGCAAAAATATGAAATAATCAAGTTAACAGAAAAGGAAATAGCAAATTTTAGTAGTTGTAACTCTGAAAAAGAAATATAAAAGCTATAAATTAACTCCAAAAGAAAAAACTCCAGGATCAGATGGACCAAATTCTATTAAACATTCAAAAAAACAATTTCAATATTCCACACAATGTATGCAAGAATGGTAAAAGAAAGGATCCTACTAATTTCCTTCTATCATATAAATATCGCAATTATACTTAAACCGAAGGAAGTAAAAACAGAAATAAAACTATAGAACAATATCACTAATGAACATTTACACACACAAAAAATCAATAAAATATTAAAGAGCAACATAACAAAAAGATTATATGACCGAGTTGGATGTATACTGGTAATGTGGGGCTCAATATTAAGAAAACTTAAATATGATAAATCATATTTATAACAAGACAACAAAAAGCATATGATTACATCAAGAGATGGAGGAAAAGCTTTTGACAATACAACACCAATTGCTGTTTAAAAACACTAGAAAATATAGGAATAAATTTACCTTTCCTTATCATGACAAGTGATATCTACCTAAAACCAAGAGACAGAATTATATTTAGTGGGGATAAACTAAAGGCCTTTTCAAAAAGATCAGGGCAAAGCAAGAATGTCCATTATCACCCTTACTATTTGATATTGTGTTAGAAATCCTAGACTTAGCAATAAAATAACAAAAATAAATTGAGAAAGAATAAGAATAGGCTAAGAGTAAATGAATTAAATTAACACTTTTTACAGATGATATGATAGTTTGTTCTCTAAGAACTATAGAGTCAACAAAAACATAGTTTAAACAATTACAAAATTCGATCAAAGTAGCTAGATAATAAAATAAAACCCACATAAATTGTAAATTTTTTTTTTATTTATTGCCAACAAAACTCAGCAGGAAGAGATAGAAAGAAAATCTGCATTTAAAATAATGACAGAATATATAAAATATTTGGAGTCTGTCTGCCAAGACAAACACAAGAAATATATGAATACAACTATAAAATATTCTTTAGAGAAATAAATGCAAACCTAAACAATAGCAACAACAGTATTTGCATATAGACAAGAGAAGCCGACATAATTAAAATTATAATATTGCCTAAATTAATTTATTTAATGTCTTACCAATCAAACTACCAAAGGATTACTTTAGAGAACAAGAAAAAAATAATACAATTTCCCTGGAGGGACAAAAGATCAAGAATCTCAGTGAAAATAATGGGGGCAGGGAGAAAGTGGTAAGGAAGGAAAGTTTGTGGTACTAGATTTCAACTATTCTACAAAGCAGTAATCAACAAAAGAATTTGTTACCAGTTTAAAAAAAAAGAGATTGACCAGTGGATGACCAGATGGTACACAATATAAAGAGGTGAATGAATCTAGCATCCTGGTATTCAATAATCTCAAGGAGTCCAGCTATTTGGGGTGGGGGAGGGGAGGGAGTATTCACTATATAACAAAAACTCCTGAAAAAAACTGAAAAGCAGTCTGGCAGAAACTAGCTATAGACCAACATCTCACACTATATTACCATGATAAGCTCTGTTAAAGCAAGACCCCTGGGCCCAAAAAGAGCAAACCTAAATGAAAGTCTTGTCACATATTACAAAGCATTTATTATCTGAGAAAAGACTCACATGGGAGAAAAGATCCTTCAAGGGAGCAGAGAGGGAGAGAGAGTTCTCAGCTGCTCAAAGGGGAGTGGGGAAAGTGTGAAATAGTATAATTTCTAGAGGCTTTGGTGCAGGCATGGGGACAAAAGTGGGGAGACATCTGTAGATATTATAAGCCAGGGAGCAAGGAGTTTGGAAAGTCTTGAGTCTGCAGCTGCTGTTCAAGGCCACCACCCTTGAGTTGTTCAAGGCTGGTCCATCCTCTGCAGACATCTCCAAGCTCCTCTAGAGTTCACTTTGAAAAGGATCACTGGTATATCAAGCAGTTTGGGGACTTCATAAGTTTTTCTGGTCGGTTAGTTGTTGTTTAACTCCAACAGGCTAGTGTAGTCATTACAGAGCCCACGTTAACAGCTCTCAATGGATAAATCATTTAGACATAAAAGGTGATGTCATAAAAAAAATTAGAAGAGTAAGGAATAAAGTACCTTTTAGATCTCTGGATAGGAGAAGAGTTCATGAACAAACAAGGGATGAGTATCAGAGAAGATAAAATGGACAATTTTGATTATATGAAATTACCAAAACCAAATGTATCCATGATTAGAAGGGAACAAGTAATGGGGGAAAAAAATCTTTGCATCAGGTTTCTCTGAGAAAGGTCTCCTTCCTACTATTTATAAAAGGAAATGATTTAAAAGTTTATGAATAAGAATCATTCCCTCAACTGATAAATGTTCAAAAGATATAAACAGGCAGTTATTGGGGAAGAAATCCAAGCTACCAATAGCCATATTAAAAGCAAACACTCCATAACACTGTTAGAGAAATAATAATTAAAGCAAATCTGGACTTTTGCCTTCCACTCTTCTGATTGGTAAAATTATCGCACAGAAAAAAAAAAGAAGAAAGAAAATTATAAATATTGGAGAAGTGTAGAAAAAACAAAGAACACTAATGTATTGTTGATGAAGCTGTGAATCGACCCAACCATTCTGAAAAGCAAATAAGAATCATGCTTCCAAGCCACTGAGCTCTGCATACTCTTTTACCCAGAAATATCACTAATAGGCCTATACTCCAAAGAGATCAAAGAAAGAGGAAAAGAATCCATATATTTAAAAATATCTGTACAAGTTCTTTGTGTGATGGCAAAAAATTGGAAAATAGCAACTGGGGAATAGCTAACCAAACTGTAGTATATGAATGTAATGGAATATTATTGTCCCATAAGAAATTGTGAAGGGAACAATTTCAGAAAAATCTGGGGAAAATTCTGTTAAGTAATACAGAGTGAAGAATAGAATAAGAACAATTTATGCAATATTGTCATTAAAATGAACAATTCTGTAAGACTTAAGAATTCTGATCAACACATTGATTTGCCAATCATGATTCTTAAAGACCAATGATAAAACATGCTCCCCTCCACCTTACAGAGAAGTTATGGACTGAATTTGCAGAAGGAGTCATATTTTCCAACTTGACCAATGTGAAAATTCACTTTAAGTAGCAAATTTGTTCTTCAAAAATTCTTCACTGAGGGTTCACCTAATATGTTAGGAACTTTCCTCAGTTTCTTTTGAAATAATAGGGATAACAGTGGGCTACTATTGACATTCCTCACCCTCACACCACATATATAGCTCGTAATTTTACCTATATATTTCTCTGATTTTTTTCTGGGTAATTTAATCATTTTATTAGTAAGGTCAGCATTTTAATAAAAGGGTGGTCATTTGGTCATCTCTTTCTCAGACCAAAACCATGGCAGCAGGCTCATGGTTTATATGCCCGTTGGAAAAGGGGTGTTCTCGAGGGTGGCAATCAACTCTGATTGGTTAACAATTAATGAGAGAATGGATATTAATTGGAGCCCCTCATGGGAGGGGCTGAATCTATTCAAATAAAGTTTGATTATGTCATTTACTTTGTTTGTTTTTTTGTTTGTTTATTTTTTTTAATTGCTCCAAATCCTGGGTTGTCCTATTTCTATCTAATGAGGTTAAATATTATTCCTGGGAAACAAGGTACTTATTGTATTGGCTCATTGCCTATAGTTCCTTTAAGCATAATGTAGTAATAGTTGTCATTATTTACTGTTTATATTTCTTAATATTGTAAGTGTTCTTTTTATTTTGTCTGATAAAATGATTGTTATTCCTACTTTAGAATTTGCCTTAGGCATAGTAAATTTTGCTCTAGCCTTTCATTTTAAATGTTTTTCTTTGTCAGAAGAATGATAGCAACTCCTACTTTTTAAAATTAACTTGATGCATAGAAATATTTTTCCATACCCTCAGTTTTATTTTGTGTATGCCATTGTCCTTAAAATTTGTTTCTTTTTTTAATTTAGTAATTTAATTTATTTAATATATTTAGTTTTCAGCATTGATTTCCACAAGAGTTTAGGTTAAAAATTTTCTCCCCATTTCTACCCTCCCCCCCACTCCAAGATGGCATATTTTCTGGTTGCCCCATTCCCCAGTCAGACCTTTCTTCTGTCACCCCACTCCCCTCCCATCCCTTTTTCCCTTCCTTTCTTGTAGTGCAAGACAAATTTCTACCCCCCATTGCCTGTGTATCTTATTTCCTAGTTGCAAACAAATTTTTTTTTTGTTTTTGAACATCTGTTTTTAAAACTTTGAGTTCCAAATTCTCTCCCCTCTACCCTCCACACCCACCCTCCCTAAGAAGGCAGGCAATTCAACATAGGCCACATGCGTATCATTATGTAAAACCCTTCCATAATACTCATGTTGTGAAAGA
>CM053623.1:162074409-162107370 GCA_028646595.1 Phalanger gymnotis | reverse complement strand
TGAAATGGGCTTTCTGGGCCTGGAGTCTTTTTGTCAAGATGTTGGAATGGGGAGGCTGGTTCAAGTTTTTGCTGCGGTGGGGCCTAAATAAATTTCTTGTTGTTTTCTCCTTAGAGAATGTCTCATACCTTGCGATTTCGGACCATTCAAACATATACATGATTATATTTGAGATCATAAATTCGGCCTTCCTACTACAGTTGGATTGCTCACTTCAAGTTGTACTGATACTGACAAATCCGTGTTTTTCACAGAGGCAGCCACACTACTATAACTTATTTGTAAGGCTCCTGGGGTAACCTGTGTGGGAGGAATATACTCCTATTAGTCACAACTGGAGTTCAAGTGTCCCCACTGGTGTATTTCCCATTGAAACAATAAGTCAGGATGACACCATTAACTCTTAATCAGAAACATTTACTAAACAGAGCAAGAATAATTAAAGCGTATTATTCTACCTATAAACTCATCACACATTTTCCCACCAGGGCATATGGTGCCTTTGGAGTATGGGGGACACAAACTTACAAAATCACCAGTGAACACACCTATCTTGGGTAATTCACAACTTTTGACTTTGGGCTTTGATATCTGCTGTCCCCTTTGGGAATCATCTGATCAACAGTTCACTGATGAGCAGGGCCACACTTCTTCTGAGTTTCTCTGTTTTCCCGCCACATGGAACCACTTCTGGGCTGGTTACTATACCCGGGAATCACTTTTTCTAGGCTATCAAGATAACACTGAGCTCTTTCACATAATCCTCTTCTTTGTGGCTACAGAGCTTTTGAGACCTGCTTTCTTGGCTTGGCTCTGAAGCAGTTTTACTGATACAGTTGTGTGTTCAAAAAAGTTTAGAGACCATGTTAAATAGAACAAAGAGACACTTTGGTGTGATTCAAAATTAATATTAGCAACTCAAGGTCCTAGGTTTCCTAATTCCTCTCATAATTTTTGACCAAGGGATGAAAGGTAGAGGAGGTAGTAATTTTGTAGCAGAGTGGAAAAATTCTATGTATAAGTTTGTTTGTCTGCTTCTACCTCTTTGCCTCTGTATGTCTCTATCTCTCATTTTCTCTTTCTATCTCTCTTGGTCTCTCTGTTCTCTGTCTCTGTCACTTTCTGTCTCTTTCTCTTTCTCTGTTTCTGTCTTGTCTGTGTCTCTTTCTCCCTATCTCTGTCTCCTTTGTCTCTGTGTCCGTCTCTGGGTCAGTCGGTCAGTCTGGCTGTCTCTTTCTTTCTCACACACACATACACACACATATGCCCACACGTATACACATTACCTATCTATCCGTAGGGTAGATCAAAAGTCTGGAGGGTTTCTTGACAGCCACCTTTGGGCATATAAGGAGCTCTTACTTGTGATAGAGCTCATGGATAATACTAAGGATTCGGGGATTATAATAATACATATATCTTCACTTGTGACATCTGATAGAGAACTGGATGTTTGGTTCCTGGAGAACTCTCATCATGCCACAGAAAAAATAAAACCAACTTGCCTCACCATATTTAGTAGCAGAGGAATCACTTTACCATTCCTTTCCTCCTCTTGTCTGTACTCCTTCCCACCTTTTTCTCCATAGTTTTCCTTTTCTAGCCTGGAATGGTAGTTTCAAAGTGGCAGGGAGTGGAGCTATACCTCCAGTGAGTCATGGCATGAATTAATCATAGGCTGGAAGATGGGTTCCATCATACCCTCTCCATGATCACCAATCTCAGAGATTGTTTCTGTCTCCAGAACCCCTTCACTTAGTATTACCCAATATATCCCATTCTTTTGCTCGACTCTTGGCTATGCAAGTTTTCCAACTTTCCAAACATAGGTCCCCTAATGAGGACCCATGTATTCATACCAATGATTCCATAGGCAAGATTCCCTCTGCCCCTAGGGTATATACACTCTGTTCCTCAAATTACCACCTGGCTGTGTCAGGTTCCTCTCCGTAGGTTCTGCCCTCTCAGGCTGATCTGCCAATAAGAATCCTGACATTTTGTTTTTTGGTAGGATAGGATGAGTTGAATAGAATGAATATAGATAAGTTGAAATCTGTATTACTTATCTCACTATATTATCTTTCCCCTCAAATTCACCCTTCTTCTGATCTTTCCTATTTTTATAAGCCAGTCTTTCAGCCACCCAAGTTCACAACTATCGTGCCATGTTTGACTTATCTCTCTCTCCCATTCACTTCATATATCAAATAAGATGCCAAAATTTGTTGATTCTTTCTTAACAACATCTTTTGCACCCTTTTCTCCAGTCACATAGATATCAATCTTGTTCGTGCCTTTATCATTTCCTGCCTGATTATAATAACCTCCTAACTGGTCTCCCCATCTTAAAAAATTCTTTCCACTCTAATCCATCCTTCACATGACTACCACATTGGTTTTTTTTTCCCTACTGTGTAAGGCTCAAGACCATATTTGTTTCATAGGAGGAATTTGTAAGATCTTATCTTCTATTTTTGTGAATGGTACATATAATATTAGAATTAATTGTTCTTTGAATGTTTAATAGGTTTTTTGGTAAATACATCTTTTTTCCATATCAGATTTCATTTATGACTTGTTCAATTTCTTTTTTGATAATTGGTTATTTAAATTTCTATTTCTTTTTCTATTAATCTGATTACTATATGCATTTTTGCGAATATTCATTTTTTCTAAGTTGTCATTTTTATTGGCATAATTTGACAAAATAGTTTCTAATAATTTTCTTTGTTTCTTCTTCGTTGATTATGAATTCTCTTAAACTTTTTGATGCTGGTAACTGGATTTTCCTCTTTCAAATCAAATTTTCAATTTTATCAACTTCTTCTTTGGTCTTCTGAATTTCTAGGTTGGTACTGTAAATGGCCATTAGTTCGCCCCAACGTCAGACTACATCAAAGGAAGAGTGGAATCCTTATAGGTAGTGATCTCATCACAGAGCAGGACCAGGAAAACAATTTATACCATAACAACAATATTGTGAGGACAGAGAACTGTGTGAAAGACTTTAGACTCTCACAAATGTAATGACCAGTCATTATTACAGAGGATATGTTACCCACCTCCTGACAGTAAGGTGACAAATTCAAGATAGAGAATGAGATATAAATACATATTTTTGGACATCTTCAATGTGGGTATTTGTTTTTTATTTCTTTTTTCCAATGGGGGTGAGAGGATAGGAAGGAGAGAGAGAAATGCTTGTTCATAGAAAAAAAGCAAAATAAAATAAAATTTGCCTAAAAGTCACTCCATTATTCCAAAAAATTTAGTGATTTCCCATTGACTCTCAGAGTAAATATTATTTTATCTTTTCTCACCCTTCTTAAATTTGTGTTTTTTGTTTTTTATAATATATGTGATTATTAGTATAGACAAAATGTATGTAATTTATAAATAAGTAAATATGCATGTATTAGATATGTGTTCAAATTTTTTTTACTGATAAGGATGCATAATTTTAAAAAATGCTGAAAACTATTCATTTAGGGCAGGGGTGGGGAACCTGTGGCCTCGAGGACACATGTGATCCTCTAGGTCCTCAAGTGTGGCCCTTTGACTCAATCCAAACTTCACAGAACAAATCTCTTTAATAAAAGGATTTGTTCTGTGAAGTTTGGATTGAGTCAAAGGGCCACACTTGAGGACTTAGAGGATCACATGTGGCCTCGAATCCATAGGTTCCCCACCCCTGGAGGGGATGATCACAATATACAGTATTTCTCCTTCTCCTACGAGGAAATATCAGAGGGCTTTCTCTACCCCCACCTTGACTAATGCCTATCAAGAATGATGTCGCCTACCTTTTTAAAAGTAAGCTTGTCCCAATCTCCCCATGTCATAATATAAGCACAATGTCCCTGGTAGAATTTTGGTGGCCATCATTTTACTTTTTATCAAATGAATGAAAACACATGAATGCAATGGGAGTACAGTTAGGAAATAAAAGATGAATGACGGCATTGTTTTTTTTTTTTTTGCTAGCTACAGCCCAAGAAACACAAATTACTTATGTTGCTCCCTCTTCTTCCTCTTTGGGAGAGAAAGGGGCCAGGGAATAGATATTTGAATAATTAATGGTGAGCTATTCTCTCACTAAGGATAGAGAAGTGAGAGAGGAAAGTGTTGGGGATTCAGCATGTATATGGATCACTAACCAGCTTCATGCTTGTCTGCTTCCATTGGCACTTCTATAACCTCCACTATGCTCAACACCAAACCAAGAGGAGTAGGGGTTCATCAAAGGGGGAATGGATGCTGGAGAGTAAGGCTACTAAGGTCATTCCTGCCCTCAACCTGACTCCATGTTCCTGTATAGAGCAACTAAGATTTAATCTCTGCATTCTTCTTCTAGAGTTCTCCTCAATGCCAAGTTCATAATTTCACCTATCCTGTTATTTCTGGGCAAAAGTCTGATCAGCTGCCATGCTTTCAGCATCCCAAGTCCTTCTGACAATGCTCACTAATAAAGCAAGGGAGGAGGCAAAGGGTGAGATATGTGAAAAACAGGAATTTTGAAGGAGGAGTTTGCAATGAAGATAGACTCACAGTAGCTCCATCTAACTTCATTTGCACAGAAGATCCAGTGGTCCTTCATAGGGGAGGGAAGTGGTAAATGAAGTTCCAGTGCTTCAGACTTACACAATACTTTATGGTTTGTCAGAAAGCAGACCGTTCCCCCAATAATTTCAAAGTGACCCTAAGTAAAATAGAGGCTTTGAACAGATGTGCTAGCAGAAAAACATGAGTTTAAAGACAGATTAAACACCCATGGACTCTACTTAACTTGCTGGTCGGTGTGTGTCCCTAAAAAAAGCTTAGCCCCTGGGGCCCAATACCTCTTTTTGGAAAGAAGGTTGGTTGCTTTTTTTGTCTGATAACTGGGTGGTTTAAGGCCTTCCTTTTTCACTAAAGGAGCCAAAGCTACAAGAGAGAGGGAGAGAGTGGGGGAGAGAGACAGAGAGACAGATAGACAGACACTAAGTCAGAGAAAGAGATAGAATGAGGTAGAAATAGTGATGGACAAAGACAGAGAGAGACAGAGAGAAACAGAATTAAATGTGCAGTTAATCATCATAAAACTACTTGTGGCATTAGCAAATCTTTTGAGAGCCAGTCAAAATAAATGGAAGAGTGTATGGAAGCAATGATATACATACCCACAAGTATGTATTTGTAGAGGCAATGTTACTATAATGTGCTAGCTTGGTCTAAGATTTTAAAGGACAAAAAGAAAGCTTCAAATTCAGTTGATCTTACCACATGGTTAATTTGGAGAATACGGACTCCTAGTTTGTAGACTCACTCATACAGGAAGGGTACAGTTAGATGGGCATTCTGCCACACTGTCACCCTTTAGAGTCCCTGTCTTTGTATGGCTCAGGGAAATGAACCTACTTGTACCTACTTCCAGGAAGTCAGCTCTATCCAGAAATATTTTAAATTCTGAATAGCCTCTAATTGTTAGAGATGTGCGGCTTTATATCGAGGTAGATAAAGGGAGCTAGAGTCTCTTACAATATGGACATATCCTAGATTAAATAGAGCCTTTGAATATATCAATTATGAATGGGGCATAAGTTTAGTAATCCTCTGGCCCACCCCCTCCCCCCATCGGATCACGTATTTCTCCCTATTTTGGGCATGCTCACTAGAATTCCAGGCTTGTAAGATGCAGCGGCTCTTTCTTTACTTCAGAGTATTCTCAGGATTCTCTGCCCGGTTTAAAACTGACATGAGGGCTGGTGAGCTTTATTCTGGTCATGAGTAAATGAGGGGCTGGTACTGTGGAGTGACTAAGGAACTGCAAAGTCTGATGAAGCATGAGAGGCTGAGCTGGCATCAAGTGTGCATATAAAAGGTTCAAGCTGATAATCTCTTAAGCTTTTCCCTTTTGACTGAAGATTGCTGTAGACTGCCAGGTATTTACCTCGCAGACACCATGTGTCCATAAACATATAGCACCTCTATTTCTTTTGTACTTATATTTTCCCTGATCTTTGGTGAACGAGGATCTGGACATGGAATTGACCAGGTTGTGATCTATAAGTTTTGAAGCGTAAGAAGAACATACAGTGGTCTCCTTTAGATTCAGAGTTGGTAGTAGAGACCATTGGAGCTGATAGCAGCAGCTTCTTATCCGGGCGGGGGGTGGGGGTGAGCAACTGAGCAATCTGCCTGATGCAGGCTAGTATTGGTTTGACCTGTCCACTGAGGCAAAGTCCTAGGGGCCAGCACCACTGAACAAGGGAGTGATTTACCCATCATAATATCTTGCCCTAAGACAACTTGGTGGGGACTCTGTGAAGAAAGAAAAAGATTCCCAGGACTAGCAGTCATGAAGGACCCCTTGATCACACATGTTCACTGTACGTGTACCTCACGACCTTTACACTGTAAGTTTGAGCTCACTTTTCCTAGGTCTTCACAGGGATGAAGTGCACGCAGAAGAGAGATTGCGTTCCCAGTTTGTCGGAATGTTTTTGCAGTTTTTGTCCTTGCTAAATTAAATATAACTTTGTAAAAGTTAATTGGTATCAATTGGTTGATTAGTATTGGGATTCGTAAGGAAGAACATTAGACACCACAACCCCTCAAAGTTATCACTTAAATCTTGCCCTTTGGAGATAAGAACATGCCAATGAAAGTGGGAGCTGCAGTAGGAGTCCAGAAGGAGTACTATGAGACTAAGCACAAGGATGGTAGAGTTCTTATGGAGTTAGGATCCGTTTTCATATAAATCCATCATTCACTCTAGTTATCTTTATCTTCATGTCTTTCTTTTGAGCAAAAGGTTCCAGTTTAACCAACTTGCATCATGTAATGGGTACACATGATACCAATGCAAGGTAATATGTCACTAGTGCTAATTTCTCTCTCTGGAAAAAAGAAACAGTTTAAATATTTTGTCCTCAAAACTCTCATTTCCTACCAATAGTAGAGTTAGGTTAATACTCAGTACCTGTGTGACCTAAGGGATTTTTAACCTCCTTGGGGCTTAGTTTTCTCATCTGTAACTTGCAGGGGTTGCATTATTTAGGCTCTGAGCTCTCTTCCAGATGTAGTCTTTGATCCCACAATCTCATGATCTCAAATAATGCCTCAGCTAACTGCGGTCCAGTGGTTCCTAACCTCTCTAGAGGTTATTACGAAGGTTCATTATTATTTGGAATTTTATTTAACTTCCAAGGGCAGCATGTGATCAAGTGATTCCACTCCCCACCCCCATGTTTTCCTCAATCTACTTGATGAAATTACAGGTTGTACAGGCGGCTAAAAGAAATAATGAAGTATTGTGATTTTGTCTTTTCCAGACTTTGAATATTTACATTCAAACTTAAAAAGGGCATGCAGCTTCGAAGGGCTTGCACTCATGAGCAATCTATTCAAAGACTGAAAATGGTGTGGAACCCACAGGTTCATTTGTACCTTGTAAGCGATTTGCCATTTTTAGACTTCAATGAATCTGTGCAATGGAAGTAGAAAGAATCACTTTTTACACTTCTTCACTTCTTTAGGAGATATGAGTAAGTTCTCCAGTCAACTTGATGGAATTAAAGGGGCTAACCATTGGCTGAAAGATCATTCACATCCAGGTGGTGGACTTGAGAAGTCAGCTCTGAGAAGGGAGTCATTTTTGGCATTCAGGAAGAGAGCCAACTATGGGGGAAAGTTCTACCTCTTTTCTTTTCTTCTTCTTCCAGAGTGCATGGGGGCTGGGGTGGGGGGCCGGTGTAAGGGTAGGAATCTTACCATGTATCATCTTGTTTAGTAAAAGACACTATCCAGGAGAAAATAAAGCAATAGGTGGAGCTGTTAGCTGAGATGATGCTTCTGGTGAGAAGCAAGCTCAGGAAGCCCAGTAAGGCATTGTGCCCAAGAAAGCTATCAGGCACCCAATGGGGAACAGAGTTAGGACCTCACAATAAGGAAGAAGGAATTAGGGGGTCCTGCAATGCTGCCTTTGATCATATATTCCCTATGCCTTTCTACGACTAAACTTTTTGTGCATCTATTCTTCCCAATGATGCTGCATATATTTGTGAGTGCACGCCAGGATTATGAGAAATATTTTGTATCTACTATTTTTACTATGCTATTCTAGTGGATGCGTTTCCTCTGAAATAATTATGTCTTCTGGTTGACTATGGGAGCCTGTGTTGGCAATCAAAATGGGATCTTAGCACTTAGTTCAACCAAGCACCCTTGAAGAGTTTGGCCTTTTTTTCCTTGACTAAATCAGGAGTTCCTTGATGACCTCCTTGCTTCAAAGGAAAGCCTAGTTTACATGGGTTTGAATGACATGTTTGTGACATAGAGGTTTTTAGATCACATGGGTTTAAGTCACATCTTTGTGACAATTTTAGGTCACGTGGGTGAGTTGCATGTGTGACTCACCCTTGACCCTGAAAAAGATATAAAACCAGGGGTTGGCTTTCTCTTTTTTGGGAGCTCTGACCCACAGTCATGGTGGCATGAGTGACTCTGGGCCAGCCCTTGTTATGAGCTCCTGGGCTGAACTCAGATGTTGGTAACTATGAATTGTATTTGGCCTGTCTGGCAATGTTTGTAATTTGATTGTATTTGCTCTGAAGTTCAGGAGACTGACTTTTTCCCTTGAACTAAGTGAATCATATTTGTATACTGGATTAAAGTAAACTTGTCAACCCCTCAACGTTGCTTTCCTTAGTAAAGCAGATCAAAAAGACCTGGGCTTGCAGTGTTCTGTGAGCTGGTTGTTGTTGATTTTACACCCCCCACAGCAGCTGCTAGCCAGATTGTTGAAACAGAGCCCTACCAGTTGGGGCTCTTGAGCTATAGTTTTAGGAGTACAGACCCACACTATACCTTGACCCATGACATGCGACATAAGAATGACATGCGAGTGGCATACGATTGACATGGAAATGACATGTGAGTGACATGGAAATGACATGTGTGACATGGGAGTGTCATATGAGTAATATGTGGGCAGCATGGGAACAACATACGATTGACATATGACTGGCATGGGAATGACACGAGAGTGCATTGTTAGTGACATGGGAGTGGTATGGAAATGACATACGAGTGAAATGTGAGTGACATATGGTTGACATGCGAGTGACATGTGTGTGACATATGATTGACATATGAGTGTTGTGGGAATGCCATGTGAGAAACATGGAAATGACATAGGAGTGCAGTGTGAGTGACATATGGGTGACATGGGAGTGACTTGTGAGCACAGTGTGACATGTGGGTGATATGGGAGTGACATGTGACAGCCACATGAGTGACACGTGAAAGACATGGAAATGACATGAGAGTTACATGGAGATGCCGATGGGGGAATGACACACGACATGGGAATGACGTGTGAGTGGCATGGGAATGACATATGAGTGAGTGCACCAACGTGCAAATGAGATGAAAGGAGAGCCTCAAGAGTGCATACAAAATAGGCTGTATGAATAGTGAGTTTTTTGTTTTATATTATCAAAGAATCATAGAATCTAAGAGATAGGTGGAAGGAAACTTAAACTCTCTCTAATTGAACTTGTACCTGGACAAAAATCCCCTTTATGACAAACTCAACATGTGGTCATTCAATTTTTGAACGCTAGTAAAGGTTAAGAGTCAGCTCTCAGGGGAAAAACATGATACACTTTTAAGTCTAAACAGTATTATCAACATTTTCTTCATCACTTTTTTAGGTCCACTAATCAGTAAAACAATAAATCAAGCCCTGGTTTGTAGTGCTTACCAATTTCTGAAGTATAAATACACTGAAAATATAACAATTGTCTCTCAAGATCTGACTGGAGCTGGCTTGAGTACATATTTGGGTAATTCATTTGTTTCCCAAACTCGATTATTCCACTTTTGGACAGATTTAATTGTTAGGAAATGTTTCCTTAAAAGTAGTCCAAATCTTTAGACATAAAATCAATAGTAGAAAATGACATGTACTGCAGTCTGAGAATTGCTAAAGGTGGGTCCTCTTGATTCAATTTCCCCATTGTGCTATTTTCTTTCTGAACAGGAAATTTCCCTATCTGGTGAATCTCGAGCCTTATTTCTGATACCCTGTGACCACATGATTGGCTGTTAGATACGGTTCATGCCTGAAATCAAATACAGCTAAGGGAGGTCGTCCCCTGTTCTGGTATATATCAAATCAGTCTGTGCCCTCGAGGGGAGGAGCTTTGACATTGTTATAACTATGTCCCTCTTTCTTTCACAGCAAATTTCTAAAATCAGGGCAGGTGAGCAGTAGAGGTCGTATAAGTACTATATGGAATCAATTAATAGATTGGTCCTGGAACATCTCTCAGTTAATATAAAAGGATGCAAGCAGGAAAAATCTTGTAATTTTAAGTGGGTATTTATGGTCAAATTATAATATAGGGATATCCTTCAAAAGGGGGAATGAAACAAATCAATCAGACAAAGATGAAATGGAAAGATTTTCTAATTAAATGAAATAGTAAATTTGGAGAAAGCAACAAGATTAGACTATTTTCTCTAAGAACTACACACATGCATATGATTGGCCCCTGAATGTATCTAGTATGGAAATTAAGGCTTTGAGTATATTTTAGCAACAAATTCTCAAAATTGGATTAAGGATTATAAGCATAAAATTGTATTAATAATTGTAAAGAAAAAGAAAATTTTCCCCATTTTAAAAGTATTTGTCTGATCATATTAAGAGACAGAAGAGTTGAATTTATAAGTTAGACCCTCATGAATGCTTTTAAGATTCTTATATCAGCTACAATGTTTAGGTTAAGTTAGAGGCAGCATATAGTAATATATATATATATATACATATATAACAGTATATACATATATAACATATATAGTATATAAAATATATATATTATATATATAATATATATAGCATATATAGTATATAAAAAACTGAATTTCTCTAGAGTTTCAGGTTTGGAGAACTTAATCTTTCATCCAATTAGAAATCAGATTACCTAATGTTATATTGTTTTCTTTTAATTAATTGGCCTTAATTGATTAGTTTTTTCTTGAGGAGAGAAGGCAAGGCAATTGGGGTTAAGTGACTTGCCTAAGGTAACACAGCTAGTGTCAAGCGTCTGAGGCTGGATTTGAACTCAGGTCCTTCTGATTCCACGCCTGGTGCTCTATTCACTGCACCACCTAGCTACCCCTGATTAGTTGTTTTTAATGTATAAAAGTCTGTCTCCCTCTCTCCATCCCTAAGCTGAAGAAGGGGAGTTGTTCTGATTTGTTAGGCAATTGGCATGCATTGCTTAATAAGTTGATATACTTGGGAGATTGAACCTTTGTTTCCTCAGTCATTTCATCTTTCATCCATTGCAAACCATATGTACAAAAACATTTCTAACAGCTCTTTCTGTGGTGGCAAAGAATTAGAAAATGAGGGGACACATATCAGTTAGAGAATGGCTGGACAAGCTGTGGTATATGAGTGTGATGGAATACTATTTTGCTGTAAGAAATGATGAAGGGGATAGCTTCAGAAAAGCTAGGCAAGACTTGTATGAATTGATGCAAAACAAAATGAGCAGAACCAGGAGAACAATGTACACAGTAACAGTAATGTTGTAAAGATAATCAACTGTGAAAGACTTAGCAACTGTGACCAATACAATGATGCCCTACGATTCAGAAAGACTCATGATGAAAACGCTATCCACCTCCAGAGAGAGAACTGATGAACTATGAGTGCAGACTGAAGCATTCTTTATTTTTTTTCTTCCTAGAACATGTGTTTTTCATGACATCATATGACAATAATGGGTATCATATTTCTTGCCTTCTCAATGGGTGGTGGATGGGTAGAGGAAAGGAGAGATTTTGGAATTGAAAATAAAAATGAAATTTCAAAAAAATTTAAAAACTATTTATCTATAGCATTCCACTATTTGTTCCTGCTTCCGTGCTATGCAAGCATAGAACTAGTTTAATCTTTAGGTCTTTCCTTTGTGCCTAATAGAAGTCAATTATTTAAAAATCATCTTCACAAAAGTTTCTGGCTGGCTTCTGGTTACATGCCCAATTTGCATAGCCAAAGCATCTGATAAATCTATGAAATACATGATAGCTTTAGCCACAGCATGTGTTTGTAAGAAAGGATTTTAGGACTTTTTGAATGGAGATCTAAGACCCCAAGGAAGCTGTTTGTGGAACAAGAAATGGTCATTACTTCAATCACATCTCCTTTGTCTGAAAGCTGCAGAATATCACTGGGCTTTTTATTCATTGACTAATGACAAACACCCAAATATGCTTTCATTTGGTCCCTTTGCCTCAAGTTTCTCCTTATTCCAGTCTATCCTCTACTCAATTGTCAGTGTCGTGGCTAAAGTATAGGTCTATTTTACCCCTTTGCTCCACCCCTCCTCATTCAATAAACTCCAGTGGCTCCTTATTACAGCTGAGATCACATATGGAATACTCTGTTTGGCTTCTAAAGCCCTTAATAATAAGGGGTCACCCTTTCCAGCCTTCTTACACTTATTCCTCTCTATTTACTCTGTGATGCAATGACGCTGGTCCCCTTAATGTTCCCAGATTATTACACTATGTTGCTGATTGCTCTCCGTGCCTCAAATTTCTCCCCACTCCAGCCCATTCACTACTCGTTTGTCAAAGTGATCTTCCTAATGCACGTGTCTGACCATGTCACCCCTTATTCAATAAACTTCAGTGGCTGTATATTACCTCTATGAAATCCTCTTTTTGGTTTTTAAAGTCCATCATAATCTGCCCCTTCCTTCCCTTTCAGTCATCTTTCTCTGCCCTATCCTTGCCATATTACTCTATGATCCAGTGGCACTTGTCTCTTTGATGTTCCTTGCACATGGCGCTCTATCTCCTGGGCATCTTCATGGGCTGTCTCTTGTGCCTGGTATACTCTCCCTCCTCATCTCTGCCTTTTGACTTCCTTGGCTTCCTTCATGTCTCAGCTAAAATCTCACTTTCTGGAGTAAGCCTTATCTCAGCTCCTCTCTAATATTGCCTCCAATTTATCCTGTTTGCATCTTACGTGAAACATAGTTGCTTACATGTCATCACCCTGATTAGAACGTGAGCTCTGTGAGAGCAGGGACTATTTTTGCCTTTCTTTGTTATCATTAGCACTTAGCATGGTGCCTGGCACATAGTAGGTTCTTAATAAATGCTTCTTGACTTGATTTGGTATGTAGGTGAATTTACTAGTATGTCTTGCAATAAGGGGCAACTAGGTGGTGCAGTGAATAGACCTCTGAGCCTGAAGTCAAGAAGACTCGAGTTCAAATGTGACCTCAGACGCTTACTAGCTGTATGACCCCGACCAAGTCCCTTAAACTCTATTTGCCTCTGTTCCTCATCTGTAAAATGGGGACTCACTGGATAAGAAATTGGCAAACCACTCCATTATCTTTGCCAAGAAAACTCCATGGACCAAAGTCCATGTGGTCACATTGAGCTGGACAGGACTGAATGACTGAATAATAAATTGCTATATAGGCATTACTGTGTTTCAAAAAAAGTTATAATTATATGAAAAATGCTCTAAATCATTATTGATTAGAGAAATGCAAATTAAAACAACCTTGAGATATCATTTTATACTTATCAGATAAGCTAAAACGATTGAAAGGGAAAATGACAAATGTTGGAGGGGATTTGGAAGAGTTGGGACACTAATTCATTGTTGGTACAATTGTGAACTGATCCAACTATTTTGAAGAAGGATCTGGAATTATGCCGAAAGAGTTTTTAAATTGCCTTTGACCCAGGAAAACCACTACTAGGTCTATTCCCAAAAATGATTAGGGAAAAAAAAAGAACCTATATGTTCTAAAATATTTATAGTAGTTCTCTTTGTGGTGACAAAGAATTGGAAATTTCAGGAATGCAATACTGTTGTATAGAATAACAGCAATGTTGTTTTAAGAACAACTTTGAGCAACTAAGTCATTTTGACTATTACAAATTCCCAAAATAACTGCAAAAGACACATGAAGGAATATGCTATCTGTATTCAGAGAAAGAAGCTATAAAAGAAGTATGTATTTTACATATATGTGTATGTATGTATATATACATGTATATATATGTATATGTGTGTATATGTATATATATTTATATATATATGTAGGTGTGTCTGTGTGTGTGTGCATGCTTCCATCAAATGGCAGCCATCTCTAGGGTAGCTGGGGAGGGAAGCAAAAAAGGGAAAAAAAGAAATTTATGTAACTTTATCATATATTTAAAAGGAATATCAAGTTGCACATAACAGAGTTGCAGTTTCATGTGTAATCATCTTTATTTTTATTATACTATGTTATAGAAATGTTTGTTTTATTCCATAAATTAAAATAAATAAATAAATTTTAAAAGCGTTGCTGAACTCACAATTTTTAATTTCAGGGATATAAGAACTTTTTTGCCCTCGTAGAGGGGTCTGTCTCCTCAATTCTAAAAAATTTGAACCCACTGGTATAGTCCATTGACACAGTATTATTACTTGGGAAAATCATGTCTTTACATGCGGAATCAAACCTAAGGCTACTTTTGTAGTTAGACTAATTGGGACACTTACTTCATTCACCCCTTTCTCCAGTTAAGGTCTCTAAATTCACAACTTATTAAAGCTATAACATTAAGGTGAATTATGAAGCTGATGCTTTTTTCTGAGAGATTTGCTTAAAAGGTAAAAAAGATTTTTAAAAGCCTTTTAATATAAGTAATCATTGCTGTTAAAACATCAAATTTTAAAGGTAAAGTACTGTCTAAAATCTCTTCTATTACCCCAGCTTCATAGGTCCTTTTTTACTTACCATCCTTCATTTTTCTCAAGTTTTTCTCATTGCTTTTAGTAGAAAAATTTCTACACTAAGGATGGATTTCTTGTTGATCTCTCATATCAGTTTCACATATCTTTAACTTAGTTCAGTATTTGTGTTGGCAATCAAAATGGGCTCTTAGCACTTGGTTCAACCAAGTGCCTTTGAAGAGTTTGGCCTTTATTTCCCTGACTAAATTAGGAGCCCTTGACTACCTCCTTGCCTCAGGGGAGGGCCTAGTTTACATGGGTTTGAGTGACATGTTTGCGACATCAGAGGCTTTTAGACCATGTGGGTTTAAGTCACATCTTTGTGACGATTTTAGGTCACATGGGTGAGTTGCATGTGTGACTCACCCTTGACCCTGAAAATGATATAAAACCAGGGGTTGGCTTTCTCTTTTTTGGGAGCTCTGACCCACAGCCCTGGTGGCCCTCATGACTCTGGGCCAGCCCTTGTTATGAGCTCCTGGGCTGAACTTAGATGTTGGTAACTATGAATTGTATTTGGTGTGTCTGTTGATATTTGTAATTTGTCTGTATTTGCTCTGAAGTTCAGAGTGCTGGCTTTTTCCCTTGAATTAAGTGAATGATATTTGTATGCTGAATTAAAGTAAGATTGCTAACCCCTTAATGTTGTTTTCCTTAGTAAAGCAGATCAAAAAGACCTGGGCTTTTGCAGCGTTCTGTGAGCTGGTTGTTGTTGATTTTACACCCTGCCCAGCAGCTGCTAGCCGGATCCTTGAAACAGTACTTTAGTCTCATCTTTGTGAAAGGGGAGAGGCTGGTGAGGCTCCAGGGAAGTAGAAGAACAGTAGTTAGAGGCTCCAGGGTGGTGAAAGCGGTGAAAGAGCCTGGGGGCAAAGATGACATCATGGGAAAAGGGCCACTGGGAAGGGAACAGAAGATGATAGAGCCAAAGAAGTAAATAGAGACTGGAGAGGCAATAATGCTCTGTTCTAGGCCTGTACAACAAATGGCCTTGCAGCCCGCCAAAGGATTTCCAGCAGCCTGCAAAATATGTAGACAATGTTAAAGAAAGTAAAAATGTAAGGAGCGCTTTGTCTGTGCCTGCTTAACCCGCCTACCATTAGTTACTCCTGTGCCCGTGGTGTAACTTAGCTGGTGGGGTGCCACTGCGTAGTCTCTCCTGTATGTCACATGACCCACAGCAACCAACCATCATCATATAGTCTGAGTGGAGCAAGAGTCATATCTTTTCTGTGTTTCTGGTCCTTACTGGCCTTGAACAGGGCCAAAGTGAGCTCAGCCACGCACCAAGGCAAGCTGAAGCCTCGAGGAATGGCAACCAGAGAGCTTCTTCCTCTCCCTAGCTTCTCGCCCGTTCGCCAAATTACATGAGTGCCTTGTGCTTCCTCCAAGGTCAGACACTCAGTTCAGTATTTCTCTGTGTGTGAGCAGTTGCTGTGGAGATTTTTTGGTTCTAAAATTAAAGTTTCTGGGGTGACTTTGTAAAATGATTGATAAAAACAAATAGAAAATCAAATCAGAACATAGAGTGTTTAATGCAAAGTGGACAAATAGATACTTGATTACTTCCATGAGAGACAAAATACTGTGCCTTGCTTGCTGAGAAGTACCAGCTGTTCCAAAGGAATACAGTGTTTGTCGCCATTTCGAATCAAAACATCCTGACTTAAGCAAATTGGACACCAATGAAAAGCAAAGTATACAAAGTGTTGAAAAATTTCCGTGGAGAATAATGGTTTTTTGAGAAAGTAAACTCAGAAAATGAGTGGGCTACTAAAGTTAGTTTTCAGATTTCTAAAGAAATCAATTTCAAACATCATTCTGCAGTATGCTAAACCAAATGCTGGCAAAAAGCGTAATATGTCCCATTAACTAAATGTAAACAATAAGAAAACCCCCAAAATGTGTTAAAACATACTGCTTAGCAAAGTAATTTTTTCAACCTTAATGTGATTTCATGATAAATAAAAATCTTAAGTAATAAATGTAATTGATATTAATTGAAATTTCTCTTTTTAAAAATATGATTTATTTGCAAAATAGTTTAATCATTAGTTATAACTTTACTTGGAAAGTGAGCCTCTAAAAACCCATCTGCAGCCCAAAGAAATTTAGGCTATTTTAATTTTGGCCCCTACCTACTGCCAAGTTGTCAGGTCTGCTCTAGTGTTACATATTTGGACTACAATTCAACTACATAAAGAGTTATTGAGTATTTATTATATACCCAGTTTTATGCCACATATATTAAGGGAGATAAGATATAAGACATGGTTCCTATTCTCAAGGTGAATGTTAAAAACCTGGGAGGGGGGTGCAGTTAGAGGCATTAAGACAACCCTAAAATGATGAGTGCTAGACGATACATAACCAAATGCCAATGCATATGATACAGATGGAGGCCAAAGTAAAGAGGAGTTACCTGAAAAGATTTTAGGGTTAGGTCCTTGAAGAATAAGTTAGATGATGAAGAGGTGGAAGGGAGAATGGAGGACATATTGGATGTGTAGAAGTGTGTATGTGTAGGGAGTGACAAACAATGTAAACAAAAGGACAAAGTAGAGATGAGTGACATTTTGGAAGGGAAAAGGTAGCTTGGCTGGGATAGAGGGTTCATGTTGAGGAGTTCATAGGACATAAAACTTTGTACAGGAACAGGGCCTATTTGCTGCGAGTATGGAAACACGCTACAAAGATCTTCAGTTGTATTTCTCTTCCTCCAATTTAACTAAGTGCCGCCTTGAGGTTTATTAAAATTTCAAGGCAATTTTCACTAAACCAAATATCAAATCTTTCTGTTTCTACCTCCGCAACATTTCTAGCATCCACTTGTTGCCTTTTTTCCACTCTTACAGTCACCATACTAGGTCAGATCCTCAATTGCCAGTCACCAGGATGATTGAATGAATCTCTCCTCATGCCAATCTCCCCACCATACAGCTGTCAAAATGATTTTCCTAAATTGTTGTCTGATCACATGACTTCCTTAATCAATCCCAGTAACTTTTCTTATTAATCTAGGATTGAACATGGACACTTCTGTTTGGCATTTAAAGCCAATTGGCCACGATTTACCTTTCTAGACTTACTATACATTGTTGCCCTTCATTAACATTATGATACAGTCAAATTAGACTTCTTACTGTCTCTCATGAACAAAACTCCATCTCTAATCTGCATGTCTTTACCCTGCTTATCCTCTTTGCCTGGAATGCACTTCTTTCTCACCTCCATCTTACAAAATTTCTTACTTCCACCTTCAAAAGGAAATTTCTTTCGTAAGGAAAGATGGTGCCTCAGATGAAGTGCCATCTTCTACATCAGGAGTTTTTAAACTTTTTTGTCTCATGGACTCATGGGCCAGTCTGGTGAATCCTATAGACCCCTTCTCACAAAATATTTTAAATGCATAAAGTAAAATACAATAGATTACAAAAAAATCTAATTATATTCAAATATAGTTGCCTATCTATGTATCTATGTATCTATCTATGTATCTATGTATGTATCTATCTGTCTATCCATCTATCTAGTACCTATTTATATGTAACAATGCAGGGTATAAGCAGCATGCATCAAGTACCTTCAGGGACAATCACACTAACTTCTACTTCTATCTGCTACTGGCTCATCTCTCTATTAAATTTCTCACTCTAGGTTCAAAGACAGTTTAGTGGAAGATGCAGGTTGAATATAAAGGACAGTTTGTTAACAATAGAATGAGAATTCCAGAAGGAACAATGGAAAGGTAGAAAAGAGTGGGATAAGGACCAAGAAGGAAGAGATTGACAGATGAAGAAGAGGGACTGAATAGTAGTGCCTAAGGATGGGAGATTTGACCAGGGAGCAATCATGATGGCTGCTCACACATGGCTCCCTATGGCTACTATTGTACTTCTCTGCTTGGAGGATGAACCCAAGCTATGCCTTTTCTTGTCAGAAGATATGAAACTTGAGTGAATTTCTTTCTTTTTTTTTTTGGTTATTCTTCTTTTTAAATAAATAAATTTATTTGTTTTTAGTTTTCAACATTCACTTCCATAAGTTTTAAATTTTCTCCTCCTCTCTCCTCTCCTTCCTCCCCAGAGGCCTGCAATTAGATATAGGCTCTACATATACTTTCTTATTAAATATGTTTTCACATTACTCATGTTGTATAGAAGAATTCAAACAAATGTGAAGAACTATAGGACAGAAACAAAACAAAAACAGAGAGCAAATAGTATGCTTCAATCTGCATTCAGACCCCATATTTGAGTGAATTTCTGATACTGTTTTTAGCTGATGTGAAGGTGCTATCTCTGCTCAACAGTCCCACAAGTTGTTTTATATTTTAGTGTTTTAAGTATCAATCTCCTGGAAGAGTATAATAGGAGTTATAGGTAACTATATTATGTTTTAAATATTTGCAATTTTTGCTTATGAGTCTTTTAAGTTTTAAGCATTTTTTATGTTGGAATATACAAATAGTTATCCTATATCTGATATACTTTGTACATTGAGTGCCTTTCTAGAATGGATTGTTGATCCATTTTGTGGAAACACTCAATATGAGTCAAATAAGCTTTTTTTAAAATTTAATTTTATTATTTTTTGATATGTTTAGTTTTCAGCACTGTTTTTCACAGGAGTTTGAATTACAATTTTTCTCCCCATTTCCACCCCCCCCCCCACTCCAAGATGGTGTACATTCTGGTTGCCCTGTTCCCCAGTCAAATAAGCTTTGATAAAGATATTGTCCTCAGATTTCTACTTTGGAATAAAAGCATAATGAACTCCCATGTGCATCCCATGTGTCCCAACAATGATGAGGAAATAAGCTGATTTGTGTTGGCCCAAACCTGGGGTCCCTTAAATGGGAGAAGACATTCCAGTTCTTCCAGGCCAGTAGGGCTGTTGTTATAAAAAATTAGAGGCAGAAGAGGTGGGATAGGATAGCAACGGTAATGGGGAGCCTCAGAGTCATTCCAAGAGGGCAGAATAAAAAATAAATACCACTTGATGAGAGGAAAAGCTATGAAATATGTTCTAGATGTGAAGTAGCCCTGACTCATCTAAGAACAGGAGCTTTTGGGGTACTATTCCATTTCTCACTGGTATGGGAATATATGGAAAGTTGTAGCCCTTGTGTAAGGAAAGGGGAACTGAGAATGATTGTATTACTTGTTTTTTTTCTCCTTGAAATTAATGTTGCTATTCTGTATTAATTAAATATTTTTCTATTTAAGATTTCTTATTGATCTATTCAATAGATCAATCCTATATAGATCAATATATAGGATTTATAAAAGAAAGGATTGAGTAATATTCTCATAATTATAATTTCTGAAAAGATCTCATGTTAAATTTGGGGTAGCAAGGAGTCCACAATTGAATGGGACTCATAGCTGAATAGGGAGTATGGGTCCAGAAAGCAGAAGATCTTAAATAACAGAACTTTCATGCAAGCAGACACAAAAGAAATATGGCCCATTACGCTCTGTGTAATTCTCTCTGAACAAAGTAATAATGAGGGCAGGGCTGGGGGAAACATTCACACTCCAAATAGTGTTTGTCCCCTGCTGGTTGGTAACAACCACACCCAGTGAATTTTACAGTTGTGCTTTCATACACTTGGTGGTATACAGAATATCCAAGTTATCGACGTGTGTTCATCAAATTTACTGTCTGGATATGTTTTACTTTATAATCAATATAGCAATAAGATGGCATCAGAAGCTTAGCATGATTTTTCAAAGACGATTGAAGAGGAAATTACTTCACAGCCATTTCTCAATTATTTGTGGGGAATGAGGTTAATTGAAATCCACAGATTTCAATAGCTAAAAGGTCCAACCTCCTTGCCAACCAATCTTTTCCCAGGACTGCTAAAAAGCAGCTAAACTGGCTAATCTAATTTTCACCTTCACTCTCCAACATCTACTGATGAAAGTGCTAATAAGAAGCAAAATGACCAAAAAGTGAGCAGCAGAAGGGAGGCAGAAAAAACGTGAGCTTTCATTATCCACAGAACAGAAATGTCAGTCCCTGAAAAATGCAAAGTTGATTATATTGACATGATAGCACTGGGGTTAGCTTTAGGTTAGCTAGCCTTATGCTAGTCTTTTGGAGGGTAGCTACTAGAGACTACCATTGTGCATGAATAAGAATACCCTGGGATGATGAATTTTGTTGGCATGCCGAATGTGAACAGTAGAGAAGCATTTACCACTGAAGAGGTTCTATTAACACCCATGAAAAATCTGAATTTTTATAGTAGTCCACTGAAACAGCCTACTGATCAGACTCAGGAGACTTAGGTTTTTAGTCTGGCTTCACCTGGTGGCTAGCTGACAAAGACACTGGAATGGTTGCCATTTCCTTCTCCAGTTCATTTTACAGATGAGGAAACTGAGGCCAACAGGGTTAAGTAACTTGCCCAGGGTCACACAGCTAGTAAGTGTCTGAGGCTGGATGTTAACTCAGATCCTCCTGACTCTAAGGCCAACACTTTATCCATTGCGCCACCCAGCTGCCACTTTGAATGGATCAGCAACAGCCTACAGACCTGACTTGGGTTTTCAACCTGGCTCCACCTGGTGGCTAGTGGATGTGATGCAGCCCTGACTCACCCAGGAGTACAAATCCCTAGTTGTGTGCCAGCTGTGCCTTTAACTTGTTGGGTAGCTTTGGACAAGTTGCTTTTCCTATTCAGGTCTCATTTTGCTTACCTCAAGTTGCTGGACCAGAGAAACCCTTCTGGCTTGAAGACTCTGGGCAAATCACTTAACCTCTTTGTAAACCTATTTCCTCGTTTATATAGGGATAATAAAACCCATCTTTGCCTATTAATCAAATTATTCTCCCCCTTCCCATTCACTTCCTCCAGATAGAATATAAGCATCCTGAGGGCAGGAACTTCCATTTTTTTGTTCGTTTATATCTCCAGTATCCAGCATAGTATCTGGCACACAGTAGACACTTAAATGCATATTGAATTGAATTTGTCTCAAAGGTTTTGAACTTGCTCTGGGGTTCAAAGTATAGAAAAGACAGCAAAGAAAAGATGGACAATTCTCAACACAAGGTGTATTATTTATCACACAGGCTTTCTTGAAATGAAAATTTATTGTTACATATTTTGAATCCTCTCCTATGTTCTGCTATGCTCATGACATGCTTTTTTTCTTTCTTACTTTATATTTGTTCCAATATTTAAGTTTATTTGTTTTTGTTTCTTTTCTCTATTTTATATTTGTGTTCTTGTAAAATAAAATAAAAAACTTTAAAAAAATAGAAGAAAAGACAAATATATGGGTTTGTGTCTGTGCACATACACAGATATACATATATATATATATAATAGGGATGTGTTGGAGCCAGCTCAAACTGGCTGTGTGATTGGTAAATTTTTAGTTTGAGTATTAACACCTCAGAAATCACCAAACTACAAATCAGGGCTTGATTGATCATTTTGTTCATTGTCCAGATCTAAGAAATAATATAGATTAAGCTTAAAAAGTGTGTCCTGCATACATTTTTTAGGTGGGAGTATCAGTTGTTAAACATTTACCAACCAGCTCACTCCTGAATAGAAACAATGTCCATTTGCCCACTGTTGTTATATTTCCATTTTGACCACTAGAGGTCTCTCAAATAGCAGGTTGATTTTAATATCAGTGGAAATCTACTGGGAATTAAAAACAAACAAACAAAACTTTTAATGGAAACAAGTGCCCACGGAGTTCAAAGTCTGTTACCTAGTTCATTCGGTATCTCTTTTGCTGTGAAATGTCATGCGTATCAGGCCTTATTTACTGAGTACTTTGCTTCAGTAACCCCCCAAAAAAGTTCTAAGAAGTGCTTATTTTTAGACATATCTTTCTCTAAAAATAGAATAGCAATTTCACTACATCATGTAAGCTGTAAAGTCTTAAGATGTGAATGACTAAATCTATATAGAAAAGTAATATCATTTCAGAGCTCGGCATTGTCCACACTAAATAGCCTCATCTCTGCAATGAGTGGAGAGTGTGTGATGCAGACAACCTTCAAGGACTGCAAATGTGTCTTTTATAGGCTCTGTGCAGGGCAGGAAACAATCAGGTGTCCTTGTAAGAAGCACTAATGATAGTGCTGCCATCCATCAGAGGAACTTGATAACTTAGCAGATAGCCTGGGCATGATCGAGAGCCTTGGGTTGTAATTCTGGTGCTGCCAACAGCCTACCATGTGACCTTGGGCAAGTCACTTCACATTTTAGTTTCCTCCGCTGCAAAATGAGGGGATTAGAGTAAGTAATCTAAAGTTTCTTCTGGCCCTTGTGTTCTATGGCTGTACGATTTTGTAACTCTCCATTGTCTAAATCAACTGGCTTTTTTGCACACGTTCTGTAATGGCAAGCAAAGTGGGACTTTTTATTGTCTTTTGTTTTGGAATGCTTCTCACGCTAAGGCAATCAAGTGCCTTTGATTGAGTCTTGCCTTTGTTTGTAGGAAGGCCCAGACCCTTTTGCTAATTAGGTCACAAGAGGTATGAAGACCCTTGGGCCCTGAAAAAGGGTATATATACTCTGAGGGTAGCCATTGAGTTAGAACTCTCAGAACTGCAGGAGGAGAGGTTTTGCTTGGGAGGGGCTCACTCATTGGAAGAGTGTTGGTATGGAGACTCTGGGTAACCAGTAAAGAACGCCCTCATCCCCAGCTTTGAAAACCCAGATGTTGATGCTTCTCTCTCTGGTAACTATGCGTGTATAGCCTTGGCCAGACAGCTAGAAGCCTGTTTGTTGATTTGAGTTATTTGCTCTGTTTATATTTTCTCTGTTTGTAATTTCTGTTTGTATTTGCTCCAAAGCTCAGGGTGCTGACTTTTCCCTCTGAACTAAGTGAATGATATATGTATGTTTAATTAAAGTGAGATTGTAAACCCCCTTAAAGTTGCTTTCCTCAGAAAAGCAGATCAAAGAACCTATGCTGGCGGCCTTCCTGTGTGCTGGTGTTATTGGCCTTACGCAGCCACAGTGGCTGCAAGTAACATTGTTGTTACACATACCAAAGCTAAGACAGCCAAATTGAGAATGCAAAGTCGTAATAATAATATAATGTCTTGTAATAATATTTCATTTAAGTCTTATAACAACCCTGGGAGGCAAGTGCTACTAGTAACCCTATTTTATAGATGAGGAAACTGAAGAAGATAGAGGTTAAGTGACCTACTCTGGGGTCTCACAGCAAGTAAATGCTTCCAGTGGGATTCAAATTCAGGTCCTCCTAACTCTAGGCCCAACACTCTATCCATTATGCCACTTAGCTAGCTGCCAGCTAGCACTTGGTGATGGCGGTTGTAGCAGCTTGGTGGCACAGTGGATAACGTGCCAGGACTGCTGTTAGGAACTTCATGAGTTCAAATCTGGCCTCAGACACTTACTAGCTGTGTGAACCTGGGCAAGTGACTTAACCTTGTTTACCTTGGTTTCCTCATCTGTAAAATGAGCTGGAGAAGGAAATGATAAACCATTCCAATATTTTTGCCAAGAAAACGCCAATTGGGGTCACAAGAAGTTGGACATGACTAAATAACACAGAGTTGGTGGGGCAAACACAAAAACAAACAACAAAAATCATTGACCTTCTTAGCTTGTAGGATGGCATGCCAAATACCATGCTAAGTGACTCTTAGAGTGAATATCTTTCATCAATTTCATTTGCAAGATATATCTTTGCTCTGAACTACTACAGAGAAAATCGATGTTCCCTGCTAAGTGTTCAGCGGCCTGAGAGGATATAACTAGAATTTTAGAGCCTTGAAAAAAGTAATCTATTATAATCCCTTCATTTTATATTCCAGAAAATTGAGGCCTTGTGAGATTAAATAATTTGCCAGAGGAAATACAGCTAGAAGGTGACTACAGCCAATTTGGGGAGAAGCCACATCTCCTGATTCCTAGTCTTGTGCTGTTTTGACTCTTTCAAGTGGCCACTCTCCTCTATTTTCCCCTCTAACTTTGGCCACTACTTATAAAATCTGAAATGCTTTTATATTAGTTGTGGTTTTACATATGAATTCTCTCTTGAAATTCAGACTTCTAGGATAAGATCCTTAGCTTCTGTCTTGTTGGAATTTGAGTGAACTACACTTACTCCACTTCGTGACTCAATTCTGCTGCTAGCTCAGTTCCCTTTCTATTCAGTTATGGGGCCAGTTTAATTTTTGTCTTATGAGAACATTTTATTCAATTACAGGTATTGTGAAAAAACTTTGTTGCATAGTTTGAAACTAGCCCTGTGTGATTGGGAAGCTGGACCACCTCTGTTTGGTGCTTAGAGACCCTTAACTAAGGACCTAGGTTGTGCTGACCAGAAACCCGGTCAGGTCTGATGATCGGTATAAGGAGTTTTCTCACAATTATACATCTTGAACAACCAATATATTTTACACAAAACACCCCGTACTGGTCAATCAGTTATTTGTTTCCTTGTTCCTTTGACTGTTTACAGACACTTGTGGGGAGTAGGGCACGTTCTTTCTGAATTCGATGAATTATGCTTGTTTACTCTCTCCTTTCCAACTTGGAAAGTCCTTAATCGTTCTTCCAGTTAGAAATCAGATAACCTAATTTTGTATCCTGGTTAATTGTTTTCTTTTAATTAATCGGTCACATTTAATTAACTGTTTTTAATACATAAAATTCTGTCTCATTCTGTATTCAAGGTCTTTGGACCAACTGGAGAGTCCATCGACCCCTTTATTATGCCTGTTTTGCTAATAAATTGTATAACTTAGGTTCCTCAGTTATTCTTCACCACAGTCTGCCTGAACCTTCTCCTCTGATCCTTTTGTCCAAGGCTACAGCATATTGAAAGAAGTGTGTGACAAGTTGAAAGAAACTCCTAGGTCTAGATGTATCAGGTGATGATTTATGTTTGCTCTATACTAACAGAGAAATCTCAGCTTCAGTTACTTGGCAACTGCATCAGCTATGGCTTTCATAGCTTCCTCTTGGGTTCTTTTTGGCTGTGTATGCTTGAAATCATTAAGATGGCCATGTCTTCCTTCCTTGAAATCAGATTCCCAAAGAGTTTTAGTATAGTGAAGTTCCATCTGCAACTCGGTTCAGACCATATCATGTCATAATTATTTCCAATCATGTCTCATTAGGTCAGGAGGAGCGTGCTTGACTAGGAGAGATTTCCATAGGAGGAAAAATCTTCTTACAGCTGCACCATTGACTATGGAGAAGCTAGGCCTGTAATGCTGGGAGAATGAGCTCTCAGAAGGTGCCTGGAGATCAAGCCAGAAGAGGATTGGGGGACAGAGCCAGTGGTGTTTAGTCTGGAAATGCCAGAAGATGATAACTTTCCTGTTCTTTCCTGGTCAAAGGCTTTTCTTCTGTGGGAAAGAGATGTCATCACTAACAGAATTTTAGAGTTAGAAGGAACCTCTACAGTTCTATTCTCACCCCCAAAAGAATCTCTACAAGAACTTATCTAAGAAAGGACCACCAAGTCTCTGCTTGAAGCCCTCAGGTGACAGAGGTCTTGAAATCACCAACTGAGGCAGCCCATTTCACTTTTAGATCACTCTAAGGAAACTGGGACAGCTAGGTGACCTCAGACACTTACTGGCTATGTGACTCTAGACAAGTCACTTAACTGCTATTTGCCTTAATTTCCTCATCTGTAAAATGAGCTGGAGAAGGAAATGTCAAACTACTCCAGTATCTTTGCCAAGAAAACCCCAAACGGGGTCAAAAAGAGTCAGACATGATTGAAAAATGACCAAACAACAACAAGGACACTGTTCTTGATATCAACTCTAAATTTGTTTCTTTGCAACTTCCACTCCATTACTCCTAATTTTATCCTCTAGGCCCAGAAAACAAATCTAATCCATCTTTCACATGATAGCTATTCAAATGATTGAGTATGTTGCTGCTCTCCCTATCCCCACCACTCATCTTCTTCTCCATACTAAGCATGCCTATTTCCTTATGCTGATCTTCACATAGATAATGGACTTAAGGATCTTCACCATCTTGGGTACTCTCCTTATACTCCTACTACACCTTCTCTGGGTACTGTCCACTATCTTAACTTCCTAAACTGTGGCCCCAAGGAATAAACACAGCACTTCAGATATGGTCTGCCCAGGGCAGATGAACTATCAAATTATTATTTCTGGAAGTTATGCCTCTCAATATAGACCAAAATCATATACATCCAATTTCTTTGGCTGCCGCATCACATTTCAGACATATTGATCCTGAAATCAATGAAAACATTCAGATTTTTTTCAGACAAGCTACTGTCTAATCATGCCTCTCACATCATTTACTTATAAAGTTGATTTTTTGGATGCAAGTGTAAGACTTAACATTTTTGCCTACTGAATATCATCTTATTAGATTGAGCCCACTGTCCTGCTCTGTCAAGAACTTTTGCAGATTCTGACTTGTCATCTATCATGTTAGTCATCCTCCTTTGCATTACTGGCAAATTCCATAAGCATGCCATCTATATCCAAAGAATTTATAAAAATATTGAAATGCAAAGAGCCATGCACAGATTGGGGGGGGGGTGTCGTGTTACAGAGGAGACCGTTCTAGGTGGACATCAAGCCATTAATGGCTAGTCTTTGAGTGCCAAATCCATGTAATTGCATCATCATCTAGTCCACATCACTCCATCTTTTCCACAAAAATGATCTGATTTCCACAAGAATTATTTACCTATCTTCCCAAAAGATAGGTAACCTATGTCTATAGCATTTCTGCAATCTACTAGTTCAGTAACTGTCAAAAAATAAAACAAGTTTAGTTAATTAATTAGTAAGCTCTGTTCTAGATGAAGCCATTTTGGCTGTTTGTAATAACCATTTAATTTTCTAGATGTTCATAAACCTTCTCTATAGGTCAGCCAGTCAATAAACATTTGTTAAGCATCTACTATGTGCCATTCTCTGTGCTACATGGTGCCCTGGAACCTTTTGCGCTGTCTTATCATGTTCCTCCTCAGGTCAATGTTTCTAAATCCTAAGATCAAGTTGTGATATCCAAACAAACAGTCATCTCAGTAGAAAAGAAAGCCAGTATTTGCCAATGTGGTTGGCAGAAGGAGCACCATGTTATAAGGGGCATAAGGAAAAGGTAAATCTGTTTCTAATCCATTCCAGATTCCTCTAACTCAATAAAAAAAAAAAAAAGAAGGCTGGGCAGTTCCCTTTTGGGATGCTAAGACTATCGAGTCTCCCCTTTGTTTGAATCAGTGGGAAATCTTTTGCTGTCTTTGTTTTGGAGTATTTCTCAGCTATTTCTCAGCACTGAGGTAATCAGGAGTCATTGACTTGTATAAGATGTGATGCCGGGGATGGGGAGCTTTTACACACTCAGCCTGGGTGAGGTCAGAGCCCTCAGGGCTCCGAACAGGATGTAATTGAGGGGAGCTTGGTGCTTGACTTTTGGGGCTCACTCATGGAAGAAACGTTGAGACTCTGGGCAAGCCATTGTAACTGCCCCCCAGCTTTGCTAACCCAGACCCATTGATTCTTCTCTGGTAACTATGTGTTGTGATTTGATCAGACAAGGTCTGTCTGTTGATGTTTGCAATTTCTGTTTGTATTTGCCTTCAGGTTCAGGGGCCTGATCTTTTCTCTCTTGAACTAAGTGAATGATATTTGTATGTTTGATTAAACTGAGATTGTTAACCTCTTAAAGTTGTTTTCCTTAGAGAAGCAGATCAAAGAAACTGTGTTAAGCAGCCCTTCTGTGTGCTGGTTGTTGTTGGTCTTATATAGCCACAGTAGCTGCTAGTCACATGGTTGTTACAGGCAGGCATCATTAAAATTGGGAACTCCCCAGGACTCAAGTTATCAACATCAGAATTGTTGATTTTAACCTCTGGTCTTTTATTTTCTAACTTTCACTGTATCTATACAATCTATCCTCTTTTTGGCACCCATCTTTCCAGATTTATTACATATTAATTCTCTTTAAACACTCTGTGTTCCAATCAAACTAGGCTACTTGCTGTTTCTCACACTTAACATTGTATCTCCTGTCTCTGAGCCTTTGTTTAAGTGTTCCCCATGCCCACAATGTACTATGTGCATTTTCATCACCTTTGTCTCTTGGAATTATTAAATTCAGCCCAAACATTGCTTCTTATATAAAGTCTTTCCTGGTCCTCCCTCCCCCTTTAATTAACTTATGTTTATTTGGGATATATTTTATATTTACTTAGAAGTCTATATGTTCTTCCCCTCAATAGAATGTAGGCTCCCTCACGGCAGGGACTATAATTTTTACTTTTGTATCCCAAGTGTTAGCACAGTGCCTTGAACTTAGGCACTTAAATTCTGGTTGTTTACTGGAGATAGAGGAGTGATAAGATAATTTTTACCTTGTCTTGGTATTCCTTCACATCAAGGTCAGGTTGCATCTTGATAGCATCAGAGAAGCAACCTAATTTGGTCAATCCTATGGAAATCAGTTAAGTCAATTGAACTGATCAGTTAATTTGTTCAAAACTATCTGATTGGTATCCCTGTGTAAACATAGTCTCATTGTTCAAGTCTTACTGCTACTGGTTTTCTTGTTCTAGGCAGTTATAGGCAGACTTTGTGATGATATTAAAAAGTATGCTGTTAAGCTCTCAATATTGATATGAGTGCTCAGTCCCCCAAATGCAACCTTCTGGATACTTTGGGAAGGCAATCAAACTAAAAGAGAGTAGATGCTGGGATAAAATAATAAGTTCAGATAAATGTCTATTAAAAGACCAAAAGAAGCTATTTGTTGTGATCTTTAAGGTTTGATTGGGCTTGAAGATATTTTATGGTATAAGTCTGACCCTCTTGATGAGGGTGCCCTCTCCGGGAACCCCCTTGAACTCTCCTTGAATCTTTCCACTAGATCTGGCCTCCTCTGAGGCCATAAGCCTTTTCTTATCTCTAGGCCCAAATCTCTTCCTAGCCTAGCCCAGTTGCTTCCCACCCTTAATCCTATGAAAATCCCATTCTCTTTTTTCCTGGAGTCTTGACCTCTAGTCACCCCACTCCCATTGGGATCCTCCTTAGACTCCTCCTCAAGACTCTCCCTAAATCCCTCCTCTAGTCACCCCAGACTACTTGACCACCCCTCAATCACTCCCACAGTCCTTCTGTATATAAGATCCATCTTCCCTCCATGAAGGCGCTTAGATTCAATTTAGCTCAGATTGAATCTGGCCTGCCAAGTGTCATAAATGGTAAGATTTCCTAAGATAACCCATTATGGCAAATTCTTAATAAACTTTGTCTTTTTCCTTGGCTGAGAAGGCTTGAGTTGAATTCATTTGGCAAGAACTGGCATGTCAGTGTTTTGGGGTCTCAAGAACCCCTAGAAACCTATGGCTCCCAATATCATTCATTTTTCTTAAAACTCATCACTCCCATCAAAGTTGAGATGATGGAGTTGGGATCTGAACCCAGAAAGGAAAACACCATGTCTTTTGGATCTGGACCCCCAAAAGGAAAAGCCCCTGGACTTTTCTGTGTGGCTATGTCCCTGGCATTCCCAGTTAATTAATTGCCCTTTCCTTGTCTGCACCTGGCCCCATCCTAGACCATCATTCCTTTAATTCCATCTAGACCTTGTTCCCACAGTCCTCTATATAAAAGATCCATCTTACCTCAATTAAAATGCTCAGATTCCTTAAGAATCTGGCCTGCTTGCATTAGTCATACAAATGCTCAGATCCCTTAAGCGTCTAGACAATATGACAGATTTTTAGAATCATGCCCACCCTCTATCAGTGTTCTAATAAACCTTGTCTTTGTCTCCAACAAGGCTTGGGTCAAATTCATTTGGGCAGAACCCATGCATTGCTGTTTCAGAGTCCCAGCACCCCTAAACCACAGCAAAGTTGCTTGGTAAACAACATAAATCATAGCTAAATAAATCTGAGGGGTAATGTTGGCCTTTTATATTTAATGTCCCTTACATGGCATTTTCATAGCAGCACCTAGCATTTCTAGCGTAATTTTCTCCTTGCTTTAGAGGTGTACTTTGTTGCTTGTATCCATACATATTTGTATTTTACTATTATAGGGAGACCAGTGAGACTTTATGCTATCCAGGACAGAGTACCAAAGTCAGGGGTTTTGTTGCTTGAAGATATAAATAATAATGGTAGAAATATGGATTGGGGCAGAGAAGGTGATAACCTTGATTTCTTTGCTTGAGTTTTTTTCTGACTCCTTCCTTCACTCATATATCATTCAAAGAGGCTTTTTGGAATAAAGTGAGTCACTGCATGCTACCCTCCACACAGCCTCACCGTCAAGAATATAATAAGAATTTTCTAACCCTAATAGTCAAATAATTGTCTGAGACCAAGGCCTGTGAATCTGAACCAGGAGAAACATAGATAAAAGAACAGATTTTTTTCTTGCGGTATTCTTTGGGGTTAATCTTTGCTTGGGGTATTATTCTAACTTGGCTGCCTGGCTAAGTAGTGTTAGCTCATCATCTCAGCTACACACTAAAAAGCGTCAGCCTGTACTCCTCAAGGAGACGCTTTATAGACATTGCACCCTAGCATTCGAAAGCAGAGGGCAGCAGATAACTGAAGAGCTGAATGAATCCCAACCTATAGTAGCACAGAGTATTTCCACGAGCATGAAATACTCAGCAGGGATAACATGCCAGAGGCAGGCAAAATATACAGCAAAAAGCAGTATGATTCTACTTCAAAGGACAGCTAGAGCTCTTCAACATCAGAGTTATGAGTTGCCCTTGCTAAAAGTAAGCACATCAGTGGGGACTCATGAAGTATGGTTTAAAGTGAGTGCCCAAAACCCTCAGGTAGCCTTGCTGGGGATCCATGTATCAGCGATGGCCTCAGGTAATATACTACCATGGTAATTTGATACTTTGGTGGATATATATGACATTTATATGCATATGTGCTTACTCCAAAGGTGGAAATTGAAGCTCATGTATTCCATCTTACTTTGTGTAACTCATTCATATATTCCTATAAATTTGCTTCAGGAGACCCACCAAACATGATAGAGACCTTCTCTTAAATATCTTGATGTTGTGTAGAAAATATAGGCTGTCCACAGGTTATGCTTTGCTCTTACTATATGACTAACTCACTTTGATAATGTTTTTTATACTATTTTTCCTATGCTTGTTGTTTTGTCATTTTTCAGTCATGTCCAGCTCTTCATGACCCCATTTAGGGTTTTCTTGTCAAAAGTACTATCATTTCCTTCTCGAGCTCATTTTACAGATGAGGAAACTGAGGCAAACAGGGTTAAGTGACTTGCTCATAGCTGGTATCTTCCTATGCTTATATTCATATGTTTAAGTGTTTTTTTTTTTAAGTGAAACACATTTAAGATACGTCCAATTCAAGTTCAGTTCAAAAGCATGGGGTGGGGGAAAATACCTTTCAAGACAGTAAGATTTGACCAGATTAATCTGGATTTACCCCTTCATTGGATTTCTTTTTCTAGATGGTGCTGGTGCCAGGGCAACTATGATAAGAATAAGTGTAGCAGGTGGATGGGGGAAGCTAGTGGTTCAGTGGATAGAGCACTAGCCTGAAGTCAGGCTTCAGAAACTTACTAGCTGTGTGAGCCTGAGCAAGTCACTGAATCCCTATTTGCCTCAGTTTTTCTTTTCTTTTTTTTTTGATTTTCTCAATTTTCAGAGCTTAATCTTTATTCTTTTTTTTAATTTAATATATTTAGTTTTCAGTATTGATTTTCACAGGAGTTTGAATAACAAATTTTCTCCCCATTTCTAACTCCCCCACTCCAAGATGGCATATATTCTGGTTGTCCTGTTCCCCAGTTAGCCTTCTCTTCTGTCACCCCACTCCCCTCCCATCCCCTTTTCCCTTCTTTCCTTGTAGGGCAAGATAAATTTCTACTCCCTATTGCCTGTGTATCTTATTTTCTAGTTGCATGCAAAAACTTTTTTGCTTTTGTTTTTGAACATCTATTTTTTAAAACTTTGAGTTCTAAATTCTCTCCCCTCTTCCCTTCCGACCCACCCTCCCTAAGAAGTCAAGCAATTCAATATGGGCCACATGCGTATCATTATGTATAACCCTTCCACAATACTCATGTTGTGAAAGACTAACTATATTTTGCTTCTTCCTAACCTATCCCCCTTTATTGAATTTTCT
>CM053623.1:162049322-162073909 GCA_028646595.1 Phalanger gymnotis | reverse complement strand
GTCTGAGGTCAGATTTGAATTCATGAAGATTAGCCTTCCTGACTCCAGATCTGGCATTCTATCCACTGATCGTCCCTCACATATGTGTGTGTGTGTGTGTGTGTTTATATTTAATTTCACTTTTACTTTGAACTTAAACATGATAAAGAGAATGTTTCTGTATATGTGACAGAACACAAAAAGGATTGTTTATGAAAATGTGACTTCTATTTAATACCAGTTTTTAAAGTATATAATAAATTCCACGTGTTATTTTCAAAATTGTCCTGCTTGTTTTAGTTTCCTTTTGAACTTCATTATGTTCTTTTCTTTTCTGTACATTTAAAAAATGTTTCAATGGCTTTCCTTGGCATCCATATTGCTAAAGCCTCTCTCTCCCAAACTCACTCCAACTAAAAAATGAAGAGAAAGAAAAAAAAACTCTCTTTACAAATAAGCACAGTCAAGCAAAGCTAATCCACATGGCATCCACGTGCAAACATGCATGTTCCTTTTTGCACCTCGCGATCATCATTCCTCTGTTAGAAGGTCATAGGTCCTCTGGAGACATAGTTGACCACTGTATTGATCAAGTTCTTAAGTCTTTCTAAGTTTTTTTTCTTTGCAGGGTTGTTGGCCTTGTATAAATTGTGATTTTCATTCTAGCCATGCCACTCTGATTCGATTTTTGTATTACCTAGGATTCTTTGAAATCCTCTCTTTTGTCGTTTCACACAGTCCAGTAATATTCCATTATGTTTATATATTCCGTTATATTCATATAACATAATTTGTACTGCCATTTTCCCAACTGATGGCCATTCCTGTTGATTCTAGTTCTTTCCTTTGTCTATTTAATCTCCCTTAGAGGTCAAAATATTTATTTTGCTGGTGAGTAGTCCTTTCTCATGATCATTTTCTCTCTCAATCTTTTCTCTGCCCTCATTCTCACTAGTTTCCTTGTTGACTCTGATGTTTAATATTCTTTCAATTAAATTTTTTTCTCTCCCTGCCACCTCCTACCACTAAAAAAGAAAACCCATATGATATGTGTTTGTTTGTTAGTATGTGTGTGTGTGTGTGTGTGTGTGTGTGTGTGTGTGTGTGTAACAAAGACAAACTATTTTGAAAGCCTTAAGCACTCTGTTCAATGTATTGATTAACCATGATTCCAGAGGATCAATGACGAATCATGGTGCTTACCTCCTAACAAACAGGTGATAGACTCAGGGGGCAAAATAATATATTTGGGGGATGCATCTAATGTAGGAATTTGATTTGCTTGAATTTATTTAAGTATTTTGAACAAGTTCCCACATTAGCTACATCCTCAAAATATATCTTATTTTGCCCCCTTGAATATGTCACCTATCTGTTAGGAGGTAAGCACCATGATTCATCTCTGACCTTCTGGAATCATGGTTGGTCATTGCATTCGTCAAAATTCTTAAGGCTTTCAAAATAGTTTGTCTTCATTATGTTTTTAATATTTAATTTGTTCTCCTGCATCTACTTACTTCACTCTGCATCAGTTTATATAAGTGTTTCCAGGTATCTTTGAAATCTTCCCTATTGTATTTTTTTGTAACACAATAGTATTCCACAGCATTCATGGTATACAAATAGTATAGTCAGCTATTTTCCAGTGGATGGGTACCCTTTGGGTTTTCAGTCTTTTTTTTAGTCACAAAACAGCTACAATTAATATTCTTGTACATATGGGTACTTTTCCTGTTCTTGGCATCCCTTTATAGTATAAAGAGATCTGTAATTGCTGGATTGAAGGGCATGTGTACTTTAGTAAACTTTTGGATATAATTCCAAATTGCTTTCCAGGATGATTGGACCAATTCATAGCTCTACTGATTGTACATTACTCTGCTTGTTTTCCCAGAGCCCCTCCAATATTTGTCATTTTATTTGCCAATCTGATGGATATGAGGCAGAATCTCAGAGTTGCTTTGCTTTTCGTTTCTCTAATTATTAGTGATTTGGAATGGATTTCCTTTCATATGGATGTTAATAACTTAGATTTCTTCCATTGGATACTGCTGTTCATATCCTTATACATGGATCTTAAAAATTTGAATTGTTCCTTATCTGTCTTAGAAGAGAGATGTTTATCTGAGAGATTTAAAAAAAATCCCATATCATTTGTTCGTCTTTGATCATTTTCACGGTTATCACAGTTATCACAAAGTTATCACGGAATCACAGATTTTAAAGTTGGAAAGAGCCTCATAGCTCACATAGTCCAAGATCTGTTGAGTGATCATTTACCTTTGTTCAAATACCTCCAAGGAAAGAGCGCTCATTACCTCCTGAGGCAGATCAACCCACGTTGGGAGTACTCTAATGCTGGGAAATCTGTCATGACTTTAAGCCTAAATCTTCCTCTTTGAAGCTTCCATCCCCTAGCTCCTTGTTCTACCCTCTTGGACCAAACAGAATTAGTGTAACCCTCTCCTTTCTAAAGTTCATCAGAAACTAGTGCACAGCTATGTTTTTCCCAAATCTTCTCCCAATTACTTCAACTAATCCATACATGTTGTTCCGTTGTTTCAGTCATATCCAACTCTGTGACTTCTTTTGGGCGTTTGCTTGGCAAAGATGCTGGAGTAGTTTTCCATTTCCTTCTCTAGTTCATTTTATAGATGAGGAAACTGAGGCAAACAGGGTCAAGTGATTTGCCCAGGGTCACGCAGCTGGTGTCTGAGGCTGGATTTGAGTCTTCCTGACTCTAGGCCAAGTGCTCTATCCATGGTACCATCTGACTATCCCATATATGGCATGGACTCAGTGTCAGCCATACCATCCTGAATGTTTTCCTCTATATACTCTCTAGATTATTCATCTTACTCCTGGACTATTGTGCCTGTGACTGACCCTGTGCTCCAGATGTGATCTGATTTTTGAGAAGATTATGACCTCATTAGTCATGGAAGGAGTGCTTCTTCTGTTTCAGCCCCCAAATCACATTAGGTTTCTTTCTTTCTTTTTTTCTGGCTGCCACATCGCACTGCTGACACATATTGAGTTTGAAGTTCATTAGAACCTTAGGACTTAGGTCTTTTCTGACAAACTATCATCTAACCATGCCTCCCCATCCTATGCTTGCCAAGTTGATTTTTTTTCCCTTAACCATAAAATTTTACTCTTATTCCTACTGAATTTCATCTTATTAAATTCAGCCCAGTATTGTACCCCAGGCTAGAAATTTTTTTTTTTAAATTCTGACTCTAACATCTAGTGTGTTTGCTATTCTACCCAGCTTTGTGTCACCTACAAATTTGGTAGGTATGCTATTCATGCCTTTACCTAAAGCACTGAAAAATGTTTTTAAAAATCAGAGAAATACACGACTGTGTGATTGGTGAACTGGCCAGTGAGGGCACAGTCCATAGATTATGTTCAGATTTGTCATTCCTGGTGGGTTATACAAAGCATGTCAAGACATTCCTTGTGAGTGAACCTAGTTCTGATCACAAATGACCCAGGGCTTGGTACTGTGTGATGATTAAGTTTTCTGGTTGAGTAAGAAGCCAGAAGGATTGGTGAATTCTGAGTTCCTCTGTCAATCCTTTGAATTCTTTTCCTTCCTGGACATGGAAGAACCACTTTGAGCTGTTGAGTGGGGGGAAGGGCAGCTACTCTGCCTCCCACCCATTGTTAGAGGTAGCTACCTGCATGGTGGACAGAGTACTGAGCCAGGAGTCAGGAAGCCTTGAATTCAAATTTGACCTGGGAGTTACTGGCTGTTTGACTCTAGGCATATCTTTTCATCTTTGTCTATCTCAGATTCATCAACTGTAAAAAGGGGATAAAAATAGCACCCAGTTCCCTGGGTTGGTAAAGCCCTTAGCACTGCGTCTGGCACACAGTAGATACTTAAAGCTTGTTTCTTTTCTTCTGATTACATTGCATCTGTGAGCAGTGACACCTGCCTCCTTTGTGTTTATTTCTTTCTGATGTTAGGTGAATGAGTATTCCAAGAGAGGCATTCTCAGGTGAGATCCCTCAGCAACCAGAGGTTTCATCAGCAACCACATTCAGTAGCCAAGTCCACCAAATTGATATGTCCATAGATCCATATGGATAGACAGTCCTCCAAAGACGATAGCAGCTTAAGGGATTGTGAACGCTTATAACAGGGAAATGTTGGCTAGGGACACCAGAGTACCTAGAAAGAGTCCAGCAGACAGCTACATCAAAAGGGAACTCATATAAACTACATAAATAGAGAAGAGGACTTTCTGGGCCAGGGCTTAGTAAGTGTTTCATAATCATGACCTTGTACATTAAGACTGAATCTGCTCTCTCCAAGAACTTGATCTATATAAGGGGAGAGTATGCCCCTGGGTTGTGGAAAATGTTTTTGTATCTACTGTTCTTGCTATATCTTTGTAGTAAAACCCTTTTCTAAAAGCTAAGACTTCTATTGATTGGTTGATAATGGGAAGCCCACAGGATGAGGTCTCCTAAGCAACAGGGCCTGGAACTCTAGCCCCTCAGAGAGCTACTCATGGAACTATGTCAGTCTCAAGCTGCCAGTTGGACTGAGAGTCTGAGTCAGAAGAGGCTCTACAACCGGAAACTGTGAGAGTCAATCATGGGATGGTATGTGGTTGTGGAAAGTCTAATGTTCCACTTAGATTCATTTAACATCAAGGCCCTTGAAGAAGGCTCCCAGCACATTGTGTGGACCCCTTGTGACTGATTTATTGGAAAGGCATGGCCAAGTGTTGCACAGGATGAGAAAGCAAGAAAAGTGTGCTATCTATATTGCTGGAGGCAGTGCCTGCAGAGCAGGAGATCCATCAGAGCCAGTGGAAGTCCAATCCGCAATCAGATTCTGTAGCAGTCTGCCAAGTGGATAGTGGCCAACGGCAGAGGAAGCTCCTACAGACAGCAAAGGAAGGACAATGAACTGATGATGTTCAACCATTTTAAGTTTGTAATCCTTTCCTCTTCCATGTAGCTTGAAAATGGATTCCTCAGAACAAAAAGTCGGGAACTTCAGAGAAACCAGGGGAAAAAGATGTAAAGGAAGTGGATTCAGTAGCATCAGATCTCTGAGAGCATTGTTCAAGTGAAAAATGGATTGTTTTCATTATTTTAAATTAAAAATTTCTTGTATAAATAAAACGTATGCAAGAATAGAAGGAATGCAGAAAATTGGGGAAAAGAACTTTCATAGACTTTTTATCAGATAGGATGTGATTAGACTGGAATATTGCTGTGGTGTAGGACATAATGAGCTGATTGATTTAGAAAAACATGGAAAGACTTAGAATTATGAAGGAAGATACTATCCTCCTTCAGAGAAATACTGGATAGGAGAAAATAGGCACAGTACGGTCTTACATATATGTATTTAGTAAGCGTGTATGTAGGTATATATACGTATAAGTACATATGTGTGTGTATAATTATAGCCTGCTTTAGGGTGAGGGGGTGGGAAGGAGAAAGGGGAAAAAAATAAAGTAAAAAGAGCCCAGCAGAGAAGAAAAGAAAATCTATAAGCAAACAATGAAAAGCTGGGCAGTTTTGAAAACAATGTGTAGTAGTTATTATATAGATTTTCTTGAAGTGGAAATTTATTGTTTTACTTTGAATCGTCTCATGTTCTGCTGTGTACATGGCAATTTTTTTTTATCTTTTCTCATGTTGTATTTAAGTTTAAAAGAAAAAAAGAAAAAAAATCTAAAAGTCTTTCCTCAAGTTTGATGTGTTTCTACATCAAATTGTGTGTCTAACCCTCCTTTATTTGTTCTAAATGGTTCCTGGACTAGTTATGGGGGATAGGTGGTCTGTACGCCTGTCTCCTACCACACTATCTTTGCAGATCTTCTCTCAAGTCTGATGCATTTCTACACTAAACTGCACATGTTCAACCTTCCTTTGTTTCAGGTAAGAGCGAGGTTCAACTGATGCCTGTTGTCCCCACCATCTCCTCCTGGTTTCTGTAATTCTTCTGCATCCCAGTTGTGAGAAATTGGTTTAACTCTATTTACTCCTTTCTACCTGAATCTATTTCTTTTTTTTTCTTCCTCCCTTGTCTTTATCCTATTAAAACTCTCAAAACAGATCAAATCTGCTCCCAGGCCTTCTATTTGTTCTTATTTAACTCCCTCAATGCTCCTTTAAAGCACATTTCTTAAGGGACATTGATTCCCCAACCACTCGATTAGAATATTACCATTTCACTGTCATATACCATCTTCCAATTGCTCAAATAAATTCACCTTCCTACGTTTCTCTTGACTCTGCTGTTTGTGGTAGAAACTGCCAGATATTATTTGATCCTTACTATGGATCCTTGATATTTGAACTGCTTCTTTATTTATTGATGGAACATCTTCTTTTCTTTGATTTGGGGGTCCAGATTTTTTTTCTGACATTTTGGATACTTTTCCTTTTGAGATTTCTTTCAGGGGGTTGTTAGTGGATTTTCCTCTCTTCAATTTGCTCTTCGGTCCAGTTTTCCTTTATGATTGCTTGAAATATAAACTAGTCTTTTTCTTATAATGGTTTTCATGGAGTCCAGATTTTTTCAAAACAACAGATATCTTACCTTTTCTTTTCATCTTTCGTCCATTTGCTTTTGTTCTAGCCTTACTTGTGGTCTCATAGTCATTGGTTTCTGTTTAGTCTGTTCTAGATTTCAGAGATTCCGTTTCTTGAATTAGATTTACCGCTTTTCCATCTAAGCTATTTAATCTCTCAATTTTTTCTTCCGGAGATTTTATTTTATTAAAAAAAATTCTTGCTTCAGTTATTGTAGATATTTATTTATTTATTATTGAAAATGTACATATATATGTACACATAATTTTCTTTCTGCTTATAGTTGCTAGAGTTATACTCTCTTTCTTTGGGGGAGTCTCTACATTTGTTATATTTTTTGATAATGGTCTGTGCTTTCTTTGATTTACTCATATATCCAGTTTTGGTACCTGAATTGGGACTTTGCGCTAGGGCCATGCTTTGCATCCTGCTGTACTTCTGGATGCTGTGATCAGCCCTGCTTGGTCTTGGCTTGAGCTTCTGGCAGGACCAGGTGTGGTCTAAGTCTTGACACCAGACAGTTAAAAAGTTCCCCTTCTCTAATCTGAAACATACATACCACTTCCTGCATCATCCGGTACTCTCTTACATTCTTAGATTTAAGATTGGATTGGAGAGTTATGTAAGCAGGATATGAAGGGAAAATAAATGAAGCAGGATATGAAGGCCAAAAATGGAAGAAATAACAAAAACAGACGGAAACAGATCGTACTCTCAAGTATCTGATAGGGTATGGGATCTGGACCCATGCACCCCCCCCCCCCGACTTTCCCAGGAATTTCAGTAACCCGGCCCCTGAACCCAGATCCCTGGTGTTCACCTGAGACACTGGGCTCATCCAAGTATAATCCTTTCAAAAGTCCTTTCCTCGTGGCCCCCAGCCCAACCCTCCATTTTCAGTTACCTCCAACCCAGGCCTAGAATTTTCTCATACATTTCAGTCACCATGCCTCTGCCCAAGGCCCACTCCACCCCACCTTGATTACTTAATTAGTATACTAGACATTCCTTAATCCCATCCAGACCACCTTTCTTAGTTAACTCTGGACCACCCCAGACTGTATCACTCCTTAATCCCATCCAAATTTTCCCCACAATCTTTTTCCTATAAAAACATCAGTCTCGTCCCTATCAAATGAGCAGACTCACTAGGAATCTTGCCTACTTATTTGTTGTTGCAAATAAAACTCGCCCCTTGGGATTCAGAGATCCAATTCTTCTGAGGCAGACCTGTGCCCTTTTCCCTTGCATTTCAAGACTTCCTGCACCCCTAGACCACAACATACCCATGACTCCAGAAGACTCCAGAAGACTGGGGAACTATCATCAAAAAAATTCTCAAGGGAATTTTCTTAAATAATAGATAAGTCAATCCTGGGCCCATGTGGGGCCCAGGGAAAGAAGCTGGGAACCAGGATATGCTATCAGGATAGGTCATAGAATAAGAAGGATTTAGTGTTCATATATAAGCTTGCTAGCTGGTTGTAACTCAGAGGCTAAAGCCTAAATAGTATATAGAGTAAAACAATGTATGATTTGCTAGGATGGGAGCTCCCCCAGAATGGAGCTAGAACAGAAGGCAATATGAATATGGTACACAGGAAAGGATTCTGGATTGGGACCCAGAGGATCCAAGTTCTGCTACTTGCTACCTGTATGACCTTGAATAAGCTATTTAACCTCTTGGCCTCAGTTTCATCATCTGTAAAATGAGAGGATTGATCTAAATGACCTCTGAAGTTTCTTAAAGCTGTAAATCTATGATGCTACATGCCAGGTTGGTGAAGGGGTGATAAATCAGTTTTATTGTTGGTTGGAACCATGAGAGTGAAGCAGAGTTCAGAGCAAAGAAGCCATATAAGCCTCATTTATTTTGTATAATCATCATATTAACCTAGTGCCCTTCCTATGAATATGTTTCACATTTCAAAGACAACATATTTGTATAGCTTTTCCCCTCCTCCATTACCCTCTATTCAGATCCATATATAGTAACAGTCTGTTCCCATCTTTATGATTAAGATTATGGATCAGGACTAGAAAGTTGACTGGACTTGTGACTTAATTGGTGTAGAGGACTCCTAGAAGAGGCATCTCGGTTCCTGACTCAGTTCAGTAACTTCTCTGTGACTTACAGTGTTAGAAAATTGCCCAGGGCACAGGGGGGAGCTTAGGTGAGTTACGGTTGCAAGTCAGCATCTGTCAGAGGTGAGACTTGAACCCTAGGTTTTTCTAAATCGGAAACCAGCTCACTATCCACCATGCTGTGCTGACCCCTCTTGTACTGTCTGCTCCTCTAAAACATTTGTATGCCTGAGACTTCCTTTGTTCTTCTAACAATATTCTCAGAGAGAGAACCGTGTTCCTACCCAAAGGTTCTCATGTTGCTTTATTTACAGGCCACCAGGGGTCACCATTGAGCAGCCAAAGCCTCCCTTCACTGGAGAGTACAGTAGGAATTGGTTGCTGAGCATCAAATTGATGTCTCCTGTGTATATCAGCACAATGCATTAATTACAGAGGCAGCCTCTGCAGTGTAGCATGAGGACTGAAAGGAGTGGAAGCTGTTAGCCATCTCAGCTTTCCTGGCCCTCATAATTATGTCAGCCAATACATGGACATGGACTCACTAAGGCTAGGGTTCCTATTCTTGTCGTTTGGGATTCTTAAGGAGTGCAGTGTTTTCACACTACGTGCTCTTTCACATGGGGAGCTGGACACCATGAGGGAATTGGAAAAGTGGTGAGGAGGAAAGGGAGGATTGCATGTGTGACGTGTCTCTGGTTCAAGCTAAAGTGATCCTGACCTGCATTAAAGAGAGGCACAGTGTTCAGAAAGAGGAGGTGCTAATTCAGCTCATTTCTGTCCCGGGGAAACTGCACCCGGTGTGTTCAGCGACAGTGGGCACACGATTTTAGAAAGGTTATTGACAAGCTGGGGGACTTTCGGAAGAGAGGGGAAAGGTGATAAAGGTACTGAGACTGTGCCGTATGAACTGGATGAGTGGGGCCAGGAGAAGAAGAATTAGGAGGGACATTTGGGCTGTCTTCAAGTATTTGAAAAGCTATTATATGAAAGAGTGATCCCTCAGACTTAAGAGGAATCCTGTACCTTTCTGAGAACCACCATTCTGCAAAAAGCAAACTAAAAAACTCTGATGCTAAGCCTTTTCCAGAAATGCTAGTGTGTAATTCACCAGTAGTGGAGAAATTCAAGTATATTATCTTATTGACAAACTAAGCAAATGCAGTTCAAGAAACAATTACATTTTTTGGCTAAAATTATAAACGTGACCCTAACGAATATACTAATTATTGTTTGTAGGCATTAGCCTAATTTTGGCTTGCAGTGTATTCATTAATTCAATAAATATTTAGTACCAGGTAGAAAAGACTATAGGTAACTCCTAAATATAGGCCACCCATTCCAAAATTAGATCTTTTTGAGAGGAAATCCATATAACATATACATATACACACACACTATATATACTAACAAAAACATGTATATGTGTGTAAGTATATATACACATGCATGTGTATACACACATATGTGTATACATATGTCCATGTATATATGCACATGTATATATACATACATGTATATTTATATGTGTATGCATATATGTACATATACATATATGTGTGTATTCATATATATGTATGTGCGTATGTATGTGTTATAGGCTGTGCTCAGATCTCATACAAATCAAATTTTGGTGGAAATTGTAGCTCATCTTAGGCTAATACAGCATGTGCAAGACAGTGTACTAGCCTCTAGGGAAGACAGAGAGATAAATAAGACGGGATCTTTGCCTTCCAGGTAGCAGTGGATAAGATATACACACAAATATATTATAAATCGGACTGTAGTAAATATGTAACAAGACTATAAAATAACCTTTGGTCAGTTGGGAAGAAATCATTTCCAGCTTAGGGGTGAGGTGGGAAATCGTACAAGGCTTCAAAGAGGAGGTGACATTCAAGATGGAACTTGAAGTAATGATAGTATGAGAATAAACAGATCAAAGAATGAATGAATGAATGAATAAATGAGTAAAAAATACTTGGAATATTGGGAGTTGAATCATAAAATAGAATACTGAAGAAAAATACAAAAGACTTGGAGGATTGTACAATTATACATGGTAACATTAAGCTAAGTGAGGTCATCTAGGAATTACCCAACCAATTTAATTATTCAAATATTCCTCATGTTCTGAAATGGAAATAGAACTTCCAAAGCGTATCAGCGTCCATTTCTCCACCACCACCTCAGCAGACCTGAAGCTGAGACGTTGCTTCGTTTTCTCTCTCACAGTCTTCAATCCAGTGACACTAGCCTCTTGACTGTTCCTCAAATCAAACCCTCCATGGGCCTGGCTGTCCTGATGCTCCTTGTCTCTGCCTTCTGGCTTCCTTAGCTCCTTTCAAGCCTCAGCTAAAATTCTGCCTTTTATAGGAGGTATCTCCTCATTCCTCTTAATTATAATGCCTTCCCTCTTGGATGATTTCCTGTAAATAGCTTGTGTTACAACAGTTGTTTGCATGTTGTCACCTCCATTAGATTGTAAGCTCTTTGAAGATGGGGACTGTCTTGGCCTTTCTTTGTATCCCCAGTATGTAGCACAGTCCTTGGCACATAGTAGATGGTCAATAAATGTTTATTAACTGATTGATTTTTTTCTAAAGGGATCCAAACCTCCTTTCAAAATCCCCATTGCTTCCATTATTAATCACATCTGACAAATATTTGGCAGCAACCAGATTTTATTTAACTATAATTGAACACAGGACTAACCTCCCTCCCCTCCAATCTCAAATATTTTCTAATTGTCCTTTCCTCCTGGTTACTTCTTGGGAGGCAGTATGGTAGCCCTGATCCACAGTCAAAAAAATCTATTTCTTGTCCTAGCTTTGCCATTTCGCAGTTGTGTAATCCTGTGCCAGCTGAAACTTGTGCCATCTGTACCTCATGGGGTTGAAACAATAGACAGGAAAGCATCCTCTAAATTAGCTATCACTATACAAAAGGAAGGCATTATTACTACTACTCAAGAGCTGGTCTGTTTTCCAGTGGAAGAGAAAGGTGTAGTAGCCCTGATCACCACATTAATCTATTCCCATATGGTAGAGAGGTATCAGCAATAGAAATGTTGAGAAAACATTTCAGTAAAGCTTTGCCACTTTTGGCATCATTTCCATTTCTGAAAGCTACAACTAAGGCTATTCTTTTTTTTTTTTAAATTGGTGAACACTGCCCAGTGGCTGTTGTGTAGCTAGGATTGCTGGGTTTTTTTTTCTTGTTATTTTTAAAAAAATTCTTTAGCCCTGTATTCAAGCCTTCATGTAACAGCTGCTGTCTTAGCACTTTAGCATTTCACATTTCATCTTTCTAACTGAATTATTCTTCATAGCATTCTGGGAAGGTGAGGAAACCCCTTGGCCTAAAAAGGAAAACTGAGATCCACAGGGGCTTTACTAACTTACCCAAGATTACCAAAAGGAGTAGCCAGCAGAATCAAAAGAAGGTGACAAGTACTGCTGACTGCAAGGGAGGTCTCAGGGCCATGGAAGGAAAAAAATATATATATATATGTGTATATATATATATATATATGTATGTATGTATATACATACATACATACATATATATATCTGATAAGCTCAGGGGAACTTACCAGGAAATGGTATATATGATAGTCACTCAGATTAAAATTCAGGTTGGACTCTGATAAAAAGCAAAAACAACAATATAGGAGTGAAGTACTCCTTATAGATGTTAGCCTCTTTCAAGATGTTGATTAGTTTTCCTGAATTGATTTTTTCCTCTCTATTTTTCTTTTTTATTATAAGGACCCTGTGGCCTTCTCACTCTGGAAGAGCCCTCCACTACCCTCTTCCCATTGATCAATTCCTTCTGGAACTTCCGTTTTGAGAAAGTATCCCAACTAGCCAAGCTTACTCCTTCACTTCTCTCTCAGCTGTGCTCCTGACCCTTTGGATTTCTCCGCCATGCCCCTATGTACCTTTTCCCCAATTCATGAGCCTCATTCTTTTTTTTTCAGCTATCTTTAATGTGTTATCTTCACCTATTAGAACAGAAATTGCTTGAAGTCAAAGTCTGTCTTTTTGTTTGTATTTCTATTCTCCATCTTAAGCATAGTGCCTGGCATTTAATACAAGTAGGGTTCCTCCTAATAAATGTTTATTGACTTAACTTTCTGGTAGGGATGGGGAGAGGGAATGTCAGCTCAAGTCAATAAGCAAATGCACCTGCTATGTGCCAGACACCATGCTAAGTGCTGGAGATATCAAGAAAAAAATCAGTCCCAACTCTTGAAGAACTCAGTCTAATGAGGGGTATAACATCCAAATAACTAATAAAGAAAAAAAGAAGGAAGGCCATCTGTTGTAGGTTTGCTTTTCTTCAAATTCTACTTTTCTACTCTCTCAATATTATCTCTCATTCTCAACTTATTTCCTCCTGTTTTTTAAACTATTCATATATCACATTTTCAAATCTTACCATCTTGGTCTGTCATGGCTAGCACCTGTGTTAGCTCATCTAGGCTTTAAGGAACACCACACCTGCCCTTGTCATCCCAGCACATTGCTAGAGAGGGCCTATCTCTGATCAAGGACTTTCCTTTGGCCCATGATGTTTAAGAATGGGTTTAACACCAACTCTATTGATTTTTTCAGAGCTAGGTGATTTAGCAGATGAGGAGTTGCACACACTTCCGTGGTTTTTGGCTTCCATAACCACTTTAATGGATTTTAGCTTTCATGACCAACTGCTACCTTGGCTGGAGTCTGATAATCTAAGGTTTAGTAACCTTCATCTGTAGTCTAGCCCACAAGGCCAATTCTATTCATAAAAAGCAGTCCATGCACTCTGATCACATGCACAGATCAAGACTGTCAACTATTTTAAAAGAAACTCCAATGGATACATCTGCTTGGTAAAGTCTTTTCTTCTCTACACTTGTGTGCTGATAAATGTTTGGTAAAAAATTGTTGGAAACAATTAGCTCTTCAGAAGAAAAAAAGTACAAATTTTTAAGTTAATCTATAATAAACAAAATTGTCTATTTTAAAAAGGAAATAAAGCTTCTATTTATCAGTTCTTTGGATGCAGATAACATCTTCTTTCGTAAGTCATTTGTAGTTAATTTGGGTATTTATAATCAAAATGACTTAGTCACAAAAAGTTGTTCTCAAAACAACATTGCTATTATACAACATTGCCTTGGTTCTGCTCATTTTGCTCTTCATTATTTCATGTAAGTATCCATGTTTTTCTAAGATGATTGAGCTCATCATTTCTTATAGCACAGCAGTACTCCATCACAATCCTATAGTACAACTTGTTCAGCATTCCCCAATTGACAGGCATTTCCATAATTTCTAATTCTTTGCTACCTCAAAGAGAGCTGCTATAAATATTTTAGACCACATAGGTTCTTCTCCTTTTTCTGTAATCATTTTTGGAAATAGACCCAGTAGTGCTGTTGCTGGGTCAAAAGGTATAGGCATTTTATAACTCTTTGGGCATAATTCTAGATTGCTTTCCAAAATAGATCAGTTCACAATTCCACCAACAATGAATTAGTGTCCCAATTTTTCCCCATCCCCTCCAACACTTGTTGCTTTCTCCAGTCTCATAGGCGTAAAATGATATCTCAAGGTTGTTTTAATTTGAATTTCTTTAATCAATAATGATTTAGAGCATTTTTTTATATGACTAAATTGTTTTGATTTCTTCATTAGTAAACTGCCTGTTTATATCCTTTGACCATTTATCATTGGGGAATGACTCCTATTAAAGATTTTACAAAATTTGAGATATGAGTCTTTTATCTGAGAAGCTGTCTATAAAATCAGCACTCCCCCCAATTTTATTTTCTTTTTGATCTGGGTTACATTTATTTTATTCGTACAAAGCTTTTACTTGTTTGTTCATATCACCTATCTATAAGTCTGATAAATAATTTGTTACATGTTCTTCAAATTTTCTTGTAATAGCTCTTTATATCTAGGTCATATATCCATTTTGACTTTATCTTGGTAAATGGTGGAAGATAATGGTCTATGCTCAATTTCTGCCATTACTGCTTTCCAGTTTTTCCAACAATTTTTACCAAATAATGAATTCTTATCCCAAAATCTTAAGTCTTTATGTTTGTCAAATATAAGGTTACTATATTTATTTACTACCATAAATCATGTATCTACTCTTTTCCACTGATGTACCACCTTTCTATTTCTTAGCCAGTACCAGATAGTTTTAATAATTACCGCCTTACAATTTACCATTTGTATGAGTTTCTAATGTCTTTCTTTGAAGAATGATACCTCAGGATCTGGGCCTCAAGGAATGTTGTTTGTCTTTCTCTGTCTCACTTGTGTTTTTGTCTCTGATTCTGCCTCTTTGTCTCTATCTTTGTCTTTGTCTCCCTAGATAGACATAGTAGAATTTTTCTGCTTCAGATAACTGTGTCCATTTGTGGGCAGGTGATGATACCAGGGGTAGTGCTGAAACTACACTAATCCCAGGAGTTAGTGGTAATAATGAAACTGGCTAGACTTTGCTAGAGAGTATATATGCCTGAGGCTCTCTCTGTTCTCAGTCTTCAGAGATGTGCCTGGGAGAGGGAGTCTTCTCTTACACTCAAATGACCTTTAGACACACTCTAGTTTTTCAAAGCTCTTTTTCAAACTCTTTTGCCCAGGACTAAACACAATCCTTCAGAAGTCCATTTTACAATACAAAAAATATTTCTGTACAGTTCAATTCAATTGATTGTGCCCAAGGTCAAATTGGCTTTGGAGGGTTAGAGTGGGGCAGGGCTGCCATGTCACACTGTTAATAAAACCTATGTGTTTTTCACTTGACCTGCTCTCTCTAGCTTTGTCTTCCCCATCCTGTACTTCTGCCATGTAGTTTATTTTTTTTTACTCCAAATATAGACTTTGTATTTGTCCCTATTACATTTAATCTTTGTTAGCTTTGATTTATCATCATAGTCCATTGAGAAGTAGTTGAGAATGTTTGGATGCTAAACCAAACATCTCTTTCAGCTTCAAGTCATCCATAAATGTGATAAATATGGCACCCCTGCCTTTATCCAGGTTACTGATAACGAAACTGACAAGAGTGGATCATCTATTTCAAGTCTTCTTTTTACAAATGAGTTAAGTGAACCACAAAGAGATTAGATAACAGGCTCAAGGTCACCTACCCAGGGAGCGACCAAAAGGACACAAGAATTCAGAGCCATTCACTCCTATCAAGCTTCCTAACTTTACCACACTGCCTGCTTAGGTTGATATATACACATACACACATGCACATACGTTTGTATATATGGATAGATACGCACGCACAAGTGTAGATAGTTACGTAGATAGCCCAGTCTTGTGATTTCATGTGGTCTGGTCTTATGTTTTCATTGAAAAAGGAGAATACTGATGAGGAAATTCTACCAATACAGGTCTACAACTCTTCTTCAAACTATAGTTTTAGAGAGTTTCCTAGGTCAGTGCAAGGCTAGGTGACTTATTGAGAGTCACACAGACTGCATGTGTTAGAAACCAGTTTTTCACGACTTTGACAGTGGCTCTCTATCCACTATCCCACATTGCTTCTCTGTTTTTTATTTTTTTTCTCATTTCTGTCTCTTCCTCTCTGTGTATAAATGTACGTACATACACACATACACATGCTATAAATATTGTTACTGATTTCACTATTTGTATATTTTGAATATATGTATACATTTGTACATAGTATATTTTTATGCATTGAAAATATTTGTGTATTTATTTGTACATTGTTTATGCTCCAAAAGCGTTTTAGCAAAGCGGTAAGGTAACAATGAGGACTTGAGAAGAGTGGAAAGAGGAAAAGGAAGAAGAGAAGGGAAGGAGAGGTGTTATTGGAATTAGGTTAGAGATTCAGGCATGAAAGGCTCAATGTTGAGATCCATCAGGTGAGGTTGACTCTTGTGGGGGAGGCTGTATTTAGCTGTAGCTATGTTGATCTTCTTACCCTATGAGAGTTCACCTACATCCCAGGGATGGGGAGAAGTGGAAGGATACAGGGAGAAAAGACTAAAGAATAAAACACAGCAAAACAAAACTATGCACTCAGCAGGATTTGGTCCATCTAAGAATGAGAGGAACCATGGAATAAAATTCGCTTACCACTCATGGCATACGTGCTTGTTGTGGAACTGTTGTGCCAAAGGGTATGAATAGTATAATTCTCATATAATTCCAAAATGTTTTTTAGAAGAGTTAATAACTTAGTAACCATTTATTATTCATTCATCAATACCGGCTTATATTCAGGATAGAACACTGAAACCAGTCATAATTTGAAATAAAAAAAGTGGTATTTGAGGATAAATCAGAACTGGGTGGAGTGATAGGTGAGTCAGAGTCAGCATGTGCTGGTTGGTTAGGTCAGAAGGGTACTTTCTTTAAGTTGCTCAGGAGAATACTAAACAGGGTGACAACGAGAAGGTATAATCTACCTTATACCAGATGGCCCAGGCTGCATTGGGAGACCCCGGCCCTTTCAGGCTAAGTCTTTTCAGATTCTCACTTTGAGTGAGGTAACATTCACAGAATAGGCCTCTTTACGAAGTTAGTCAAGGGATGGCCTTTTTAATCAAAACTCAAAAAAAAAAAATCAAACAGGGAGGCGAAGATCCTTAGGGTTCCTGGCCAAAAGAGAAACAGTTAACTATCTGGTATTTCACTCTGTGCTAGGAGGGCAAGGACCTATTGTCCAATCTATGAGTTCCTGAGTGAATTGGGTTTAAGGCTTGGTTTTTGAGAAAGAAATCCAGCGAGTAAATTTAAAGAGGCAGCCTTCAGACACCGAAATAGAACATGGAGGGAGAGGGAGGGATAGAGGGAGAGGCTCCTCACAGGTTTTGTTTGTCCTTTGTTCTCAAAGAGAATCATGACATCAGGGAAATGATGAGATGACTTGCAGTTGACTTTGAGTGAGGGAGGGCTGTGCAAGGTCAACAGCCTTACTTTCTCCTCCAGAGCCATCATCAGAGGTCGCCTAGCCCAACCTGTACACTAAGATTCTCTTTGACAACATATCTGGGAAGGGATCATTCATTTGAAGACCTTCAGTTAGGTAAATCTACTATCTCTCGAGGGAGCTTATCCTACTTTTGGATTATTTGGGGAATCTTTTGCTTTATATCATTGCTAAATCTTCACTTTTATAACTTTTTACCTTCCATTGCATTAGCAGCACAAGTAGATAAGAGTGCTGGACCCAGAGTCAGGAAGACTTGAGTTCTTGTGTGACCATGGCTAATCATTTAACCTCTGTTTGCCTTAGTTTCCTCAACTCTAAAATAGAGACAATAATAGCTCAAACTTCATTGCGCGGATCAAATGAGACAATATTTGTAAAGGGCTTGGTACAGTGCCTGGCATATAGTAGGTATTATCACAATGTTTATTCCCTTCTCATGATTCCTTTCCCATTGCTTCTATTTCTTCTTTCTCAAATCAATTCCTTTTCTATAAACCTTCAGGTATTTAAGAATGGCTATGATGTGTCCCTTTCCCCAACTCCTTCTTTCTCCAAATCTAACTCCAACTCTTTCCCCAACTCCAACTTTCTTCCTGTCCAGGATAAACATCCCCATTTCTTCAACTAATCCTCCTTGGGCACGATTTCAAGTCTCTTCATCATCCTGGTCGCCCTCTTGGATGTACTTTAGTTTATTAATGTTTATGAAATGGAGGAACCAGAGCTGAACAAGTGGCATAGCAGATGGAAAGCTGGCCCTGGATCACGAAGATCTGAGTTCAAGACTTAGTTTCTGACATTTACTAGCCGTGTGACTTTAAGTCATTACCTCTGTTTGCCTCAACTGTAAAACGGGACTGCAATAATAGAACATATCTTCTATGTTTGTGAGAATACAGATAACATTTGTAAAGCACTTAGCACAGTCTAGCTCATAATCCATGCTTAGTAAATGAATGTTCCTTTCCTTTCCTTCCTTCCTTCCTTCCTTCCTTCCTTCCTTCCTTCCTTCCTTCCTTCCTTCCTTCCTTCCTTCCTTCCATATTCTAGCTATAGTCTGATCAAGGCAGAGTCCAGCAGGACTATGTAAACTCTTTCTTTTTGTCTTTATCCCCACAGCCTAGCACAGTGCCTGGTATACAGTAGTTGCTTAATAGGTAACCATTAACCAGTTATTTTCAGTTGTTTTCAGTTGTATCTGACTCTTTGTGACCCCATTTGGGGTTTTCTTGGTAGAGATACTGGAGTGGTTTGCTATTTTCTTCCCCAGCTCATTTTATAGATGAAGAAACTGAGGTTTCAGGTATACAGGGTTAAGCATCTTGCTCAGGGTCACATAGCTAGCAAATGTTGAGGCCATATTTGAACTCTGGTCTTCCTGACTCCAGGCCCCAAGCTTTATGCACTATGGCACCACTAGCTGCCACCTTGCTACAATTAATCAGTTTCCCTCTGGTTATTTCTAGACACTATGCTTCCATTATTGTGGCCTGTGCTCACATTGACTTTCTTGGCTGCTATATCTCACTTTGGACTTATACTGAGCTTGCACTCTATTAAGACTGTGTTTGTGAAAGAACTAATGATGAAATACTACTGTGCTATAAGAAATGATGAACTCAATGATCTTAGAAAAACTTGGAAAGACTTGTATGAAATAATGAAGAGTGAAATGAGCAGAACCAAGAGAAGGTTGTATACAACAACAATAATATCGTTTTAAAATGACTTTGAGTGAAGAAGTCATTTTGACTATTAAATGCCTAAATTAACTATAAAGAACATATGAAGAAAGATATTATCTGTATCCAAAGAAAGAACTGATTAGAAGTATGCATAGAATAATTTTGCATACACACATATGCATATATACCCGTTTGTCTGATGGTAGCCATCTCTAAGGTGGGGGGGAAGGATGAAAAAATGTACATAACTATATATTTAAAAGGAATAGCAAGTTGTACACAATATAGTTGCAGTTTCATGTGAAATCTTTTTATTATACCATGTAATGGAAATGCCTGTTTTATTCCATAAATTTGTGTGTGTGTGTGTGTGTGTGTGTGTGTGTGCGTGTGAAACTAATAGTCATGTTCAGCTTTGAAAGGAGTGAGCTAAAGGGAAATCCAGCTGAACTCCCCAGTTCCCCCCACTGCAGAAGTTGTGGCACATGTTAGGCTTGTAACAGGGCATGTTTCTCAATAGAAATGTAATCCTAGTCACATGTGATCTTCAAATGCTAAGCTACCCCAATCAGACATGCGATTTCATCAGGATAGAGAGCTATCTCTGCTTTTCTTCAGCTAATGTAGAACAGTACCTTCTCTAAAACTTTGAGCCCATGAGAGTAGCCTGGGGGCCCCAAAAGGTCAAGCATCTTTTCTGGGATCACATAGCCAGGATGTATCAGAGGAGGCATTTGAACACAAATCTTTCTTGTCCTGAGGTCATCTCTTCGACCATTAAAAAACACTGCATCTTTCTTCCTGTTTATGCGATGTTTTTGATGATTAAGTCCTAATTCAGGAGTGGCAAAGAACCATACTTTGTGGTCAGATACATAAAATTCTAAGACTGACTATAGCCCAGAGTGAAGAGGAAATGGAAGGATGGACACAGATACGTAGACTTTTATTGCTATAATCACATAGCTATATTAGTTGAAAGGCCTGCTATAAGATCTGTAATGTGTATATTTAACTTTAATTTTAAATACAGTTCACAATGTCCTTTCTTTGACTAGTATTATACCTGCCTCTTCCTCTGAGTCACACTTGGACAATCACACTTTTGGCAATGGCTGTCAATATTTCTCATGCCTGAGCAGTCTTGACCCCATATCATCTATGTCTTGAATTTCAACTATGCTTCCACTAGTCTTTGTTAAATAAAGAAGGATTTTTAAAGCCTGTGGGCTGAAATATCATCATTCTAAAGTAATAACTACAGCAAGAAGGATACATGTATATATTTAATTTTTAAACATTTTTATTTAAAGTTTTGAGTTCTCAAGTCCTACCCTTCCCTCCCCTCCCCCTTCCTTGAGATAGTAAACAATCAGATATACGTCATATATGTGCAATTACATAAAACATTTTTATGTTAGTCATTTTGTACAAGAAGACTTGAATAAAAGAAAAAAAAGAAAGTGAAAAATATCATGCTTCAGTCTCTATTCCAATCAGTTCTTTCTCTGGAGGCGCAGATAGTATGCTTCATCATTAGTCCTTTGGGATTGTCTTGGATCATTGTATTGCTGAGAATAGCTAAGTCATGCACAGTTCTTCGTTGAACAATATTGCTGTTACTGTGTACAACATTCTCCTGATTTTATTCACTTCACTATGCATCAGTTCTTTCCAGGTTTTTCTGAAATCATCTTGCTTGTCATTTCTTATAGCACAATAACATTTCATTACAATCATATCACAGTTTGTTTAGCCATTCCCCAGTTGATGGGCATCTCTTTGATTTCCAATTCTTAGCCACCACAAAAAAAGCTGCTATAAATATTTTTGAACAAACAGGTCTCTTCGTCAAATTAGCCAATGATTTATCTATTTTATATGTTTTCAAAAATGTTTCTATAAATCTTTTTATTTTCAGTTTGAATTTGCTTCTTTGATTTTCAGCACTTTATTTTTGTGTTCCATTAAACTTTTTAATTTTTTTTAAAAGTTATATACTCAGTTCTTTGGATTGTTTTTTCCCCTCTCATTTGTTGATTAAGGTATTTAGAAATATAAAATTCCGCCAAATAAAAGCTTTGGTTCCATCCCAAGATTTGATATGTTATCTCATTGCAATTAGGATCTAATGACTTCTATATATTTAGATTCTATAGACTCGGCCTCCTCATCACCATACAGAAACAATCTGTTCTGAAAGGTAGAGTGGTGACTCAAATGATTTTCAGGCATCTACTATGTCAGAAGACCCATAACCTCATGTTGACAGTACCTCTTGAGCCCTTCTCTAATCAGAAAGCTGTATCAATACAACCAGTGGCTACCAAGAAGCTATATCAATGGAGGTACAGCTTGAACCTTGTCATACTCGTGCCGATCAGTGATTTTGTAGCTTTTACTGCATGATCTTCCTAGCAGAGACAGTACTAATGGAAAAAAAGAAAAGAAAAAAAAATATTACAACTGTCTCCTCCAAGAGTCACCATGGGAAAAAAGGAAGACAAAAAGAAAAACACCCATTTCCCCCCATTCTAAAGAATCACACAGTTGATCAGTCCATCCCCATTAGCTATCATCCCATATCTCTCCTCTCTTTTGTGGTTAAATTCTTTGAGAAGGCCCACTATAATCAGTACTTTCATTTCCTTTCCTTTTGCTCTCTTCTTTCTGCTACCAGGCTTCCAGCTTATCAAGTGAAGCCACTCTCTCCAGAGCTACCAATCATCTCTCTCAATTGCTGAATCTAAGGGCCTTTTCTCAGTCCTTATCCTTTTTATCTTCTGCAGCCTTTGACACTGTTGATCACCCTGCTCTTCACATTCTCTTTTCTCCAGTTTTCTGTGATGTAGAACCTTTCTCCTAGTTCTTTTCCTACCTGTTTTGACCACTCTTTCACAGTCTTGTTCTTATCCTTCGAATTGGGGAATAGCTCTTATTTTTATAAATTTGACTTGGTTCTCTATGTATTTGGGTAATGAAGACTTTATCTGGAAAACTTGCTTCAAATTTTTTTTTCCATTATGATTGCTAGCTATTTCCCACCATCCTATTTCCCTGCTGTTTATTTTATTCTTTCCCTCCTTAAAAGTGTTTTACTTCTGACTACCACCTCCCTCAACCTGCCCTCCCTTCTATCAGCCCTGCCTCTTTTTATTTCCTTTCCCTCCTATCTTGTAGGTTAAGATAGATTTCTTTACCCAAGTGAACATGTATGTTATCTCCTCCTTGAGCCAATTCTCTGTCACCTCCCCATTCTTCCCCTCCCCTGTAATAGCTTGTTCTTGCCTCCTTTATGTGAGATAATTTACCCCATTCTACCTCTTTCTCTTCCTTTCTCCTAGTACATAATTCTTTTTCATCTCTTAATTTTATTTTTGTAGATATCATCCCATAATACTCAATTCGTATCTGTGCCCTCTGTCTATATATACTCCTTTTAACTGACCTAATGAGGAAATTCTTGTAAGTTACAGGTATCATCTTCCCATGTAGGAATGTAAATGGTCTAACCTTAAGTCCCTTATGATTTCTCTTTCCTATTTACCTTTTTATGCTTCTCTTGAGTCTTGCATTTAAAAATAAAATTTTCAATTCAGCTCCAGTCTTTGCATCGGAAATATTTGAAAGTCCTCTATTTCATTGAATGTATCTTCCCCCCCCCCCCAAACTATTATACTCAGTTGCTGGATAGGTGATTCTTGGTTATAATCGTAGATCCTTTGCCCTCTGGAATATCATATTTCAAGCCGCCTGCTTCTTTAAGGTAGAAGCCTGCAAATCTTGTGTTATCCTGACTGTGGTTCCATGATACTTGAATTGTTTCTTTCTGGATGCTTTCAATATTTTCTTCTTGACCTGGGATCTCTGGAATTTGGCCATCATACTCCTGGGAGTTTTCATTTGGGGGTATCTTTCAGGAGATGATTGGTGGATTCTTTCAATTTCTATTTTATTTTCTGGTTCTAGACTATCAGGACAGTTTTCTTATTTTTTCATTCTTTTGATTTTATCATTTCTTGACTTCTTATAAAGTCATTAGCTTCTACTTGTTCAATTCTAATTTTTAAGGAATTATTTTCTTCTGTGAGCTTTTGTACCTCCTTTCCCATTTGGCCAATTTTACTTTTTAAGTAGTTCTTTTCAGAGAATTTTTGTACCTCTTTTACCATTTGACCTACTCTAATTTTTAAGGTTTTATTTTGTTTATTTTTTTGTGTGTCTCCTTTACCAAGCTGTTGACTTTTTATGATTTTTTTGCATCACTCTCATTTCTCTTCCCAATTTTCTTCTACCTCTCTTGATTCCTTTTGGAGCTCTTCCATGGCCTGAGACCAATTCATATTTTTCTTGGAGGATTTGGATGTAGGAGTTTTGACTTTTGTCTTCTGAGTATGTGTTTTGATCTTTCCTGTCACCATAGTCAGACTTTTTTTTTTCCTGTTTGCTAGTCTATTTCTTGACTTTTAATTCTTTGCTGAAGTTGTGTTCTGTTTCCAGGGTGGAGGGCCCACTGTCTCAAACTCCAGAGGTTTTGTGCAGCTGCTTTCAGAGATACTTCTAGGGACCTGTAAGTTTTCAGTTCTTCCAAGGTGGTATGATCTAAGGCGAGCTGTGTTTATTACTCTCCTAGCTTGTTCTCTGGTCTGTGAACGACCACAAGCACTCTTTTCTACCCTGGAACTGTGACTAGGCCCCAGCTCCACTGCAGCTAAAAGTTCTGGGGTGCTAGTGCTCCTCCTCGCCCCAGAACTCCTACTGAGGACTGCAAGTCCGATGTGAGGAGGGGTAAACCAATAGAGTTCTGCTCCTGGCACCAGCCAAAGGATCCCTGTAATCTTCTTCTGACTAGTTTTTTGACTCCCCTTACCATCTGTGGACTGAGAGTTCTGGGAGCAGCTGCTATCACAGCTGTTGCTGATTTAGTGGCTCCCAAGGCCTGTTCCTGGTTTGCTGAGGCCTGGTCTCCACTGGACTGCACTCCACTGGTGAAATAGACCTTTCCTGCTGACTTTCTAAATTGTCTTGAGCTAGAAAATTGTTTTTATCTTGTCCTTTTGTAGGTCTTGCCACATTAGAATTTGTTTTAGGGCATTGTTTAAAGGTATTTGGAGGGGTTTGGGGGAGAACTTGGGAGTCCTTGCTTTTTCCTTGCCACCTTGGATCTAACCCTCCTTTCTAGACTTCTTACACCTTATTCACTTCCATATAGTCTGAGATCCAGTGACACTGATCTCCTTGCCACTTCTTATACAAGAAATTTTTCTCCTGAACTGATATTTTTACTAG
>CM053623.1:162033484-162048822 GCA_028646595.1 Phalanger gymnotis | reverse complement strand
GCCCCCTGATGAGGCAAGATTTGAACTCAGGAAGAGGAGTCTTTCTGACTACAGGCCTGGCATTCTACCCACTGCACCACTTAGCTGTCTGAAGATCCATAATTCAACATGACTAGGACTTGCTGTACCTTTAGGTCAGCCATTCTCAAATGTTTTGTCTCAGGGCCCCTTTACACTGAGGGCCTAACAAAGAGGTTTTGTTTGTGTGAGTTATATCTATAAATATTTACCATATTAGAAATTAAAATATCAGTATTATTATGAAACTAGTTCGGACTATGTAGACCCCCTGAAAAGATCCAAGGGAGGAAAGAAAGGAAACAAATATTTATTAAGTGCTTGCTATGTGCCAGGCACTGTGCACTTTACAAATGGATTCTTATCTGACCCACACAACAACCCTAGGAAGTAGGAGCTATTATAATCCTCGTCTTACATTTGAGGTAACTGAGGTAGACAACAGTTAAGTATTTTGCCCAAAGTCACATAGCGTCTGAGGTGGGTGTGAATTAAAGTTGCCCTGACTTCAGGCCCATTAATCTGTCCACTAAGACATCTTGTATTAGCAAGGACGCTATCACACCCTGAATGGCCTACTAGCACAGGTTCTTTGATCTGCTTTTATAATGGAAAAACAGCTTCAAAGGGGTTAACAACTAAACAACGCAGACTTTATTCTGTCTAACCTTCTCACAAGGGTTGCTGAGCACCAAACTGCTACAACATTCCCTAATCAGAGAAGCAGGGGCGGAGCGGATCTTCCCCTATGTCTCGATGGGGTCAATATAGACAGGCACAACTTGTGCATTCCACTAAATCTTCTCAAGCCTCAATGGGGGCCAGTTGAGGCAAACACAGATTCCCCAGAAGCCTTGATGTGAGCTGATCAAGGCACATACTGTATCCTAGCTTGTGCATTTCAACCCTAAAGGTTTCCCATTCACTGACCAGTGACCAACTGCTTTATACTTACACTCCACCTCTCCAGGGTCCTGACCTTTACAATCTAAACAGGCAATACCTGGCCCTTACAATCTACTCGGGTCATGGTGGAGATGTTTTGAACCACAGAACTCATATCTAACACCTGGGAACAAGAGATTATTATGGCCATGGATCCTGGAAAAACACTTACGCTTATACATCTAAAGGCCAGCCGTTCTCCAGACCACACTTTGAGAACCTTAGATGAAAAGGAAGGCATGTCAATACGGTCTCTGTCTACCAGGAAGCTGCGTCAACAGTTAGATAGCTCGAGCTTTAGTTTAGCCCTCTCTTCCAATCAAGTCTAACCTAAACTACAGGAGAGGGAAGGGTGTGGGAGGGTGTGGCCTGTTGCACCACTTAGATCAGGGCTAAGAACTGTTTCTCTTTGCTACCGTCTGAGCAATGCCCATTGTGGAAGCTGAGAGTTACCCCTCCCCATCCCCACCATCTATACACACCAAGATGAGTGCTCTAAGATACCCTTTAGGAGTATATATTCATATCTGTATGCTGAATGCTCACAGACAGGTTATTCTCTAATCTCTGAGGCAATTAAGAGGGGCTGAAGTTGACTCATGGTATTCTACCAGCCCTTCTGGCAGGAGCACGAGAAGAATGGAGGCCACTTGAACCTCACCTTCTTCTTCACTTCCCTTTCTTCTCTTCACTGAGGTCACTCAGCTCCAATTCTGCCAAATGCAATAAATGGCCAGGCCCAATTCAGGCCATGTTGATGCTTCAGGTTTGGAACTGAAATGATATGAGTCACTTGTAGATGATTTTAAAAATGGAAGTTTATTGGCCTTAGCAGAAAAATAGTAAGGATCCATCTGGTTGGGTATAGCTTCCTTTCCTCTGTGTTGGTGATGCTGGTTCAACTCAGAAGCCAGGATAGGAGCAACCTCTGACTTCTTGTGGGCTGGCTTTTGTTCTTGGGCCACCAGGAAGCTATGTCAGTGGACTGGAGGAAAGCATAGTTCCTTGAGACTATTAAGCCTTTCAGATAGCTTTGTTTTTTGTTTGTTTGTTTGTTTGTTTACTTATTTTTCGTTTACAACATTCAGTTCCACAAGTTTGTGAGTTCCAAATTTTCACCCCCTCCTGTAGTAGCAATTTAGATTTGAAGATCTATCCCCCTCATTAATAGGCCATGCGACCTGCTTACATCACAGGAAGCCTAAGTCATGTGTGATGGGAGGAGCTTCCTGAGAGGAAAAGGAAGTCACATCACAGGAAATGCTGAGAGAGAGAGAGCTGTTATGGCTGCTAATGGCTGTCGTGATACTTAGAGCTGAACAGACTGTGGTAGCTGTACTGTGAGTTTGTTTTTGGGAATACCCCTGCAGGGGGTTGGAGAGATTTAGGGATGATGAAGCTCCATGTTGTAATATTATATATTGAATGCTGTGATAGATTGGGCAGATGGCTTATGGGATATGGTTCTCTGGTGTCTGAATAAGTGATTTACTTCTCCCTTGTATGTGGAGAGTCTCGTATACTTTGTGATACAGAGCCACATAAGCATTTCGACAATTATCATCTACATTGTTATTATGGCCTTACTGATAAAGTTTGAATAGCCTACGTGTCAGACATTCTTCAAAGGCAATAAAGGTGATGCTAAATGAAGTGAGCAGAACTGGGAGGACATTGTATATAATAAAATCAACATTATGTGGCAACCAACTTTGATAGACTTAACTCTTCTCAGCAATACAAGGATCTAAGGGAATTCCAAAAGACTCATGATGGAAAATGCTATCCACATCCAGAGAAAGAACTATGTCGTCAAGGTGCAGATCAAAGCATATTATTTCTTTTATTGTTATTATTTGTTTCTTCTTTCTTGTGGTTTTTCCCTTTGCTTCTAATTCTTTACAACATGACTAATGTCAAAATAAGTTTAATGGTTGTTCAGGTATAACCTATATCAGATTGCCTGCCATCTTGGGTGGGGGGGAGCAGAGAGAGGGGGAGAAAATTTAGAACTCAAAATCTTATAGAAGTGAATGTTGAAAACTAAAAACAAATAAATACTTTTTGAAAAAGGCGATAAAGATGCCCAGAAATCCAAGTGAGACCAAAATCTGTGAAAGGAGCCAACACCAGTAAAACTCATGGCCTCAGATGTCTATGCATGTAGCAGAGGATATGGCCATACTTCCTCAGCCAACCCCCTATGAAGAATGATAGAGATATGTTGGACATATACCCGGTACACATGCTTTTCCAGGAAATTAGGGAGGAAAAATCATGATTAGGTAAGATCAAGCCCTCTTGCCTTTAGAGACTCTGATAATCAGTCAACAGCACTAACTTCCTGTAGAGAAATCCAAGAGACATTTTTCCAGTACTGAAGGAAGAGAGAGACACAGAGCCAGAAGGGCAGACAGAGAGATAAAAAGAGACAGAGAGAAGTAAAGAAATACAGAAATAAAGATGGCGAGGGGGGAGAGATAGATAAAGCATTTATGAAGCATTTTCTATGTGTCAAGAACTGTGCTAAGAACCGGGAATACAAAAAAGGGCAGGGGCGGGCAGCAAACACCTTTCCTAACCTCCAGGAGCTCACCTCCTTAATAAATAAAAACAAAATATGAAGGAAAGTAGAGGCAGCTTGTGTGCAGGTGGGGCAGAAGAGCTGAGCTGGGAGTGAAGATAGAAATTTATGTCCATGCATCTCATAAAAGGAATACAACGAGTGAAGGACCCAGAGGGAACAGAAATAAAGCTCACATCAGCATGTGTGTTGTTCAGTAGAGAGAGACAGGGTACCCTGAAGTTTCTGCATTCATTAGCATGATCCCTGAGCTTACCTAGTCTGTAAGTAAAAACCCAGCTGGGAGAAAGAAGAACTGAGAATTCAACTTTCGGATTTTGACCTTCTTCATGCTTGGGGAGGATAGAGAAAGACAAAGTGAGGGGGTTGGGGTACAGCTTGACGTACAGCACACCTACAATGATTTGGAATTTTATGTTAATGTTTATATTATGATTTTTATTAAATTTTTTTTATCAAATAATGTTGGTAGCAGAGGCAATAAAATGAGGGACAAAGAGTAGAAGGAAGCAGCTGTACTGAGTAAGGTGGTTGGGGAAGACACAAAAACCCCAGATGAATGAGAGAACCCAGCAGGCAGAATTACAGGGGCAGAATTAAGGGATAGTGAGATAGCGACAGAGAGGACAGGTTGTCTGATACCCAAAACTTTCTATAGGACTGGTTGGTGATCACTACATTTACAAATACACAAAGTTATGGGTAAAGGTGAAATGAAGATCTTAATGAGACAAGGTCTGTTTGACCTAATAGTTAAGATGTAGAGTTGCTAGGAAGAGGTCCATAAGGGTCAGGCATTGGGGGAGAGTAGCACAGTATCTTAAGAAGATAGGCTTATGTGAAGAATCCAGGAACCAAGAGTGTGGAAGTATGGTGGAAGGCATTAGAGTAGAAACAGAAATAGAAGGAACATTACCATTAACATAAAGTACAAATCACCTGGACAGAAAGAGGAAACAGATCACCAGCAAGGTGTAGAGGAATGATATTGTAGTTATAGAGGACTTTAATTACCCTAACATTTTCTGGAGCCATCTATTTGTCAAACAAGTGCATATGATTCTTACCAAAAAAAGGAAGAAGCAGCTTGTGAAGTAGAAGTGATGGGGAACACTGGGAAAGTGCTAAAGCTCTAAAAGAGCCAAAAAGGGCAAAGAAAGCTAAGGTCGTCAATGACAACAGCAAAAACAATGATTCCTTCAGGGCATAATGGCAAAATGGAAGTATCAAAGAAGGGATGTGACTGCTATTCAAGGTAGATGAGAAGGTCATAACTGCTGTTGTTTGGTCCTTCATTCTCATAGAAGACCAATGAATGACATCAGGAGGGTGATGTCTTGACTTGCAAATGAATTGGAGGGCTGTGCAAAGTTATCAGCCTCATTCTTTCCTCCAGAGTCATCAGAGTCCAGTGGCAAGACATAGGTCAGGACCAATGGTGAGGGACCTAGACTGATGGTCATAATTAATGTTGAAGAGAAGATAGAACTGCCCAATTTTTATTTTGCATTTGTTTTCTCTGCCAAGAGAAAAACAGAACAAAAACGGGTAATAGAGAATTTATATTCAAAGCAAATTGTTTCAAGGTAGTGAGGAGGGGAGTTATTGGACAGTAACAGTGGTGTAAAAAAAGCATTAATAAAACATTTTAAATCTATTTTTAAAGAGCATCTAGCTGCCAAAGACAGCCTAAAGTTTCTCTTCCTTCTTTTTCAGCATGTTTGTGTTATAGGTCTGTTAAGACCTATAAGTAATATATTTTATAATATGCAATATTATTATATAACAATGCAATATATAAGGAAACCTCTTAGGTTTTTCAGAACATTGCTCTAAAAAAGGTTTTTATTCTCTCCTAACTCTTCCATCCTGCCTACATGATTGAAAGTATCTTTAGTTTGGAGATATAAAAATAGAGGTAGGATTTAAATTGGTTTGTGACTATCTGAGTCATAAAGGTGGGGTCTGTGTCAAAACCATTCCCCTCAGCTCCTCTTTGAATTAAAGGTGCTTTGGTGCCTTGGCTTGATACATATCTCAGTGACTGATTCTACCAATTTGTTTATTGAAGTAATCAGAAGACTAGAAAGCTAGAGGACACCTTGATCCAACATAGCCTTAGAGTTTTGGGGAAAGGATTCAAAACTTATAGCTTCCCAACTTGCCTTAAAGTCCAGTAGGAGAGATTAAACCTTGAAGAGCATACAGTACCTTGAGAGTGTGAGAGAAGAGGAGAAAAAGAAAGCAAGGAAGATAAAAATCAGGAAAGAGTCTCTATTGAAAGGGAAGGAATGAGAGAGAATATGAAGGGATAGGGGGATGTGAGGTGTAAAGAAAGCCTTTCCATATGCCATATACAATAATTAGGACTTTTTGTAAAACACAATGACTAACTTTTTTTTGCACTTATGAACAGCCTCAGATTCCATTTCCAAGACACTAGAGGAAGTAAATGTGATTGTAATATATGGTTAGTCCAACTAACTGTAGAACTCCATGCACTCAGAAATACTGAATTGGTCCTAGCAACTGGGGTAAATCAGGCCAACTGAATCTTCCAGTCCTGTCCAATTCTGCTATAGTCATAATGACACAAAATTAGAGAAAAATGTAGTGAGTAATACATTGGCTTTGCCTCTACAGATAAACACTAGCATCATCATATTTCTGGCTCAAAGGTCAGAGCTCAGATTGTTCTGAGATCAGAGTCTGTGTTGGGCTAATATTGGATTAGAAGAATACATGCTCCCCAGAATGTAGCATGAGAAAGGGTCTTCTTGCCTCTGAAGCTCAGGCCACATGGTTGTATCTTGCAGAGCTGGGAGAATTGTGCAAAGAGCTAGAAGATCCTTTGGAAGTAACTCTGTTGGCTATTCCCTCTATTTGCTTTAGAAGGAAGTCTGTGATGACTTGCTCATTCAATTGATGAAATTTTTAAGCATCTACTATGCACAAAGCACTGTGATAAGTGCTTGGGAAATAATGGTAAGTAGGAAGTAAGTCACCACAGATCCTACCCTCAAAGAGCTTGCAGTCACATTGGGATAGACAGTGGAAGACATAATCATGATTCAATGATATGTGAGATAAATTAGCAAAGGAAAGAATCAGGCACCATCCTACAAGAAACTTGAGGGAGGAATTATTTTGCTCTGGGGAAAGGAAAGTCAGAGAAGACTTCAGGGAGAAAGTGATAGCTTAGTTGAACATTAAAGGCAGGAATTAAACAAGAAGAAGACAGGAATATAGAGGGGAGGGAAGATTCCATTTCAGGCAAGGGAAATTGTATGCGAAAGCACAGAAATTAAAGATTTCAAGATGAGAGTAGAACATAGGGAATAATCCATATGATTGGAATGGCAGGCCAGTTCTAACATTTAGCCTGGATGATGCTTTAAAAATCCTCCTAGGCAACTGTGTACATCATTTTACAGGGAGGGAAATTAAGCCCCACAAGACTTGAGGAAAAAAAGGCATGTGATCAAAGTGATGCATTAGGAAGATTATTTGAGCAGCAAGATGAAGAGTAAATTAGAGAAGAGATAAGCTAAACCCAAGACCACTTTGGAGATTATTATAATAGTATTAGTTATTTTCACAATGACGTCTAATGTCTTCCCAAGACTGTTACCAAATTCCTGAAGTATACTTGCTTCCTCCTCCCTTTTTGGTTGTTTTAATCTCTTGCAGCATCAAATTATAAATCTTTTTAGTCCCCAAATTCACCAAGCTCTTCTCTAAGAGTGGCCTAAAATATAATGGCATCACTCTAAATCCCTGGATTTGTTTTAGATTTTTCTTAATTCCCTAAATGTACCATTCTACCCTGGTGTGTAATAGAAAACTGGTTTATAAAATCACTTTTTATTGATGTCTGGAGTCAGACCAGAGGAGGCAGCATGGTATTTTGGAGAGAGCACTAGATTGTAAGGGAGGAGACCTGGGTTCTAGCCCTGGCTTTGCCACTAAGTAGCTGTGTGAACTGGAGGAAATCATTTGGACTCTTGGCATGAATTTCTCCACTTGTAAAGCCAAGTTCTTGAATTAGATTTTTTTCTGTAGTCCCTTCCAGCCCTATCATTTATTGAGTTTTCTCTGGGAAGGTCATTTAGGCACATCTACCCTGGGATCCATCATTAGTAGATGAGTGGTAGCAATCATCATCAGTGACTGTTCTTTCTTAAAGCCTTGCCACTCCTCTATGCTATATTCCCTTGGTGTTAACTCACCAGTGGTTCCCCTTAACGGCACATCACCCTTTATCCTGCTCCTTTGGTACCCTGTAGCAAACCACTGAGGAAAATGGGGATAGGGGCATTGAGTGTTGTGGTAGGAGAGTGGAATGCAACAGTATTTAAGCATGTGGAGATGCCATAGATGAACATATGAAGAAGTTGAAGGCTGGCACACATAAAAAGTGAGCAGAACAAGACTTCTGGTTGGACTCAGGCCCAGTGTGGATGAATCAGAAAGGAGTGAGACTCAGTTTCAGTGTCTGTAAAATGGATACTTATATTCTCTACTTCTCAGGGTTGTCATGAGGAAAGTTGCCTTTGTGGATTAGAGGCAGTATATAAAGGTTAACTCTTAGAATTATTGTTGCTGACGGCGTGACCAATTGATATAAATGGGGGGAGATGTCTTCATGGCTCCCCTCTAAAAATATTTCAACTCTCTGCCCCAACTTTTTTTTAATACAGTATTGTTAGTTTTGGGTTTTGTTTTTGCAGTCTTTAGGGGTGAAATGAACATTCAGAATATTTTTTTCTTCTTTCTAATTGATAAGACCAATTTTTCTTCTTCCTAGTTGGTAGGTTTTTAGTAGTATTTGATGAGGTTTCCCTCTTTCCCTCCCCCAGGTACTGAGAAAAGGATGGTAACTATGGTACGGTGGGAACACCTAAAAACCTGCTAGACAACAGGAAGCTTACTAATTGGCAGAGATTTGGCCTTATTTAGTACAACTGATGGATGAGCAGGGAGGCCTTCAAACTTCCCAAACTAGAGCCAGAAAATTCTCCCTCCCCTTGGACTCTCTTCTTCAAACGCCTTTAAAAATGCTAAACTTCCTAACCAAATGGCCTATGGCTCTGTGACCTAGAAAAACTATTTTCCTTCACAGGAGCCTTTGTTAATTTCCGAATTAGATATAAGAGGTAGTGGAGTATCAGAACATTTATACATAACATACTTTAATATTTTTGCATAATAAGTCTAGAGAAGAGCCCACATACCTCAGAGCCCAACAACAATGACAACCCAGATTAAGAGAAAAGGGAGGTCACTGTAGTCCAGATCAACATGAAATAGAGCTTGAAGGACCTTAAAAGATGTTAAAGTCACCACTGTATTTTATAGATGAGAAAAAAAGAGACTCAGAAAAGTTAAATGATTTGCCTAGGGTTATCTAGGGAAGCTGAAGAGCTCAATTTTGAACTGATTCCAAAACCACTTTTCTATCCCCTATATACCTCTTTCAGCAGTTACAAACCTATCATTTCCAATTCTTCCTGGGTTCTAATTTTGGAGGAAGACAGTGCTGGAAGGATGGGAGTGGGAGAAGTTATTCCACATAGATACCTACAAGAAGTCAGAGAACTACAAGAAAAGTGTAACTTAAAATAGACCCAGGAGGTCTCTCCCTCATGCCCAGGGTCACAACAAGAATTGGAAAATGTAGTCCAAGTATAGGTGCTGTCCCTAGGTGTGGTGAACCAGGAGATTAGCCTTGTACTGCTTCTGGTCCTAAACAGTGACTCAGAGAAACAACTATGAGGGTAGAATGAAGTGACCCTAACCAGCTGTTGCTAACAAAGATCGAAGTTGTGGCATAATGGAAAAAAATGCTGGACTGAGAGGCAAAGAACCTCAATTCTAATTTTAATTCTGTCACTAACTTATAGTATAATCTTGTACAAGTCATTTCTCTCATATGCCATCTCCTCACGGTAAAAATGGAGGGGATAGATGCTTTAGAATAATGTATCTGACATAAAAGAACTTCTAAAAACTCTAAGCCTGATGGAAAGGTTTGAGAGGTTTTTGTTGGTTTGGTTGAGATTTGGGGGGAGGTTGGTCTCTTAAAAAAATCATTTTTGCACAATATCAACCCAAAAATGAAAGTTATTGTATCTTGATAGTAAATGAGTGGTTATCTTCACAGAAGCCATTTCCAAATCAGCTGTCTGACTACAATCCAACTCTAAACCTGTTAGAGCAAAGACCAAAATCAATACTAAATTAGAAGAAAGAATAAAAATGAGACAAAGTGGCATGTAATTAAAACTCCAACCTGACCTATTTAAACAAGCTACTGATGTTGAAAAATGCAGAATAGGTTTAAGAAAAAAAGACTTTGAAACAGATTGTCACCATTTCCTGAAGAAGTTTAAACAATATAAATCAATCTCCACCAGGAGAAGACCAAAAATGTCTAGGAACTGCCTACATCAGCAAATATGAAAATTCCTCGCCTAATAAAGGGCTAAAGCTATCAAGGGCGACATCCGTTGAGAACATAAAATTATTTGCGGAATTGGATGGAGGGAAACTGTGGAAGATTATTAACAGTATTACTTCATAAAACAGCAAGTGGTAGTGGAGGGAAAAATGAGTTTATACGAAGCTTGGTGAGAGACCCAATTAAGCCAGATCATCAAAGAACATTAAAAGATGCAACTGGAAAGAGGACAACTAATCGTCAAAAACTGAGGGGAAATTCTCCTAAGATTATTATAATAAGCAATTCTCTCCATTGATGGCAGTACAGCCACCACATGTGAATTTTAACATCAAAGCCTTCTGTATGTTGCTTGAGAAAATAGAAACAGTAAACAAAACAAATATAAAGACAAGATCAAGTGAACACAAAGGAGGTCTGTGATGGCAGCACATAATTTTGAAGGTGCTTAGAAATCCATTTTCATGCTATATGGAAGAGGAAAGGATTATAAACATTTAAGGGGAAAAAATGGTTGAACATCATCAATTCATTGTCTTTCCTTTGCTGTCTGTAGGAGCTTCCTCTGCCATTGGCCACTATCCACTTGGCAGACTGCTACAGAATCTGATTGCGGATTGGACTTCCAATGGCTCTGATGGATCTCCTGCTCTGCAGGCACTGCCTCCAGCAATATAGATAGCACACTTTTCTTGCTTTCTCATCCTGTGCAACACTTGGCCATGCCTTTCAAATCAATCAGTCGCAAGGGATCCACATAATATGCTGGGAGCCTTCTTAAAGGTCCCTTGATGTTAAATAAATCTAAGTGGAATATTAGACTTTCCACAGCCACATACCATCCCATGATTGGCTCGCCATTTCCAGTTGTAGCACCTCCTCTGACTCAGACTCTCAGTCCAACTGGCAGCTTGAGACTGACATAGTTCCGTGAGTAGTTCTCTGAGGGGCTAGAGTTCCAGGCCCCATTGCTTAGGAGACCTCATCCTGTGGGCTTCCCATTATCAACCAATAAATAGAAGTCTCAGCTTTTAGAAAAGCGTTTTACTACAAAGATATAGCAAGAACAGCAGATACAAAAACATTTCTCACAACCCAGGGGCACACTCTCCCCTTATATACAAAGTCCTTGGAGAGAGCAAGTCCAATCTTAATGTACAAAGATCATGATTAAGAAACACTTCCTGAGCCCTGACCCAGAAAGTCTTCTTCTCTGTTTATGTAGTTTATGAGTTGCCTTTTGATGTAGCTGTCTGCTTGACTCTTTCTGGGTACTTTCTACCTTTCTGACATCCCTACCAAACATTTCTCTCTGTTATGAGAGTTCACAATCCCTGAAGCTGCTATCATCTCTGGTGGACTGTCTTTCCATATTTATCTATGGATGTATCAATTTGGTGGACTTGGCTACTGAATGTGATTGCTGAATGTGATTGCTGTGATGGGCCTCACCTGGGAACTCCTCTCTTGGAACACTCATTCACCTAACATCATAAAGGGATAAACACAAAAGAGGCAGGTGTCGCTGCTCCCATATACAATGGAATAGTGCTTCATTTCACCACGTGTTGTGGTGGAACCATCTCAAAGAATTCAGAAGCAGACCACCTCTCATCCAAGCATAGATATTTATTGAGATTGACGCCTCTCATGAAGTGGGCTAAGTTCCAAGAGAAAAGTTCAGAGAAAGCAAGATAGATTTTTATATGGGAAAGATGCAATTACATAACAGAAATTATGAATACTAAAAAGGCAGGAGGGGTTTGTTAAGGGATTAGGTAATAGGGGAGAGGTCCCAGCCACAGTGGAACTGTACATGTGATTACACACAATGCACACAGAAAAAACCATTTGGGGGGATGGGGGTGTATGTGTGATGATATTATAAGTCTCTCTACATCATAAGTTCACCTAAAGGACAGCTTTTGCTATTACTGCATAGGTCCTTACTTAGGGAAAGTCTTTTTTATTGTTTTGGGGTCCACATTCTGCTTGGTTATTCTGGTGGTGCTGCTTTCTGGTTGGCCGAGTATTGTGGTCCTGTCTGAGATTAGACGGATGTGGTTGTGGTTGAATGCATGGACACACATGCTGTTTCTTTGGGAAATATAAGGAATGGGTCTGGGGGCAGTGGCTGGGATCCCATTACATGGACATGCCTGCTCTTTCTGTGAGAAATATGAGTTTTGTTCTGTTGTTCTAGTGAGCAGTAAGGCATATATGAAGAAGTTAGGTTATTGAGTTTGGAGTGGGAGGGGAAAGGGGTGGCAGCAGTGGCTAGGTAGGGGCAGTGGGCCTGCTGTTCAGTGGGTCCTGTAAGGAAGTTAGAATATTGGGACTGAGGCAGCTTTATCAGGATCCCATCAACAGGATGAAAGGAAATAAGTAGTAAGCACTTACTGTGTGCTAGACATTGCTAAGTGCTTTAACAACCCAGGGAACTGGGTGTTATTATTATTCCCTTTTAACAGGTGAAAAAACTGAGACAGAGATTAAAAGTTTGCCCAAAGTCAGCCAACCTCCCAGGTCAAATTTGAAATCAAATCTTTCTGACTCCTAGCTCAATGCTTTGTCCACCATGCAAGTAGCTGTCTCTAACAACAGGGTGGGAGGCAGAGTAGCTGCACTTTCCCCCACTGGACAGCTCAAAGTTGTTTTGCCACTGCTAGAAAGGAAAAGAATTCAAAGGATTGACAAGGGAATAGATCACTCCTTCTGAAGAGACCCTCAGCCCTGGCTCAGCAACTCAGAAGTCACCAATCCTCCTAACTTCTTACCCAACCAGAAAACTCTTTTTTATTATTATTAATTTATTTTTAGTTTTAGTTTTCAACATTCACTTACACAAGATTTTGAGTTCCAAATTTTCTCCCCATCGCTCCCCTCCCCCACCCCAAGACAGTGTACATTCTGATTACCCCTTCCCCCCAATCTGCACTCCCTTCTATCATCAGCCCCCCTTTTCCTATGCCCTTCAATTCTATTTTCCTGTAAGGCAAGATAGATTTCTATACTGCATCCTTGTATAACTTATTCCCCAGTTGCATGTAAAAACAATTTTTAACATTTGTTTTTCAAACTTTGAGTTCCACATTCTCTCCCTTCCTCCCTCCCCACCCCCCTCACTGGGAAAGTAAGCAATTTGATAATGACTATACATGTGTAGTCATGCACAACACTTCCATAGCAGTCGTGTTGTGAAAGACTAGCTATATTTCCCTCCAGCCTATCCTGCCCACTATTTATTCTATTTTTTCCTTTGACCCTGTCCCTCCTCAAAAGTATTTGCTTCTCATTACCCTCTCCTCCCATTTGCCCTCCCTTCTATCATCGCCCCTCTCTTATCCCCTTCCCCTCTAGATAGATTCTCATATTCAACCGAATGTGTATGTTATTCCCTCCTTAAGCCAAATCCAATAAGTGTAAGGTTCACTCATTCCCTCTCACCTCCCCCCTCTTCCCCTCCATTGTAAAAGCTTTTTTCTTACCTCTTTTATGTGAGAATTTACCCCATCCTACCTCTCCCTTTCTTCTTCTCCCAGTACATTCCTCTTGCCCCTTAATTTTTTTAGATGTCATCCCTTCATATTCAACTCATCCTGTGCCCATTTTCTCTCTCTCTCTCTCCTTCTCTCTCTCTCTCTCTCTTTCTCTCTCTCTCTCTCTCTCTCTCTCTCTCTCTCTCTCTCTCTCTCCGCATATATATATATACATATATATGTATATATACATACATATATACATATATATATACATATATATATGTATATATGTATGTTTTAGAATATCAGGGCAGGTTTCTTTGATAATTTCTTGAAAGATGATGTCTAGACTTTTTTTGATTATGGCTTTCAGGTAGTTTAATAATTTTTAAATTATCTCTCCTGGATCTATTTTCCAGGTCAGTTATTTTTCCAATGAAATATTTCATCGCCTTCTATTTTTTCATTCTTTTGGTTTTGTTTTATAATTTTTTTGGCTTCTCAAAGAGTCATTAGCTTCCATTTGCTCCATTCTAATTTTTAAAGATTTTCTTCAGTGAGCTTATGGACCTCCTTTTACATTTGGCCAATTCTGCTTTTTAAGGTATTCTCTTCATTGGCTTTTTGGACCTCTTTTGCCATTTGGTCTAGTCTATTTTTAAGGTGCTTTTTTCAGCATTTTTGGGCCTCCTTTAGCAAGCTGTTGACTCTTTTTTCATGATTTTCTTACATCATTCATTTCTCCTCTCAATTTTTCCTGTACCTCTCTTACTTGATTTTCAAAACCCTTTCTGAGCCCTTCCATGGCCTGTGACCAATTCATATTTTTTCTTAGAGGCTTTGGATATAGGAGCTTTGACTTTGTTGTCTTCTTCTGATTATATGCTTTGATCTTGCTTGTCTTCAAAGTAAGATTCTATTGTCTGAGTTTTTTACTCTGCTCATTTTCCCAGCTAATTATTTGACTTTTTAGCCCTTTGTTAAGGTAGGACTCTGCTTCCACTGTGGAAGGTGTACTGTCCCATGCTTCAAGGGTTTTGTGCAACTGTTTTCAGAGATATTTCTAGGGACCTGTAAATGTTCAAGTCTTTCAGGGTTGTATGATCAAAGGAGAGGTGTTTGCTCCTCTCCTAGTTTGTGCTCTTGTCTGTGAATGACCACAAGCACTCTTTTTTGCTTTGGAAATGTGAGGATTCCCTCTCCACTTCCAGAAGCTTCACCACACCAATGCTGCTCCTTACCCCAGGATTATGACCCAGATCAAAGCACAGGCAAAGCAAGAGAATCCTGCCTCAGTGCCAGCAAAGGGATCCCTGCAATCCCCCTCTGAGCAGCCACTTCATCCCCCCACCATCTGCAGGCCAAGAGCTCAGGAAGCAGCCAGCTGCTGCTGCTGCTGCTGCTGCTGCTGCTGCTGCTGCTGCTGCTGCTGCTGCCACTGCCACCACTGCTGCCACCAATGTGGCCCCAGGGTTGAGGTTAGACCAGCACTCCTCTCTCATGCAGGTTCAACAGACCTTTACTGTTGACCTTCCAGATTGTCTCAGGCTGGAAATTTGTTCCACTGTCATTTTGTGGATTCTATTGTTCTAGAATTTGTTAAGAGTCATTTTTACAGGTATTTGGAGGGGCTTGGGGGAAAGCTCAGGTAAGTCCCTGCTTTTACTCAGCCATCTGTGTTGTTAAGCAAAATTGTCTCATTAGCATGGCTTTTGTTTCTTTTGAGTGGAAGTACTTTCAGCTGTTAAGTGCTAAGCCCCAGGCCCAGGACCCTGTCAGGTGTGAAACGTGTGTGGGTGAGGATTGGTGACTTAAGAGGGGCCAGCTCAGGAACCAATGGTCTCTGGTC
>CM053623.1:161985119-162032984 GCA_028646595.1 Phalanger gymnotis | reverse complement strand
TTGTGTGAAGAGTGTTTCATAATTATGTTCATATAGGCCCTGGATTTGTCTTAGCAGGTAGGCTCCCAAATATTTTATAATGTCTATAGTAACTTTAAATGGAATTTCTCTTTCTATCTCTTGCTGTTGGGCTTTGTTAGTAATGTATAGGAATGCCGAGGATTTATGTGGGTTTATTTTATATCCCATAACTTTGCTAAAGTTGTTTATTATTTCAAGTAGTTTTTTTTACTTGATTCTCTAGGATACTCTAAGTAAATCATCATATCATCTGCAAAAAGTGATAATTTAGTTTCTTCTTTTCCTATTCTAATTCCTTCAATTTCTTTTTCTTCTCTCATTGCTACAGCTAACGTTTCTAGTACCAAATTGAATAACAGGGGTGATAATGGACATACTTATTTCACGCCGATCTTATTGGTAATGCATCTAGCTTATCAATATTATATATAATGCTTGCTGATGGTTTTAGGTAGATGGTATTTATAATTTTAAGGAAGATTCCATTTATTCCTATGCTTTCTAGTGTTTTTAATAGGAATGGGTGTTGTATTTTGTCAAAAGCTTTTTCTGCATCTATTGAGATAATCATATAGTTTCTGCTAGTTTTGTTGTTGATATGATTAATTATGTTGATAATTTTCCTAATATTTAACCAACCTTGCATTCCTGGAAAAAATCCTACCTGGTCGTAGTGTATTATTCTTGTGATAAGCCCATATGTACAAAAATATTTATAGCAGATCTTTTTGTGGTAGCAAAGAATTGGAAATCAAGGGGATGCCCATCAACTGGGGAATGTCTAAACAAGTTGTGGTATATGAATGTAATGCAATACTATTGTGCTATAAGAAATGGGGAAAATACAGACTTTCATAATAACCTGGAAAGACCTACATGATATGATACTCAGTGAGTGGAGCAGAGCCAGGAGAACATTGTACACAACCAGAGATATATTGACTCTGTGATGACTAACCTTGATAGACTTGGCTCTTCTCAGCAATGCAAGGTTCTAAGACAACTCCAAAGGACTCATGATGAAAAGAGCTATCTACATCCAGAGAAAGAACTATGGAGTCTGAATGCAGATTGAGGCAAACTATTTGCTCTCTCTTTTTTGGTTTTGTTTCTTCTTTCTCATGATTCATTCCATTGGTCATAATTCTTCTTTACAACATGACTATTGCATAAATAAGTTTAATGTGAAGGTGTATGTAGAACATATATTGGACTCTATGCCTTCTTGGGGGAGGGGAGGCAAGGGAGGGGAAGAAAATTTGGAACTCAAAAACATGTGGAACTGAGTGTTGTAAACTAAAATAAAAAATCTTAATAAAAAAGAGTGCATGTGGAAGTAATCTCCATTGACTGTAAGATTAGATTAGATTATAAACTTGTTGAGAGCAGGGAGTGTGAGGCTTTTTTCTTATGACTTACAGTCTCATGACCTTAGCATGTTGCCTTGCGTGTATTAATGCTTCATAAATGTCTGTTGAATTGAATTAAATTGAGTTCTTACCATCCCCAGGGCTGCCTTCATTCTTCCACATATCATCCTCGATAGGCTGAATTGGATCTCTTTTTCACTTTAACATTGGTTTCACTCACATAAATGTGCAGATGCACAATATTGTGAAATTAAGAAATGCAGAATAGATACTTGATGAAAATCATTATGCCCAGGTGTTTGGGAGTCTTTTAGAAACATAATCATTGTGCAAAATTTTAAATGCTGGAATTATTTGTTTCTTACCAATAATATCTGGGTACCCACCCAAATTCACATGTTTTAATCTGTCCTGAATTCCCTGTTCCCTAGCAGTCAAAGAATTTCCTGTCTTTGGCAGGGATCCAGGTATTTATTCTTGTAGGGTTAATAGAGTTTAATAATAATACCAATTAAAAAAGCAAATTGATTAACTATCCCCATCACCACCTGCAATCATTTACGTGATGGCATACAGATGTTGTGCAGATGTTTCTAAGACTGATTTGGTGATTTTCTCTCATCTTAGGGAAGTCAGGCTGAAAGGCTACTAGAAAGGTGTCTGGCTGTCACTTAGCATCTGTAACTAGGGGAGGAACTGGGAATTTGGGGGTGTGCATAGGGTAGAAACATTCAAAGAACATACTTAAAAAAATAAAAATAAAGGAAACAGAGTGAGCCAGGTCTGTTGTTATTTAACTTTATGTCTTAGGAATGTGCTGTCTAGGCTTCGTCAGCCAGATTATGGTTTCCATCTGTGACTGTGTCTAGGCAGGGAGGTATAAGCTTAAAGAAAGAACTAAGTTTCTCTTCTCACTCCATGCATTAATAATAATAGCTAATGCATTTATATATGTATACATATACATACATTTCCTCAAAGTCAGCAAAAACCACTTTGCATATGTTCTCATTTTGGCAACAACTCTTTGATGTAGGTACAACAGGCATTATTATACGCTTTTACAGACAAAGAAATAGAGGCATAGGGAGGATTAGTGATTTGGCTAGGGTCATGCAAGTAGTTAAGTGTCTAAAGCAAGATTTGGACCTAGTCCAAGTGCAGGATGCTATATATTATACCACACTGACTCTTCTTATTGGGGAAAAAGAAGTTCTCATCCATGTGATCCTGAGTTCAGTTACAATCATGATCTATTTCTCTGGTCTTCTGGAAAGTGAAAATTATGGTTCTCTGGACAAGTTAAATCTTCAGCACTAGTATTTGGACACAGAGTTGATATCCAGAATGCCAAAATTGCTTGATTCTCCCAGAATAGAGTTGGCCGAATGGGTGACTACCAATCACCAAACCCATTAATAAAAGCTGGGGTACTTGTTACATCAAAACTTCAGACACCTGGCCCCAGGCAGAGTCCTAGGATCTTTTTTGGTGCCTTGCTGAGGACCAGACATGGTACCAAGAGGCCCTTAACCAAGAGCAACTAAATCTGTAGTAGCTACCATACCTTGAAGATCATCACTAAAGCTCCCTCCTTACTTGAAGTCAGCCTGGGAGTCATCAAAGCAGAAGGCAGTGGGAAAGGAGGATATTCTGTCAAACTCCCTACAACAGAGTCAAAGGCCAAGTCTGAGTTTAGGGCATAAGGAAAGGGCGAGCAGTGTATGCAAGTCTCCCAAGGCATGCAGCTCAGCAGCCAAGGCTCAGAGCTGCATTTATCTAAGGCTGGCACTGTCAGGAGCAGATGGAGAGTGGGAGCAAACAAACGACTTTTGCATTCATAGAGTATATAAGCTAGCTGTTAGGATTCTTTTCAGATTTCATCCACTGCCTCCTCCCCTCCCCCCAACATTACTATTGCAGAATCCAAGTTTATCATAATCTTTTGAAAGCCCCAGAATTAGCATATGGATTATAGATCCTCAAGAAATGAGAGAAAGCATGTGCTGGGGAAAGGGATGGGTGTTTGGTTTAATTGAATTACCAAAGACTAGAGAAATCTAAAAACAAAAATCTCTTTGCCCAAATCAGAATTGGATTTGGTTCATCTGACTGCCGTGTCTTCATTTCTGATTGACTCATCTCTGATTGACAACCTATCACACTCCCCACAACAGCTGTTCCAATACTTTTCTTCCTTTAAGTCCCCAACTTCACTTACACTTCCCTCTTTCTGAGCAGTTGACCTCTTCTGTTATTCTCTGGAGAATCAACCAATCACCCATCACTTGTTAAGTGCCTACTATGTATATAGATATTCCATTCCATTCATGTACCCCAATTTGTTTAGCCATGCCCTAGTTGATGGATATCTACTTTGTTTCCAATTCTTAGCAATTACAAAAAGTGCTGCTACAAATATGTTGGGTATAGTCCAGAACACACAGAGACTTTTTTCTTATCAATGACTTCCTTGGGGTATAAGCCCAGTAATGGAGTCTCTGGTTTAAAGGGTATGGACATTTTAATCACTTTATTTGCATAATTCCAAATTGCTTTACAAAATGGTTGTACCATTTTAAAACTCTACAAACAATGTATTTAGTGTGCCTCTCATTCCAAACCCCTCCAGCACTGACTATTACTGTTTTTGTTCATTTTGACCAATTTGCAGGATGAAAAATAAAACCTCAAGATTATTTTGATTTCCATTGTCTCTTATTATTAGTGATTTAGAGTATACTTTCATGTGGTTTTGAGCACTTTGCAATTTTCTTTTGAGTATTGTCTGTTCCTATCCTTTGACCACTTATCTATTTGGGACATGTGTAGATTTTATCCCATCACTCTCATGTAAGTACTTATTTGTTCCTTTCACTTGATTATATATGTATGTATATATGTATATATAGACGGAATATGTGCGTATACATATATATTACATATATACAAATATATTATATATATACATATATATATATATATATACACATACTCCTACACATTTGTATTATTCTCTATCTTTTTGGAGAGTAGAAGGAAGGCTACACATATCAGAGGAGGATCAAACAGGATTCAGCTTAGCTGAGGCTGGGAGAGCACTCTCGTGTTCTCCTATTCCACTTTAATTAGAATCTACCTACTTCGCCATATATATTTGTAGTCTAGGAGTACAATACTGTCTCTTTTTAGGGTTCAGAATAAAAGATGCTTTCCCTGCTCACTCTTAAGGGAAAAGTAAAATAGCTTTCCAGCCCTACCTTAGCTCCTTCTCCTCTCACCAAATTCTGGTTATTCAATCATGGATAGCTAAGACAAGTCTTTATCAAACTAAGCAGTAAACAGAAGTCAGAGCAATTATACAGATTAGAGGAGATGAATGGGTACACATGAATAATTGAGATCTTTGGGAGGAAGACAGTCTTAACGCCAAAGGAGAAAGAAGGATTCCATCAGGCAAGTTGGAGCTTAATGTCTATGGTTACGGGTGCTAGAAGCAAGGATGTGCTGGTAAATGTTTAACAACTGGCCTTCCAAATACAAATATACATACATACATATACATATTATATATACACTGACGTACAAATATATATATACATATATATGTATATATGTGTCTATCACATACTTTTAAGTTTAATTTGCATTGTTAACAGTTTCTTCTCAATCTGGACAATCAACAAAACAATAGATCAAGTCCTGCACTACAGTGATGTCAGAAGAGAGAATGGATTGTAAATGAGAGGTGTTGCAAAAGTGAAATTAATAGGCCTTCTTTGGCAACAGATTGTATATGGGGGTGAGATATAGTGAAGAATTTGAGGTTGATACCTACATTGTGAACCTGTGGGACTGGGAGGATGTAATAGGGATAGTAATAGGGAAGTTGCTGCTAAGCAATGAGGTTACAAAGAAAGGAAAAATGTCCCTGCCCTCAAGAGGCTTATATCCTAACAGAAGAAATCATACAAGACATATACAGAGCAAAAGATTCTGCATAAGGCCTCCATACAGAGAGAAGGACTTCCAGAGCAAGGGTTGTGAGTTAAACTTTGTCACATATACATCTTACACATGGGCCTCACTACTATTACGGTCTAAGTTTAAGCTCACTTCTCCCATGGATGCTGTGTGTGTTTATGGGAAGGAGTGAACCAGGTGAACGTTTTGTATTAACTGTCTTTACCATGTTAGTAAAAACTAACTGAGACTTTGAATGATTGTCAGTAGGGACTCCTGTGCTGGGCACTCAAGACCTACATAGGGCATCTCTAGAACCCTGAGAGCAGTAGTAGCTACCCTCTGGGGACCCAACCTGCCAATTCAAGCAGAAGGTGTGGATTGGTGCTATTTCTTCTCCTCCTCTTCCTACTTTTACTTCCCTTGCCACATGTGGTCCTTCTACTCATTTGAGGCACCATATCCTTACATGCGAATGCTCTGTATCTGAGGGCATCTCCAGTCATCCTGATCCATATCTTGCCACTAGATCCAGATGGCTCTGGAGGAGAATGTGAGGCTGGTGACTTGCACAGTCCTCTCTCATTTAAATCTAATTCACTTGCAAGTCATGGCATCACCCTTCTGATGCCATGATCCTCTTTGAGAACGAAGAGCAAACAACAACAACCACCTCAGCAACAGCAACTTGTCCATAGGAGTATAATTTTTGGTTGGTTAAATTTTGTAAGATATTTCAGGGTTTGGGGGCTAGATTTTTTTAAATTAAATTTTAAATTTTATTTATTTATTTTCAAAAAGCTGGGATAATTTACTTTTTGTACTGTGCAACATTTACGATTTCTTAAAATATAGTTCTGAAAAACAGGATTTTAAAAAGTCCATTGTAATTAAAATGGAACTACTTGATTATATCTTTAAACTCAAATTACTTTGGCTTTGAATGGCCAATAGTAGCCCCTGGCCCCAGTGAGCCCTCTGTGGCTCATTGTTTGGTTTTGATGGCTTAGAATGAGTATAAACAGCAATTTTTTTTTCTGTTCTGGACAATAACTCTGAGGATCTTCCCCTTCCAGATTCATATTTTTATGATGCCAAATTTGGCCATCTTTTGTCTCAATTCTTACTTAGCCCTTAGGCATTGAAGGGATGTTGCCTCAGACAAACTGAGATCTGGGAAAGACCTTAATTTAGAAAAGCCAAGGTCACCGACTACATCCTGGGCCATTGTCAGCCATCTTGACTTTTGTCTTTCCACTGGACTTCAAAGACTGGTGGAGAAAGTGAGACTGGTGACTTTGCACAGCTCTGCCTCACTTAAATCTAATTCACTTGCAATTCAAGATATCACCCTCGTGAGGTCATTGGTCCTCTTTGAGAACAAAGGATGAACAACAGCAATAACAGGGAGGTTAGGAGAGGGGTAGGGTCTGGGGGAAAGATAATGAGATCAGTTTTGGATATAATTAGTTTAAGATGTCTACTGGACATCCAGTTTGAGACATCCGAAAGGCAGGTGTTGATGTGAAATTGGAGGTCAGCAGAGAGATCGAAGCAAGATAGGTAGATTTGAGAATCATCAATATAAAGATGGTAATTATCATGATAATATAGTAGTATAGGGGGAAAAGAGAAGAGATGCCAAGACAGAACCCTGAGGGACATATATGGTTAGAGAGTGTGACCTGGATGAGGATCCAGCAGAGGAGACTGAGAAGGAGGAAACTCAGAAGAGAGTGTTCTGAAAACCTAGATAGAAAAGAGTATCAAATTGAAGAGGGCGATCAACCTGACTGTTAGGACTACACAATTTAGAGATAGAAAGAACCATAAAGAGATTCTCTAGACCAACTCCCTCATTTTACAGATGTAGAGTTTTAAGATGACTTGCCCAAGGTCACCCAGTTTATAGGAATATGATTCATTTTATTATTCAACAGAGAAATAATTCAAATACAGATTCAGAACCTTAGAGATGGAAGAGTCCTTTCTTCATTCAAGACATTTTGCTTTTATTTCAGAGAGAGCCAATCAAATCTTCCATATACAAAATTAAAATAATTTTAGAAAATTCTCAGCACAACATTTAAGGAAAGAAGTGAATTTATTTATTAAGTACCTCAACATACAGCTTTGGATTCTACTACACAGAACTTAATGGAACATCACATGCCTCACTACAGCTTTCTATTCCTTGCAGACAGAATACCAGATGTGACTTCAGAGCTTCTAGTCAGAGCATGAATGAGTTAAAAGCTTCAGGCTTCTCCTGAGACAGGTCTCCAAAACCAGCTGATATCCTTTTTTCCCCTTCACCGTGAGGCGAACTAACTCAGCCAATTCCTTGAACTTATTTGAGCTGGAGATAAATTACCAAAAAAACCTAAGGAGGCATCATAGGCACTAGTCCTAGGCTATGGTAGTCTAAAAATCATATATCTATTTCAATTCCAATACTGTGCCATTCAGGCACAATGACAAGTCCATTATGCTTTGCACAGCACAGAAGCCAAGCATTTTGCAGTCTCTCAGAGTTAGGTACTTACCCAGCTTTCCTGTCCTAATGGAGATTTCTCTGCCTGCTCACCTGTATATAATTGTGATAGGCAGCAAAGTCAGAACAACTAGATGTGACCTTCAGGGCACTGGAAACAATTATGTCCTTTCTGAATTACATGATGAGTGATGATGCAAATGAGAGCTCACGATTATTATTCAGAGTGAAATCTAAGACCTTGAGCTATCTTATGCTGTCACATTATCATTTTAAAAATATACAACAAAAAAAATCCCCATTCTTAATCAATGGTACCTTGGTTCCTTATAACGAAATCAGTCGTTCTTCATACAATACCCACTTGCATATTACTATGTACTCATGTGCTGTGTATATGATAAATGACTTTAACTTAATTATTGAATTATGTCTATAATTCACTGTGTGACCTTCCTAACAATTAGCGCTATCTAAAAATAGAAGGGGTTGTCTTGTTAAGTAGTCATTGAACATCTTCAAGTAAAGGTCGGATTGCCACATGCCAGGGATGTAAAATGGATTTATGCTTCAAGTAAGAGTTGGATTAAAAGGCCCCTGAGGTCTCTTCCAACTATAGTGATGCATGAATCTCTCTCTCTGTCCTCTCCCTTGCTCTCTTTCTCTCTCTTTTTCCATATACATGTGTGGATATATACATATACAAACATATATATACATATGCATGGATGTATATTTAAAGGTAGGGTTCCATTGATTGCTCCAATGCACTACTTGAAGGTAATTACTTTTCTTCGGTAAGAATAGTTCTTCAATCAGAATAGGGCCTGCATACCTCTTTGAATCAAAGCCACTATTATATTTTGCCTTGCTCTAAGGAATTTGCATAAAAAGGAGAAGCTATTTCAGAACCAGTTAGAGATTCTGAGGGACTAAGAAGTAAAGAGCAAGGAGTGGGTCAAACAGAGCTGAGCCAGAAAGAACTGGCAGCTCAGGAGCAACCAGTGAAAAGACAAAGGAAAGGTAGGACCAAGCTCTGGCTGAGAAGGGAAATATTGAGAAGGGCCAGCAGATACCTATAGGTATCTCAACACAGAAGACAAAGGCTGAGTCTTTGTAGATTGTAGACTGAGAGCAATTCTAAGAAAAATATCTCCTCTCTCTCCATCTTCCTTTCTTAGTATCCAGTTTGTCCACATCCATTGTAATTTAATCTGCTGCTTTGTTACCCAAACGTTTCTGGTAACCGGAACCTGAACCACAAAGAGACCAGAGGTTAAGTAAAGATAGTTATAAATGTAAATTAAGACAGAGTGCAAAACCTCTGCATAAATGTTATGAGTTTTCCTAACTAGTAATTCAGAGTGATTGTGACTGTATTCATAACTTTTTATATAAAAAAAAAATTCCCTAAAATCTCAGAGAAGGAAACCAGGTGTACCTAAGTTATTTTATTGCCCTCTGGCTTAAAATGAGCTAGTTATCATAAAAGTGTACTGTATACAGCTGTATATGTGTATGCATGTATATAACCACAATGCTGCTAGCAGCTGCTGTGGAGGTGTAAGACCAACAACACCAGCACACAGGAGGGCTGCCAGCACAGGTTCTTTGATCTGCTTTTCTAAGGAAAGCAACTTTAAGGGGTTTACAATCTCACTTTAATTAAACATATGTATATCATTCACTTAGTTCAGGGGAAAAAGTCAGCACCTTGAACTTCAGAGATAACACAAACAGAAATTACAAGCAGAAGTTATATAAACAGAACAAATAACACAAATCAATAGACAGGGCTTCTGTCTGTCCATAGCAATAATACATAGTTACCAGAGAGAGAAGCATCAACATCTGGGTTTTCAAAGTGGGGGGGGGCGGGGGGGCTCCTTAATAGCTACCCAGAGTCTCATCTGGCAAAATCACAGGAACGCTCTTCCAATGAGTAAGCCCCCAAAGCAAAATGCTAACCTCAGAGTATATATATACTTCTTCAGGGTCAGCTCACAGAGGGTCTCACAACCATGTGGCTTGAACTCATGTGACTTAGGCTTTCTTGTGACTTAAGCAGGTCATCAAAGACTCTTGATTCAAACAAAGGCAAGTCTCAATCAAAGGCACTTGATTACCTTAGTGCTGAAAAGAACTAGAACTCCAAAAGAAAAAAGAGCAAAACAAAAAGTCCCACTTTGCTTGCCATTACAATGTATATGCGTGCAGTAAAATCAGAGGATTGGACTAGATGAATTTGCAACTTTATCATTTGCCACCTAGCTAACTTTGGACAAGTTACCCCCTCTCTGGGTCTCCATTTCGTTGTCTGCAAAATTGTGGAATAAATAGGCTAGTTGAACTTAGATTTCTTCAAGTGCTATACACTATTCTTCTAAATAAAAGATACTTTTTATCATGCCTTCAAGAGAAGCAAAATTGCTTTGAGTCCAAGCAAACAGTAGGTCAAACATAAATCCATTCATTCAGTATAAGAGACAGAAGACACATCATTAGGGTAGATCATACTTCATGGAATATGTGTCACAATAATCTGAGGTCCTCTGGCCACTTGCATTGACTTTTGGATAACACATATCAATAGCTTGAACTCTGACATCATCAGAGAGAGGGGAGGTACTTTGAAGGGAATTGGCCATGAAGTCAGGGAGAGCTTGGCCTAGCTGAGCCTTTCAACGGAGATGAGACATTATCCTATAACTTTGTAAAATGTCATTTGTTGGTTGAATTTGTATAACTTTGCATTTGGGTATGATTATATTCTCCAGGCTCACCAACTATGGTAGACCTGTAATCCCATGGAAGACAATTAATTGTTAAATTCTATAAGAGCTGTACTGAATACTTTACTGGGACTCTACATAGCATTAAAGACTGTAACATGTGGACCTTGTTGTGACTCTTTAGTTCAAATCCCTGGAGGAGGTCCTTGGGTGGATAATTTTTGAGCTCCCTAGTTCCCCAGAGAGCTTTCCAAAACTGGAGATATAGACAAATGTGTCAACCATGACCCACTTGATTTGCGGAGGACAGCAACCTCTTAGCTGGGATGAAGTAGAGCACATCCTGTGGAGCACATATGGATCTTATTTGACTCCCCTCGGCCACTTCCAGGAACACGCTCTCAGTGATGAAAGAATCTGGGATTATGAAACAATCCTTTGGTCCCCACATTGGCTGCAGAGGTAGGAGGCTATCTCAAAGAAGATTGTCAATGAGCCAGCAAGAACTGCTCACTTAGTAGACTTTCAAAGGAGAAACACTTCTACTCTCGTTCTCTTTTCTCTCCCCAACATGACGTAACGGGGATTGACACATATATAGAGAGCATTGGCGAGCTCAGCTTATACAAATTCTCTAGGCAGGAGATGACTCCTAGGCGAGCCATCTTTGGGAAAAGTTATGATGATGTGCAGTGAAACTGCTTTTGAATGACCATGGAAAATAAGTAGACATTCTGTAACAGTTAAGTTGTACTGATCACATGGGAGAAGACTTTTAGATTGGTTGCATTTCTGGGAATTGGGGTGTTTTTAAAAAGGCCTTAGGAAGTCTTGCCAATTTCTCTTTCTGTTTGTACTTACTTGATCTTGGTGAATATATTTAACTCCTACACTAGTATATCTGATGAGGCACAATACTTTAAGAGGCCATGTGGTCTTATGAATACAAGCCCAGGTTCTTTGCCTGCCTTGGTGTTTATTTTCTTTCATTTTTTTTCTCTTGTGAAGAGCGAATAGTATCTCAATGCCCTAGCATCCAGATTTTGCAGACAGCTTATTCTGAGTGCCCCAAGGGGGAAGTAATGATCTTTAAGAGTAAACTTTAGGATCCAGCCCAGGGGGAGCCGAGAAATAGTATCAGTGCTGCTTTGGATGTAAACTTTGTGGGACCAGTGAGTTGTAGGGACTCTCCCCAGAGGCTAAGGAGAAAGAGGAAAGCGTGCATTTCAAATATGTTGGGTTGAAATGTTTGTATTTTTATTATTTCTCTTTCTTTAAATTAAATATTTCCTTATGAAAACTAATTGATATAAAGTGGTTAAATGAAACTGGGATGCTAGTGACTAGCACCTAACAGTGGAGGGGGTGGGAAGAGAAACACAACTGGTCAAGGCTCTAGCTGTTAGTGTTAAAGAGAGAGAAATCCCCCCAACTCCTCAGATGTTACCACCCTGAAGGCCACATGTAACCAACCACCCTTGCTTTGGGATAGTGAGCCAGACAATGCTTGCCACAGTATGGTGTAGAACTCTCTTTCTGGAACTTCCTATTAGAAGAGGAGAGAGGTTCCTCAATGCCTTGTAGTAACTACTTATATAAGTCATTGATCACAGGTGCTACCTAGATAAGCCTGTCTACCACGAATGTTAAACCACTTTCCTTGTTTTCTCTTTGCCCAGATCCCAATCACAGATTCTTCTCCTTTATTCTTTTCCTTTTAAGCACTTCTTTATGATACTCTGAGGTCAAGATTGTTTTGGTTATGACAATCCCTCTCTGAACGTGCCCTCCTTTTCATTCCTCTCTCCCTGCTTTTCGTGTTGAGTATTTTTTAAACCAAATTCTATGTATGTGTATTTACTCTGTGTGTGTGTGTGTGTGTGTGTGTGTGTTTGGTCAATTTGGATAAAAGTGGGATTCAAGTGATTTCTGGCTCTCTGCAACCTTTCCTCCTTGCTTGTATACTTATGTATCTGAATGAGCTCCTCCACTTTTCCTCTCTTCTTCTCCTCTAATGTATTCTTTTTCCCTCTCCTTTTCCTTTCTTCTTTAAAGATCATTGAAACATAACCAAAACATTTTCAGGCCCTTTGGCTTATGTAACTCCCTCTGTGATGGGGTTTCTGCAGGTTTCTCTCCCTGCTAGGATGTAAATTCATCATCCTTAATATTGTTTCTCACTCATATTTACTTTCTTATGTTTGTTTTGACTCCTTTGTTTGCATTTCAAAGTTTCCACTCAGCTCTGATCTTTTCACTAAGATTGTTCAGAAGAACTTTTCATTAAAAATTTCATTAGACACATTTTCCCCCTCTCAGGGTAGAATCTTGTTTTTCTAAGTTATTCACAATTACAAGCTTATATTTTTTTGCCTTTTGGAATATTGTATTCCAATGTCTCTGTTCCTTGATATTAATATACACTAAATCTTGTGTGGTCCTAACTGACTCCTTGGTACTTGACCTCTTTCATTTGGGCCACTTGTTGTATTTTTACTTTGACCTAGAAGTTCTGAATGCATTCCTGGGGATTTTCATTTTCAGATTTATTTCAGGAGGTGACTGGTGGGTTCTTTCTATCTTCACGTTGCCCCCAATTTTACTAGATTTAGGTAGTTTTCTGTTCCTATTTCTCAAAATATGGTATTTAAACTCTTTTGTTATGGTTTTCAGGTAGACTAATGAGTTTTAAACTATCTTTCCTTGATTTGTTTTAATTTGTTTTCATATGCCATTCCTTAAATTTTCTTCTTTTTGTAAATCTTTTGATTTTTCTTTAATTTTTCTTCATTTTTCCTGGAATCATTAACTTCTTTTTAACTCATTTTAATTTTCAAAAAAATTGTTATTTGGATAAAACTCTGCTCCTTTTGAACTATGCTGTTAATTTTTCTTCCAAACCTTGTCTCTAAATCTCTTATTCATTTCCCAAATTTTATTCTAGCCCTCTAATTACATTTATAATATCATTTCAAAATGTCTTTTTAAAAATGCCAATTTCTGTTCTTTTGGGAATTATACTCGGCCTTGTAGTCAAGTTGTTTTTCTTTGTGCCTTTGCTTGTGGAGGCTATGAAGATATTTACTTTTTCTAGATTTGTGTGTTGGGCATTTGTGGCACCATAAGAGCTTTCTTCAAACTATGCTTCGTGAATTGATATTTTACTTAGGGCCAAGTATTGCATAGTTCTGGAGGGAAATTAGGGCCTTTTCTGGTCTGGATTTGTATTACTTGGGGTCCTATTGCTGCTTTCTTCAGGTATTAAGTGCTGTGTTCTTTAGAACTCTCAGGGGTGGATCAGATTAAAGATCAGCAAACTATCCATGTGCCCTTAGTGGTCTGATCTAGAGCAAAGTCTGCTTGCTGCCCTCCTCATCTAGGCTTTACGAGCTCATGACCTGAATTTGAGTCAGACCAACTTACCTACAGGCTTATTCCTGGTTGAAACACCAGTAGTCTTCTGCTGGTGGCCAGCCCTCAGCTTGAGAGAGAGAGAAATATAGGCTCCACTTGTTCTGAGTTCCCTACCCTGGTCACTCAGGTGTGGGCCTCAGCTCAGGCCTGTGGGTATTCCTGCTCCTTGCCCAGTATACCATATCTAGCCAGGTCTGAGTGGCATCTGGGACTATTCCTTGGTACAAAGCTTCAGGGTTGCCCCACACCCCTATAGGCCCTCTACTGAGCCCATTACCAGATCTTCAACCCATCTGTGGGTCATAGTGATACAACTGTCAGTTGATTTCCTGTTCCTCCTGGGTGAACAGCACATGGTATTAAGCCAAATTACTTCTGGGTTTTTGACCACTTCTTTCCCTGATACACAGCTCGAGGCGTGTTCTTTTTCTATGTTGGGAGGCTCTGCACAAAGGCTTCCTACTTGGGCTCACCCCTTAGTGCGCGTAAACACCAGGTTGTCTACCTAAGTCTGGGAAAAATGTCTTGGTGCCCTTGCTAATCTTTATTGGAGTAGATTGCGAGAGAGGTGGCTTTTACCAATTGCATCATTTTCCTGTATCCTCAGATTACAGGTTAATCATCTTTCACACTATTTGCCTTCTTGATGTTGGTACTTTTAAAGCCAACATAGCCAAGCAGTGACCCAACCAGCAGAAATTTGTTCTAAACAGAGTAATCCCTTCCTAGCCCTGGAGAAACTTGCTTGGAACAGATCCCATGTCTAATGGGGAGAAATGAAAAGCAATCATGGGAAATAAAAAGGTCTTAGAGCTCCACAGCATCAGACATACAAGGTGCCTTACCCACATGTGTTCCTTTATACTAATACACTCTATCTATGTGACCACCCTTATGATTCATGCTGTGTGTATTTGTAGGAAAGCATGTCCTTGATTCAAGAGGGGAATGTCTTATAACTACTATTCTTGTTATGTTTTCTCAGTAAACATTTTTGCTTTGAGTTAGTTGTGTCAATGGTCTACCCACTGAAGGCAAATAGGGTTGGTGGACTCATGAGCTATAGTTTTAGGAATGTGGACTAAGAGAGGGCTTTAAACCTGGTTTAGTTCCCCCCTCGAGGATGCAGCCTATGAGTATAAGTTGAGAGTGACAGAGAAGAGTATTACTACACTGATTCTGTTGAATCTTGAATAAGATAATTAAGGTGACTCAGTACATTGTGCCATGAGTTCAGGATTCCTCAGACTGTCTGCTGAGAAGTAAGTGGTTTTCAGCGGTGGAGATACACAGTTTCCACAAAGTAATAATGCCAACCCTTGATCCTCCAAATCCTTCCTGAGGAGGACAATGAATAGGGATTGTAGAGGCATCAATGTAGGAAGGCTGATCAGTTTTACATTACAGTAAACAATGAGTTATAGTAGATGTGTGTTTTGCCAGTGCCCTCTCTCCAGCTTTGGCCAACTGGGAACCTATCTGCTGTCCACTGCCCCTGGGGTATATGTATCTACCCACCGCTCCTACCCACTGCTGCTTGGGCTCTAAGTATCTTCCCATTGCCCAATGCTATGCTGTCACTGGAGCCCAAAATGTGCTGCTGGAAATCATGTTTCTTGCTATCTGTGGGGCTCAACTCTACCCTGCTATGACAGGGGAAAGACAAAAAAAAAGCACAAAGAGTAACAAAGTTAGACTCTCCTTTAGGCCAATACACATGCTTTACTTCCCATGTGCAAAGTCATTTTTGCTAGAGTTAGGGCAATGCTCCTGGGTTCTGACTTCTGTGCTCTTTAGGGCCTCCTCACTAAAAGTGTGTGTGTGTGTGTGTGTATGCATGTGTGTATTATGTGTGTGTGAGAGAGACAGGTTCAGGAGACAGAGAGACAAAGAGAGACAGAGAGAGAGGAGAAACTTAAAAGTAATTCAATACTTCTCTTGGTCCTCAGCTAATTAATTGGGGTAAATTTGGCACATGTGTCCCTATCTCCAATTTCGGAAATGTCTCTGGGACCTTAGGAAGAATTTAGCATTGTCCTTTCAAATGCTTCCCACGATGGCTTACGCCAAAGAACCACAACAAAATCCATGTTGCAAAGTTGTGGTTGGTTTCTCAAATTTTAAATTAAAAAAAATTCAAGTGGATTTTTTATCACAGTTGCTAGACAATTGTCTAAGAGTTCATAGACCCAGGTATTTGTATTTTCTCATTTTGGGGGTCCCTCTTGTTATCCTTCAATGGCTAGCTATGTCCACATATAATAATAGAATTTAGAATTATTATTTAAGTTGCAGTGTCATTTCCAGAAAGTCATTTAAAACAAACAAAAATTACATGAATATATCTTAAAGCTGTGATGAAACTTTTTTAGGAGGCCTCCTCCTACTGAATGGGGTCATGATAATTATTAGAAATTCAAAAGCACTGAGTTTAAGTAAGGGCTGAACTCAACTAGTCCTTCTGAATTTGTCCTTTTTTAAAAAGAGGAAAACCTCTTCTCTAACTCAAACATTTCGATCCCTCCAGATTGCTTTGAAGGTAAACTAAGTTCTGAAAAGATCTTCTAGCCAAACTTAGAAGACACTTAAATTACCAGAATGCAAGGCCCCGACAAAACCTCAAGGCCCAAAAACACAGTTTACTGCAATTATCTTTAAGGCATAGTTTTTAAGAATATAGGGCATATTGAAGTTATTCTCTTCTCGTGAAATAGCCACTAGCTGTTTACAACCTAGTTTTCTAGGAGTGGAGGATGCCTCACATAAGAAAGTATGATATCCAGAGGCATCACTAAAAACACTAGAAGCATGAAGGCCAATCTGAACTCCCTTCCTTCTGCACTGCCCATCCCCTATTTCAATGGTCCCCTGAGGATGGTTGGTCCCCTGAACCAACCAAGTCTTCTAGATTATTTCAATACCTTTTTAGGAAAAAGTAGCTAGGAAGAAGGAGGGTTAAAAATTTGCTTCTATCAATACCCATCCACTGATGAAGTGAATGGTGGAGAAGATAGTGCAGGGTCCCAAGGATCACAGAGCAACTCAGACTATCTATAAACATTAACTAGACTCTTGTACTCTAAAGATGAGATAGTGGTCTAGTTACCAACAAGTAGACATACTCCTGGAGAAGCTAGGTTGTGCAGTGGGTAGAGCACTAGGCCTGGAATCAGAAAGATCTGAGTCTAAATCTGGCCTCAGTGGCTTACTAGCCATGTGACCCCAGGCAATTCACTTAGTTCCTATTTTCCTTAGTTCCTCATTTATAAAATGGGGACTAACCAGAGGAAAAAATGGGAAATCACTCCAGCATCTTCGCCAAGAAAAATTCATGGACAAAGTCCATGGGGTCACGTAGAATTGGACACAACTGAACAACTAAACAACAATACCACAAAGACCTACTTCTAGAGAAAATGTATAATACGAATCGACATTCTCAGTGGAAAGAACCTAGAAGATGGAAGGAACTTTGAGCTGAATAGAAAGATGGCTTAGGTGTTCTCCTTGCAAACTCGAATGGAAGAACGGAAAGAGGTGGTTTTTATTGTTTGTGCAAAAGCAACTCTAAGCATTATTTCATGGGATACATTCATTTTGTATTTCAGAGCTAATAGTGAGCATTTGTAAAAAGACCAACAAGAGTATTTTTGTAGTTTTTGAACTAGAGGAGTAGGTAGTTTAATCCCATGGAAAATTTGATAAGACCCCCCAAATTAAACCAAAATGTACTTTAATACTTAATGACTCTTGCAAAGTTCCTGATGATCACCCAAGGGAGGACAGTTAAAAATACATTAAAAATTGGTTCAATAGCAAGAAACCAAAAAGACTTCCATTTTGTAGCCAATAAAGAAGTCTCAGACCTGTACATCATGAATTATTTCTTAAAGAAAAGAATGGAAAATGTTAGACATGGGAAGCCCAGAACAAGATTACAAAAAGTGAAATTGATTATATTTCAAAAGACAAAAAAGTACTGGTTATCAATGTGGGAGCCATTTCCAAATCAGCTGTCTCAGTACAGTTAAAACATTAAGTTATTAAAGGAAAGTTCAAAATCAATACCAAACTAAAAGAAAGAATAAAAAACAAAAAAGGTTTGGCTTGCTGAGGCAAGTCCCATCTAATCTATTTAAATAAGCTCCATATGCTGAAAAATGATAAATGAGTAAAAAAAAAGATATTATTTCCTAAAGAAGTTTAACTGATGAAAATCAATCACAGTCCCTGGTGACCTCTATGAAAAAGCAGAAATAAGACTAAAGAAAACAATGATGTGAAGAACAAGTGTACACTGAGGAAGAGTGTTTTGGAGGTGACACTCTTTTGAGGTTATCAAGGGAGCAATTCTCAAAATATCTTAGTGTTGCATGGAATGCTATAGTCTCTGAAAAATGAAAGTTTCAGGCAACCCTAACACCAGTAGAGAGATACGTGGTTAATGCAACATACTTGCTTGCAAAGAACTACTCAGAAGAGATGTAAAGGAGATCTGAGATATATATGCCTGGAAGAGTCCTTGTAGGATATCAAAGGATAACCCATCCTGTCAACTGTTATTCTAGCATTGTCAAAAGATGTGGAGCAAAATTCCCAGCATGTTGAGAAGATCCCCAGTTGAGGATATATAAGAGGACATGGATAAGATTTGAACATGATGCTATTATCAGTGGAGAGACTACCTATATCCATGAGATCACAGATCCATGGAGATCTGTATGTATATGTGTGTGTGTACACATACTTGTATACATATAATTCTGTATACATACAGCATATCATTCTTATCTATCCATCTATCTGTCTGTCTGTCTGTCTATCTATCTTTCAATGTATATCTAGAAAAGGTACTATGACTCTCCCTCTTCTTGAAGACACAAGTGCTATTTTTCTTCCTATAGAAAGCCTATAATGTTCTTGCTGTGAGGAAGTTGGAAAAGGTTATCAATCTTCTGGGTCTCTTCTACTTAGCTGTTTCTATAATTTTCACAGATCATTGAGAGGAATGATGGCAGATTGAGAAGAGTCTCCTACATACAGTTTCACTTAACTCTTTTGTTGTTTTGCTAAGTAGAGCCACTCTGAATTCTTTTTCCGGGAGCAGGAGTCGAAAGAAATTAAAAGGAATTTTTTGACCGTAACTCAGATAAGAATTAGCCTTGAATGACAGCAAAAGAGGAAAAGTACTAAGTACTAATTAAAATAACCTATATAAACATTCCAGATGTCAAACTAGCTGGTTGTGGCCAGATGGATCTACATCACAAGTGAGTTGAAGATAGTTCCTGGGATAGAAGCTAAGAAGTAAAAAGACTCTTTCCTATGTAGGAAAAAGCCATCAAAATTCTATTCCATTACATTCCACAAAATTTTATCAAGTGCCTATTATACACAAGGCATTGTGCTAAGTGCTAGGGATGCAAAGAGAAAAAAACCCAAACAATCCTTGCTCTCAAGGACGAACATCCTGCTTTTAGTATCTCATATTTTCCCAAGGATTATCACCAGTTCTCTTTAGAAATTAATACTCTCACAAGGCTCAAAGCATAAAGAAGTTTAGAAATTAATACTCTCACAAGGCTCAAAGCATAAAGAAGTTCATAAATTAATGGAAAGAGGGAAGACTTATATAAAAGTCTAAAAAGAAGTAATGATACTCACCAATGAGTAATCTTTCCTCCTGAGACCTGTGTAGTCCTTGTGACTTACAGTACTGCCCTGGATAGAATTCCAGCAAAGGGCATTTAGTGTTTGGGTTTCACTTTCATTTCCCTTTACGATCCTGCTCTCTGGGTGCAATATAGTGCTAATTTCCTGCAGGCCTTGCAGGCTCCCCACCACACTCAGCAGTCCTCATTTTCTGCTCTCTGTTTTTGCTCCCTACCTTCCACAGCTCTCCTTCCTAAAGATTTCTTTGGCTGCCAGCATTGTAGCCAGTTCCTTTTGATATGCTTTGTTGTTCTGTCATTTGCCTCAAATTCCAAAAGATGGTGCTAACTTCTTTCCTCAAGAGAATAGCACTTCCAATAACAAGCCTAATGGGGAAAGAATATTCTGAGTATATTTTAAGCTCAAAACCACATCACCAGTAGCTATAAGCTCTCCTTTGTCCACAGTCCCCACAGCCCCAGTTCTCACATACAAGGGCTGTCTTCTAGCTAGAGGAACACTATTCCATTGCATTTCATAATTAGTACTCTGTCTCCAGCCCTAAGCAGGCTCATACAGACTCATTACTGTTTGCCTATTCTCTCCTCCAGCACTGTATCTTCTCATACTGGCAATAGCCAGGTCCAGAGGTTCACTGAGAGCACCCTGTTTTCTCCCTGATTGTCTTTCCTCTGTTCAATTACCAGGGCTATTCAAATTAGAAGGAGCTATCCAGGAGCTTCTAAAAAATAACCCTATTTCATACAGCCCAATATACAGTACAGAAGATGAATTGAAGGAGTCTTTTACCAAGGCTGGGGTAATGTTCACCTGCCAGTTTATGGAGCTATAGTATTGGAAAGACAGATGGCAATCAAGAGGGGATCGATATGGTCAATGAAACAAGCATCATTCATGATAAGAATATGGAAACAACCATGAAAAGTCACAGACTCAAAGGAATCTTCTTGCTTGACCTGGTTGGGCCTATTAACTGAAATAGAGTTGGGCTGCCCCAGAAGAAGAGCTGAACTAGAGGAACAAACATTCTCTAAACAGTAGATTCCCAGTTAGGTGAAACTAAACCGTTGGAAGGAGGAGTTGGACCAGGAGATGTTTTCTTTTTACTCTCACTAATCACCATACTTGGCTCTCTTTATAACTGGAGCTCTAGTCAAAGTTCAGTCTCTAATTAGTATAATCTTGGACGAAATGTCACTTTGACTCTTGGAGTCTCAACTAATCCATAAAATGAGGGTGGACTACATGACTCACGAGGTTCCTTTAAACATTTATATTAGCTGAGCCTGATATTTTATGTTACCTTTGACATACTGGCTGTAGGCTGCTGACCATTTCATACAATTCAACGAGTCTTTTTGTTGAGGGTACACTGTGTGCACAGTGCTATTGGAGGATGAAACTTTGCATAGCTAAGCAGTGACTCATTGGCAGGGGAGAGTGGCAGGAGAGCTGGATTTATACACATATTTACAGTTAGCTTTGTAAAATCCGTCTCAGTCTCCTGGGGCTTCTTAGTACATTGGAAACATGGATCATATAAAGTAGGTTCACTGTAACCTTTTGTCAGCTTCTCGACAATAGCTCCCCAGATAGAGAAAGAAAAAGCCTAGTTTGGCCATCTGTAACATTCTTGGTTGTGTACTATGTCAAGATGGAAACCTAGATTGGGAATGACATGTGCCAGGCTGTTGGCAGTAGAGGAATGGGCATTCAGTTCATAGACAGCATCCCTTTTCCCCGGCCTGCTACTCCTGCCCAAGCATCGGGAAGGGGAGAGGAGAAGGGACCTGGATTCCTGAAGATGACAGCAGAGGCAGTACTTAGGAGCTTGCTCTGGAATGCTAGCCTCTGCACCATTTGCTCTTGAGACTGGTGTTACCAGTAACAGGTGCAATTGACATCTAGAGGGCTAAAATGCAGATTAGATAAATTCTAGAAAGTTAGAGCAGAAAGAACATTAGAAATCAACTGATCGAATATCAGGGAAGCTACGTTACACAGTGGATGGAATGCTGGTTTTGGAGTCAGGAAGACCTGAATTCAAATCCTGCCTCAGATAATTATTAGCTGCGTGACCCTGGGAAAGTCACTTAACCTTGTTTGCTTCAATTTCCTCATCTGTAAAATGAGCTAGAGAAGGCAATGGTAAACCACTCCAGTATCTTTGCCAAGAAAACCCTAAATTGGGTAATGAAGAGTCAGACACAATTGAAAACAATCTAATGCCCAACCAATTGAGTCTCAGAAAGTTTGAGGACATCCAGCTAAGTGGAAAAGTTAAGAGGTAAAATGGATTGAGCACTTAGAGTCAGAAAGTTCTGAATTCAAATCTGGCCTCAGATACTGGCTTTATAACCCTGGGCAAGTCACTTAACCTCTGTTTACCTCAGTTTATACTGTCTATAAAATGAGGATAACAATAGAACCTACTTTGTAGAGTTATAAGGATCAAATGAGCTAATATTTCTAAAATGCTATCTTAAAACTATCATCATCATCGATTATCCAACTTCATAATTTCACGCTAGTGCCACATCCCAGACTAGATGCTCAGTCTTCTGAAATGTAGTCCAGTATTTCTACGCTGCTCCCTCGGTTATTTTGTGCATACATGTGTATAAGTGAAGCATGTGTCTAAGGCCTCTACTCTGCTAGCTGATTTTAGGCATTCTTGGCCAACCTACTTAATTTCTTGCCTTGTGATAGAAAGATAGGTATGTCAGCTTAGCTTCCTTGGACGTTAGGATTAATGGTACTTGAAACTATGTTGATTATTATTGCTGTTAGTTCGCATATATCAAGCAGTAATGATACAGCAGATAGTGCACATATGTCCAGATTACACAAGCACTCTGAATAGTGAACTCTGGATTTGAGCTAGGAGTTTGCTGTGTTCTGTCAGTGAAAGGCTACAAGCATATCTCTGAAGAAGCAAGGAAAAGAAAAATCCCAAACCAGCTGAACTTTGATGGCTCAGAGGCTTGGGAGTCTGATTACAATAATTATCACAATTATTGTATTTTGCATCATAGTACAGCTTTTATCCTTTTTCAATGTGTGACACTTTCATATACATTATTGTCAGAGTCATAATGAGAAGGAAGAATGAGGCCCCTCTCTGGCTTTATAATCCTCTTGAGGTAGGTAGTACGTATGGTATGACAGGGAGAGCATCTGAGTTCTAGCCCTGATTTTGACATTAACAAGTTCTATGACTTTGGGCTGGTCACTTAAGTTCTCTGGGACTCATTTTTTCTCATCTGTGAAATGAGAAGGTAAAAAAAAACCCACACAAACGAGGCCAGTAGGAAACTTTGGGATACATAGCAGCATCCCTCAAAATATTTGCAAATTCCAAACCTTTCAGAATAGTTCCAGAAAGCAGGGTGGCTGGGTTTGTGTGTTGGCGGGTGGATGGGAGTGGCAGGAGTAAGGAGAAGGCCATGAGGTAGTGGAAAAACTAAAAAATGTTTACATTGGAAGAATTGGGAGAAAGGTAGGAACTCTAGAGAAGGAATCAGTGAAAGACTTTTGGCAAAATGGGGTACAGAAGAAAAGACACTTTTACTTTCTTCCTTTGTAAATCAGCTAGCCTTTATTGAGCATCTACTAGGTACCAGCACCGTACTAAATGCTGAGGACACACAGAAAAAGGTTGTGAGCCTGATTGCCTGGGAAAGTGGTTGTATCCTCCACAGCAATAGGAAGTTAGGAAGAGGAGAGGGATGTGTTGGGGGAAGATGGTGGGTCCAGTTTTGGACATCCTGAATTTAAATTGTCTATAGGATACTAAGGTCGAGATATCTAGTAGATAGCTGGAGTTATGAGACTAAAGGTTGGGAGAGAGGCGAGAGCTGGCCAAACAGATCTGAGAGTCATTTGCCTATAGATGATATATTGAAACTATGGGAATTGACAAAATCGCTAAGTGGAATGGTACAGAGGGGGAAGAGAAAAGGGCCCAGGACAGAGCCCTGGGGAATACTCGGGATTAGTAGGCATGGCCTGGATGAAGATTCAGCAAAGAAGACAGAGCACGAATAGATAGGACAAGAACCAGGAGATAACAGTGTCATGAAAACCTAGAGAAGAGAGTATTGAGGAGACAAGTGTGATCAAAAAGTGTCAAAGATTTCAGAGAGATCAAGGATAAGAACTCAAAAAGGGACATTAGTTTTGGCAATTAAGTAATCGCCAGCAATTTTAAAGAAAGCAGCTTCCGTTGAATGATGGGGTCAACATTTCCGTTAAATGATGAGGTCATTCTGCAAAGAGCTAAGACACTAAGAGAGTGAATATATCAACTGGAGATGGCTTTCTCAAGGAGTTTAGCCACAAGAGTAACAATTAAGCTGTTCAGTAGTTTCAATATTAAGATGGTTCAGATGAGTGTTTTTTTCTGGATGGGGGAGACATGGGCATATTTGCAAGCAGAAAGAAAGCAGACGTAGACAAAGAGCAATTGGAGATTAGTAAGAGAATAGGGGTGATAGAAGGAGCAATCTACTAGAGAAGTTGGAAAGAATGGGATGACCAGTACATGTAGTGGAGTTTGCCACCTCTTCATGTAAGGAGGGCCAGCTCATACTTATCATACTGGCTAATATGACAAAAAAAAAGAAAATGATAAATGTTGGAGATAATGTGGGAAAATTAGAACACTAATGTATTGTTGGTAGAATTGTGAACTGATCCAACCATTCTGGAGAGCAATTTGGAACTATGCCAAAAGAGCAATACCACTTCTAGGTCTGTATCCCAAACAGATCATACAAAAGGGAAAAGGACCTACATATACAAAAATATTTATAGCAGCTCTTTTTGTGGTGGCAAAGAACTGGAAATTGAGGGAGTGGGGCCCATCAATTGGAGAATGGCTGAACGAGTTGTGGTATATGAATGTAGTGGAATACTATTGTTCTATAAGAAATGATGAACAGACAGACCAGAAAAACCTGGAAAGACTTACATGAACTGATGCTGAGTGAAGTGCACAGAACCAGGAGAACATTGTACAGAGTAATTGCAACACATTGTATGATGACCAGCTTTGATAGACTCAGCTCTTCTCAACAATACAATGATCTAAGACAATTCCCAAAGATTTATAATGTAAAATGCTATCCATATCCAGAGAAAGAACCATAGAGTCTGAATGTAATTAAAGCATATTGTTTTCTCTTTTTTCATTCTCATGGTTTATCCTTTTATTCACAACATGACTAACGTGGAAATACATTTAATATGATTGTACATGTATAGCTAATACCAGATTGCTTGCCATCTTGGGGAGAGGGGAGGGAGGGAGAAAGAATTTGGAATTCAAAATCTTATAAAAGTGAATGTTGAAAACTATCTTTACACTTAACTGGAAAAAAATAAAATACATTAAATGCGAAAAAAGGACCACCTCTTCATGTGAGACCAGGGTTAAGGAGGAGATAGTTGCAGAAGGCATTTTAGTGATGTGAGATAAGGAGGAAGGGCAAAGAGAAAGCTCTCTGGGAATGACCTCTGTTTTTCAGTGAAGTGTGAGGTGAGGTTCTCAGCTGAGTGGGTGGGGGAAAGGATGCTATGGAAGGTCTGAGGAAGGGTGAAAAGATTTGGAAAAGCTACTGTGGTAAATGGGATAGTAAATAATTTCATGAATTTTAAAAAGGATTGCCTTGATGCAGTGAAGGCACAGTTGAGATTATACAAAATAAATTTGTAGTGCATCCGGGTAGGATCCGGTTAGCATGGTTTTGTGATTCCTCTAGCTTTTTTTCAGCAGCACGAGTAAGAAAGAATGAAAACAATGAATGGTGGGAGTAATCCATGACTAGGATTTGGAAAGGCAAGATCTTTGGTAATATAAAGGGCAAGGGATTGCAGAGAAGACAGTTAAGAATTGAACTGGTTCATCAAAGAGTCAAGAAAGAGAAGAAAGGAGAGTATAGCTGGTATAGGGATGATGGCCTTGAACTAAGGGGTGGTCAGGTTGGAAGTCATGTAAAGATGAAGAATAGGCCTTGGAGAGGTAGAATGACAACAGCTCATGACAAAATAAAGTAATTTCAGAGCTCGTGAACATAGACGTGGAACACTTGTGAATGATGGCAAGATCAACCACATGAACATCTTCGTGTGTAGCTTTGGTAGGGTTGAGGATTAGTCATAAGGAATAAGTAAATTGAGAAATTGGAAGGTTAGGATGTTTGAAGTATTACCAATATGTATGTCAAAGTCCCCTGGAAGTATGAAGGCAAGTGTGGAAGAGGAAAAAAAAGACTGATTCAGGCAGATCTATAGGCAATAGTCATCAGAATATTGATTACGTGATAAATATGAATTGAATAAACTTCATAAGAAGAGAGGTGACTGAGCCCTGGTAATTGAGAGAGAGCTTAGAAGGGCAATAGGGAGCAGGGAGAATTCCAACTCTCCTACTGGGACCGGTGAAGGGAGGGATATCAGGAAAAGTATAACCCATACTGAAAAGGGTAGCCAAGGCATCTGTATCATCATGAAGGTACCTGTAAGTGCAAGAACATGAAAGATAATTTGTTACCTAATGAGTAGGCATTCCAAAAGAACACAGTAGAAGAACCGAGTAGCTTTAGAGAGAGACATTGGGAGAGTGGAGGGTAGGCTAAAGGGATGTGAAGAAGGGCGTGGCCCATAGGGGATGGAGAATGGGGCTTGAACAATGGCAACCGGAGGTGGGGTTTGGAATCACTGGGGCAGGGTGGCTATGACAGAGTAGAAGTGTGTTGCTCATTGAGGAATGAGTTCAGGTGGGTTATCATTATCCATAGGGCTTTGACCTCAGATCATCAAGTAGCTGTGTGTAACTGGGAAGGGGGCAAATGGGACGATGCACATGAGTAGGGAGAGCTTCAGCAGGCAAGAGAGAATGTGATGGAATGACTGCTCAGGGAGGTAGGGGCCAACAAGACAACTCTAGAACTCCAGATGACCAGAGAGGGTGCCTAGAGCTCAGTGGAAAGTTGCACTTAGCTCATTCTTCCAGTCCTCAGGAAGGACTGAATAAAGCACTGAGCAGAGCTTGTGTGAATGGAAGGATGGTCACCGCCACTCCCAGAATGGATCAGGCTCTCCCATGTCATTATGCTACCTCTCTGAATCATCGGTAGGCTTATAGGGACAAATTGGGCATGGGGATCTAAGGGGAGATTGGAGGATGGGGAACGACAACATATATATATATATGTATGTATATATATATATGTATGTATATATATATGTATGTATATATATATATATATATATATGTATGTATATATATATATGTTGGTTCTGCGGTTTACTACTTGTGTGACCTTAGAGAAGCCACTTTGTATACCTATGTTTCTTCAGGTGTATAATGAAGAGGTTGAACTAGACAATCTCTAAAATCCTCTCCACTTCTAAATCCTATCTTGTGAATAACAAGAGCTGCTGTGGGCCTGGAAAAGCTCATATTTTCAGTATCCTGAATTTGAAATGCCAGAGAGGCATTGCTGATAATGACCATTAAAAAGCATAGGCCTCCAACCCTAAGCTTAGAGGTCTCAGTGATCCAGGGAGAAAACTACTTTAATCCTCTACTTTCTTGGCAGGAAGCCCAGCTAGGTCTACTTATTTCCCTCAGCAATCCAAAAGCAAGCCCCTGAGCGAGATTTCCAGAAGAGCTATTTAGTTCCATGGCATTCTTGCCAGGGAAAATGGGCAGGAAGCTCCTACTGACTGGTTCAATAATCCCATCAGTCTCTTCCCCATGCCTTTGAACTCCTTCTCTAACTGCAGTTTACAATGGGCCTATTTAAGCCCTAATTGGATAGTTAAGGCACCAACCATTAGCAGTTGCTAATGAGAGAATCTAGGGGATTACTGCATCAATTATCGAGTTTGATTTCCATGGTGCATACAGCCAACAGCGGCTCCTGTGAGTTCCTCGGATAAATGTTGCCCAGTGAGTGCCAAGTGGTAAACATATTCAATACTTTATCAACACACTATAAATACATAAGCATATATGCTTACATAATTGTATATTCATATGTGTACGTGTGTATGTGTGTGTATCTGTGCAGTGTATAAGGATTCACATGCCTGTATAAAACCTACAGATACATGGATAACTCTGGATTTGAAATAGTAAGTGTTCCAACGACAATGTTTTGTACTTTCCACCTATGTTACAGAAGGCTAGAACTAGAAAAGACCGTGGAGATTGTCCAGGCCAACCCTTAATTTTCAAAAAAAATTTAGTTTTGTTTTTTTCAATTAGTAAGCATTTATTTTTTCTCTCTCCCACCTTTTGCCATTGAACAATAATGAAAAGAAAAACCTGATAATAAATATGTATATTTAAGAAAGGCAAATTTTAACTTTATCAATGTCTAAAAATCTGTCTGATTTTACATCTTGAATCCATCCCTCTATCAAGAGGTAGGTAGCATGTTTCATGTTCTGCCTTCTGGAATCTTTGTTTTTCATTGCATTGATCTTATGTCTTTCAAAGTAGTCTTTATAATACTGCTTTTGTAAATAATAAAGACCTCTCTATTTAACTTTTATAGCCCTACACAACCTGACCCCTACCTACTTTTCCAGCCTCATTCTATATTACTCCATTTCTTGAACTCTGAGATCCAGTGAATACATCTCCCCACTCTGTGATGTTGCATTGACCATCACTTATGGCTGGAATGCGCTGCCTCCCTACCTTGATCTCACATAATCCCTCTCTTCCTTTAAGATGCAGTACCATTTTCTGAATGAAACCTTTTGTGATCCACCTCCCCCAACTGCTAGTGCCCTTCTTCCAAATTACCATGCACTAAAATATGTATGTGTATATTATTAATGTATATTATGTATAAATAATTTGTATTTATTAACTTCATATTTAGGTTCTATGCTCTATATATTTTTAAATGTATTTCCCCCTTATTAGAATGAAAGCTCATTGAGAGTAGGTATTATTTCATTCTTTCTACCCGTATCCCTGTCACCTAGCACAAAGCCTGGCATATAATAGAGATTAAATAAATACTTGTTGATTGAGTGTACAAATGGTTCACTTTATTTTGCATCATTTCATACAATTCTTCCCAGATTTCTCTGAAGCCATCCATTTCATCAATTTTTATGACACAATATTTTCATGTACTCGTATATAAATATCATTTAATACTAATATAATATTATTTGTTTAGTCATTCCTCAATTGATTGGTACCCTCTTAGTGTCCAGTTCTAGCTATTTGAAAAAAAACTACTATAGCTATTTTTCTACAGGTCCTTTCCTCTTTAATTGATCTTAACCAGTCAATCAATAAATATCTATTAATTGTCTACTATGTACCAAGTATTGATGATAGAACAAAAAAGCAAAAATTTTTAAAAAATCTAGTCCTGTCCTCAAAGATTTCAGTCTATACACACAAATGCACACACACACACAAACATATGTATGTATATATCTGTGTGTGTATACACAGATAAACACATACATACATAAACATTTGCATAAACAAGATATACTATATTTAGGATAAATTGCATTTAATCTCAGAAAAAAAAGCATTAAGATTAAGGTGGACTGGGAAGGTTCAGATGAGAATGAAGAGTTTCAGACACGGGAGACAACAAATGAAAATGCAGAGTCTGGAGATAAAATATCTTTTTCAAGGAACAGTAAGGAGGCCAGTGACACTGAGTCACAGACGACATGGGATTTCATCCACATCTTTCCCCATTTTCACTTAAGATTATCGCAGTAGAGCAAAACCACTCCAATGTAACTTCTTCTATGACTTTTGAAGACATTAAGTTTCTAAGAAGACATTTATTTCTTCTCCTTCTATTAGCAGGTATCATCCTCATATAACTCATTACAATTGATCAAAGTTGTATACCTCTCTTTGTTTCTCTTGACCCATGTATTTTCATTCCAATTCATACCTGATTCTGACCTTTGCATCAGGAGTGACTGAAAAACCTCTTTTTTTAAAGGCTTATTTCCCTTTAGTAAGATTATACTCGGTTTTGCCAGATAGGTTATTCTTGGTCATAAACCTTTACTTTTTGCTTCTTGGAATGTCATATTCTAAGCTTTCCTTATCTGTAAGGGGGTAGCTGACAAGTCTTATGAAATTGTGACTGTGGCTTCTCTGTGCTTGAATTCTGGGGTGTGCCAAGAGCAATTGTTTAATTTTCATAGTGAGCATTTACACCACAGAATCATCACATGTTACAAATCAAGGCTTGATTTATTGTTTTGTTAATTGTCTAGAGTTAAAGAGGGTGTTAATAATGCAGATTAAGCTTAAAAGTGTATGTACATTTTTTTTTAAGAGATGATTGTCAAACATTTACCAAACTCACCCTTGTATTCTTTCTCTTTGATTGTTGGAAGTATTTTTTTTTTCTTTGACCTAGAAGCTCTGGATTTTAATAATTACATTCCTAGGAATTTTCATTTTGGAGTTTCTTTCAGAAGGATATTGTTGGATTCTTTTTATTTTCATCTTGCCCCTTGGTTCTAAGAAATCTGGGTGATTTTCATTCATGATTTCTTGAAATATGATATTCAAAGGTGTTTTTTCTAAGTCCAAGTTAATTACTTTTGGTATCATATTCTTTACATTTTCTTCTATTTAATTTTTTTTTATTTAAAAATATCTTTTGCCTCATTGAATCATTGTTTGCAGTGTGGTCCATTTAAATGTTCAAGACATTCAATTCTAGAGTAAGGTTTACTACCATCTGTTTTAAGGTACTCATTGTCCTTGATTCTTTTTTCCCTCCCCATTGAGTCTATTTTGTTTTTCTTATTTCATTATTCCAGATACCCTTATAGTTCTTATGGCTGAGACTTGTGAACTTACTCTCCTGTCCTGGATTTATTCCTTGGGTATCTCTCCGTCCAAGGTATGTCTTCATTGAGTTTAGTGTTTTCTTGTTTATTCATTTCTCTAACAAGAGCTCTTATTCAGGATTAGGTGGAGACTTTTTCTTGGATAAAACTATGCTCCTGGACAATGAGGGGAGGCTCTGCTTAGTCTTAAGTGTAATGGCTAAGACTGTTTCTCCTGCTATTGATTCAGACCCAGGCCATTGGATTCTATGTTGTGTCTGGATGCCTAATTGGGTTAAAGCTTCCTGGATACTTCTTTGGACTTGTCACCTGTCAGGGTTCCTGAGCTGCCTTCTGCTGGGTGGTACTCCAAGCCTGTCTCCTGTGGCACCCAAACTTTATGAATTCCTTGTGCCGGTTGCTGCTCTGGGCCTATTGCCCAATGGGGTTCTGAGACTTCCCTCTTCTGGACCTATTGCATTAGGTAGGCCCAGGGCTTGTGTTCTACTGGGTCTCTGGGACTATCTCCAAGCCTGTTCCCTCCTGTGGGTCCAGGCTCTGGCATATTACACCTTCTACCTATGGTAAACTGGCTCTATTCTGTACTACCTTAGAATTCAGGCCCTCTTTTGGTGTAGTTCTGTACTGATTAGAGAGTTTATAGCTGTTCCTCTAGTATTTTCTTTATCGTTGTTCCTTCTGATTTGTATTTAGTATTTTTCTGAAGCATTTGTAGGGGATCTGGGCTCTTCTGGGTTCTAACATTCTACCATCTTTCCACAATCCTAAACCTTTTAATTTAAAGATGTGAGGAAACTAAATCCCAGATGCAAAATGCATTTCCTGGTAGTGCACAGTTAGAAAGTTACATTACCTGAATTTGAACTTGTCTCCTCTAGCCATTCAACTTCGATTGGTGGTGGAATTCAGCCGGTTAATACCAATTCACTAGAACTAGTACCTAATTTTAGGTTGAGTTCTGTGAACAGATTGTTAGGAGGGTGGGGCCTCCACCTGCCAGGTCAGGAGCAGCAGTGGTGCCTGGCTCAGGTCCATGGAGAACCAGTTGTTAATTTATTTGAATCCCATTACTGACTTCAATGTGTTTTTTTCCTACTGTATGTGCTAGCTCTATTCCCTTCCAGGGCTCTCCATAAAAGCTATACTCTGTTCCCCATTTCCTTAATGTATTAATTACAATGTAATATTTGCTTGATTACAAATCAAGCAAAGTTAACAATATTTCTTAGGCACTTATAATGTGAATGACATTTTGCTAAGCCCCACAGAAGAAAAAAAAAGATTTCTACTCTGTACTTAAGCAGTTTACAGTATAGTTACAGAGGCATAATGTATGCACATAAAACTAAAGAACAATGCAGACTGGTAAAAATTAAATGCTAGATGCTGAGTTAAAAAGCTGCACGTACAGGAACTACAGAAAACAATCCATGGAAGTATAAGAGAAGATTAGGGAGAATATGCTGAGTAGAAGGGACAACAGGAACAGAAACAACATTTAGCTTGTATGTGGAGAGTAGGGAAAATCATTCAGTCATAACATTGTAGCTCTGAAAGAGGCATAAAGTTCATTTGGTCCAAATTCCTCATTTTACACTTGAGAGTCAGTATGTTTTAATGGAAAGAACACTAGACTTGGGGAGTCAGAGGTCCTGGGTTCCATCTCCATTATGGTAATTATTGCCTACATGACATTAAGTCATTTAACCTCTGTGGCTCTCAGTTTCCACATCTGTAATATTATGGAAGAAATATCTCCCTTCTGAATTTGTGTAATAGGCAGCTTAATGTAATTGATGTCCTGAGTCACAGAAATTGTAGAGGTATGAAAAACCTTTTGTTGTTGTTCAGTCATTTAAGTAGTGTCTGACTCTTTGTGACCCCATTTTTGGGGGACAAAGATACTGGAGTAGTTTGCCATTTCCTTCTCCAGCTCATTTTATGGATGAGGAAAAAGAGGCAAACCGGGTTAAGTGACTTGCCCAGGATTACCCAGCTAGTAAATTTCTGAAGCCAGATTTGAACTCAGGAAGATAAGTCTTCCTGACTCCAGGCCTGGTACTCTATCCACTTTGCCACCCAGGTGCCCAAGAAAAACCTATCTTTTATTATGATACTTAAACATAGGTTTAGACCTCAGGCAAAAATGAATAAATCTGAACCCTTGTTAGGATTCTAACAAGGCAAAATTATATCAAAGTGACAGAGAAAAAAATTCTTTTACAAATTCAATCTTGTATATTCCTCTTAGGCCATTAAAGTTAAAGAAAAGACAGATCCAAAATTCCTTGCTTCCTTCATAATAAAACTCATAAAGTTCCCTATAGCAATGAAATTATATGCCAGTCCTTATCAATGTTCTATCTAAAAGTTGAGCAAATTTAGTTAAACAGAGTCATAATCTCATACATAAGCAAACCTACTTAAACAGACTTTATAAGTAAACTTGGTCAGGTTATAGACTAGACTGCATTTAGAGGGTTTATATACTGTTTGAGAGGCAAAATTTACAAGACACTGAGAAGTCAAGGACAGTTGAGATTCTAAGGAATGTTTAAAGACTTAAATAAATTGTCACATCCTATAGGACAGGTTTTGTTCAGGTGAGGTTAATATTAACAGAACACAGCCTCTAAGTCAACCAAAAGTTACAGGAGGAATAACTCTTAGACTTGAATAATATAAAAGGAAATTAAAAATAAAAGTTCCAGTTATAATGAGATGGATAATACTTACATTACCTGACTCACAGCATTGTGAGGAAACTATAGATGAGAGCTGTTATTATTAGGAAGAAATAGAAGCCCACAGAGATTAAATGAATTGCCAGAGATTATGACTTTTGTTAGTAATAGAGCCAAGACTGGAACCTAGTTCTCTCAACTTCTACTTGTTTCTTCTGAACTCTAGTAACAAGACCTGAATAGCAAGTCAGTGTTAGACAGATATAGAAAAGGAGATGGAGTTAGTCTAACTTAATAAATAATAAATAAATAATCCCATAAATAAAAGGATTTGTTCTGTGAAGTTTGGATTCAGTCAAAAGGCCGCACTTGAGGACCTAGAGAGCCACATATGGCCTCAAGTCTACAGGTTCCCCACCCCTGAGCTAATCAAAGTTAAAAAGGTGGATTTAATATTGCAGATGATAGGGAGTTCTTGTAAATTTTGTTTGCAGGAGACCTACAACTAAAAAAAATTGTAAAGTGAAAGAGTTTCCTGTACTAAACCATACCACTCCAGCTCACAGCCTTTCTGACATGGCTGAATCAAAAGGAATCGAGTGGATGAAACCTTTGGCTCTTTCAATGCCTCAATACGGGGCAGAGTAAGGACCATACAACCTGTAAAGCCGAACCTTGGAGAGGCAAGTTTTGTCAGTTAGCTCATTGATCTGCCCCATATCTGACTCTTAATCTGGCACTAATCTCCATATTTGAGTCTTTGCTCTTCTGTTCAGTGTCTTGCTGTGTCTGTCTCAGGCCCTTGTGGTTCAACGCTCTAGAGCAGTGGTCCCCGAACATTTTTGATCATGGATCTCTATCGGTAAAACACTTTATGAGTATCTATCCCCAAATTTTATACATCTGTAGATATACAGCATAATGCACTACCACTGATTTTGTATTGTTTAGTAGTTCAGTTGTGTCCAACTGTTTCAAGACCCTGTGGACCACAGTGTACTAGTACTGTCCATGGGGTTTTCTTGGCAAGGATACTGACGTGGTTTGCCATTTCCTTCTCCAGAGGCAAACAGGCTAAGCAACTTGCCCTCAGGTTTGTTGACTCCAGGCCCAGCACTCCATTGAGTCATCTATTTAGCTTTCTCCATATTCTAATAGGTGTGTGTATATGTAAGTTTGTTCTAATATATGAGTGTATGTACATTTGTACATGTTGCTATGTTATATAGTATAATATATTGTAACACATAAATATACACACATACATACACATGCACATATATAAACATACATACACACATATACATATATATACATACATATCTATATATACATCCAAAGGCACATGATCAATGAGAGATATAGATTTCTTCAAGAAATTCTAGGATAGGAAGAGAAGATGGATTGGTTATATACTGAGAGAGAAAGAAAGCTACATTGGTAACTTCTCAATGTCAGGAAAAATTAGAATGGCTCTAGCATGGTGGGTGGATTGTCACTTTTGGCAACCTAATGTGATATGGCCAAGAGTCACATGGAATGGTGTAACAGCAAGCACCCTAGCATACCCAGGATGGCCTGCTAGCATGGGTTTTTTGATCTGTTTTTAAAGGAAAGATAGTTTTAAAGGGGTTAATAATCTTCTTTAATTACATTCACTGGTTCGGGGGAAAGGTCAATACACTGAATGTGGAGAAAATACAAGCAGAAAAATTAGCACAAAGACCAACAGACAGGGCTCCAGCTGTCTGATCAAAGTAATACAACCACCTAAATATACCACTGGATCAAGGAAGCACAGATAGACCTGAGTAGTTGGGGGGCTCTGAACAAATGGTTACTCAGAATCCCATCCAGGGAATCAAAAAGTCCTTCTCATAAGTGAACCCCCTAAGCAAAATACCAATACACTTTTGGCTAATAGGCTCAGAGGCAGAAGGCTTCACAACTCTTGTGACTCAGTGCCTAATTAGCTTAGCACCAAAAGGTGTGAAAGGCTTCCTGTAAGCAAACTTCCCCATAAGCAAGCTCCCCCTTTAAGTGAATTCCTCTTAGGTAAGTTCCTCCCCCAATGGGCTCTATGTGACTCACAGATGTGAATGAACACAGGTGGTCACATAGGCCTATTAATGGATGGGAAAATCTTCCTATTCCATTAACATTGCAGATAGGCAGGCATGGAGAGATTATGTCTGAATCATTTGAGGGAACTTACAAATTAATAAGATCCTATATCCATTTGGGGGATGTGTGTGGGTATGTACATGCACTCAAATCTAATGCATATATATACATATATATACACATATACATATATACACACATATGTATATGTCTACATGTGTATGCACACATACATATATACACATACATATGTATATGCAAGTATATGTATGCATACACACATATTAGTATGCTAATATACTATACAAATAATGTATTTATAAAATTGGTATAGTTTTCTAAAGCAATGAAATCACAGATCCAGTCCTTATCCCCATTCTATATGAAGCTTAAAATAAAAGAATTTAAAAAAAGGATGAAAAAAAGATCAAACAATATGTGGTCCTATAAAATAAATAGGAAGCTGCTGGTGTTTATTGAATAGGGAAATGAAATGGTCAGATATGCCCTTTAGGAACACTACTTTGGTAGCACAATGGAGGATGGATTGGAGGGAGATTGGGGAGAGACTTAAGGCAGGGATGTCAATCAGACCGATATTGTAATAGTCCAGATGAAATATGATGATGACATGAACTAGGGCAGTAATTGTGTAAGTAGAAAAATATTAGATGGGAGATTTTGTGGAGAAAGAAATGACAAGATTTGTCAATTGATTTATATATGAGGTGAGTAAAAGTGAAGAGTCAAGGATGGCACCAAAACAAATATGGGTGACTAGGAGAATGGTGATGCCCTTCATAGAAATGGGGACATTTTGTAGAGGAGTGTGTTTGGGAGAAAAGACAATGGAATAAGACCAGTGATACAATTCACTAGTCATTCATGGCTTCTCCTCCTGTGAAACTCACCCTGTCCTATCCAAAATGAAATAAGAGGGAAGTGGGGTTGTTATTTACCAATCTGTGCCCCAAAGTGCAGTGCTTACCTGATGAGAGGTGCCTGCTACAACCATGGGATGATCTGGGAGAGGGAATGGGTTTACCGGGGAGGAGAGAATCTGCAACTACATCTATGTAGCCATTACTACCATGGGTATTTGGATAGTTGTTAGGTTACATGGACAAATGTTATTCAAGGGGCAAATAAGTGCCTTATGATGGTGGGAGGGAAATTTGTATAGAGGAGAAAGGCAGAAAAGGGAGTATTGGGCAATGAGGATAAGTATGGTTGGGTTAGAGACAAGTCCCATGAATGGCTATCATGCAAACTGTGGAATTCCATTCATCTTCCTACCTTGCAGTTTGTTGGTCAAACATCCCTTGGGGCGATGCTACAAAACCCTTGGAATCAAACCATGGCTCCTCACTTTGGGTAACACTTGTCTAGAAGTTTATAGTTCGAATATAAACTTCAATTTGCACCAGGAGGAGATAGGTACTCCTTAACCACTCAAATGTGAGGAAACATATGTATGTATTTTGTATTTATTTATCTGGGTACATGTTCTTCCCTACTCCTCACCCCACTTCACAGTAAAGGGACTTTGGCAGTGGTAGGGGAGGGGGGCAGGTGTACAGAAACTTTGATTTTTAGTTTTGTAATCTGAGCACCCAGCACAGTGCTTTTTACCTAGTAAGTGCTTAATAAATGCTCTTTGAATTAAATTGATCTAACCACCATTATCTGTCATGGCAAAATGAAGAAGCAATACGTAGTCACATTGCAATCTTCCCCTCCCTTATTTCTATAATCTCTAGAAATTTACTGACATTTACATGAACTTTTCAGGGTTCAATGTAGTTACAACATCCATTTCAGTCCGCCAATAAGCATTTATCGAGCACCTATTATGTGCCAGGCATGGTGCCAAGCACTAGTTATACAAATATTTTATTTAATGGACTATTACATTATTTAATTTAATGGAAGAAGAAAATCTACAAAAATATAACTGAAACTGTGTGTGCATGTGTGTGGGGGGGTACTTAGTGGCATGGAGTCCAGTACAAAGGAGTGCAGCTGAGTGTGAAATGAAGAGATGGCTTGCCAGGAAGCCCTCTTCAGGGATGGGTTCTTTGCTCTGGATTCTAGCCCTCCCGTCAGAGAGGCAGAGGGTATTGATGAGGTGTGAGTACAAAGGCTGATGCAATCTCACAGGGTGATGAGTTTCCTGATGATGAGGTTTCTGAGGGCATAATGGAGTCCAGTCCAAAGAGTGCAGTTGAAGGAATGAATATTTCCAATATTCTCCTAAGTACCCCCATTAGAAAGGACTCTGAGAATAATAAAGGGGCTTGATACATTCCTAACATCTATATACATAATTATCACAGTCACTTAGGAGACTCCATTCACTGATACCTTTTTTCTGACCAACTCCCCCCCCCCCGCCGCCAAAAAGAGACATACCTAACAAAATATGATTTCAGGGGTGCTAATGAAGGATTTCTGTCCCTCAAAACCACCTTCCCCACCATGATTTCCCAAAGACAACATTTCCTTTAATTTAAGTCAAACTAGAGTTTAACCCATATAAAAATTCCCATACCCCAGAAAGAGAAGCTTTATATCATTCATTCCCAAATAATAGTTTATCAAATCACAGAATCTCTGAGTTAGGTGGAGGTGGTGCACATCCCACTCCCTCCTGAAACAGCTCATTCTAATTTTGAATAGTTACAATTGTCAAGAAAATCCTCCTTACATTAAGCTGAAATCTGCTTCTCTGCAGTGCCCTCATTGCTCCTAGTTCTACTCTTTGGGGTCCAACAGAACAAATATAATCCCTTTTTCACAGGTAAACTTTTCAGATACTGGAAGACAGTTATTGTATCTCCATGTAAACCTCTTCTAAGGCTAAACATTCTCAGTTCGTGTAACTGATTCTCATATGATGCAGAATACAATTGGTCTCCTCTGGACATGTTTCAATGACTTTCATGAAGTGGCTTGTCCAGAGTTGATCATGGTCATCCAAGTGTGGTCTGACCAAGGTAGAGTGCAATAAAGTTATTACCTCCTTTGTTCTGGACAATACCTCTCTCTTAATTTAGCCTAAATTTCTGTTGGCATTTGGACCTCAAAGTGCTAGTGTTGAATCAGGTTTACTAAATAAGTAGATGAAGGGAATGCACATAGGCACAGTATACCTGGGTTTCAGCAAAGCATTTGATCAAGTCTTACATGTTCCCTTTGTGGACAAGGTGCTGAAATATGGTCTAGATATATTGAAATAGATTTGAGCTTGGCTTAATAGAGCCTAGGTCTACTAAACATAGAATTAATATAAATTAATGTCCCTTTTATCATTTTACTAAGGCAAAAGCATTGGCATCTAGGTGGTCCAGTGGAGAGAGCTCCTAGCCTGGAGTCAGGAAGACCTGAGTTTGAATCCTCTTCAGGCACTCACTAGCTGTGTGACCCTGGGCAAGTCACTTAACCCTTTTTTTTTTGCTTCAGTTTCCTCATATGTAAAATGAACTGGAAAACAAAATGGCAAACCATTTTGCCATTATCTTTGCCAGTATCTTTGCCAAGAAAACCCCACATAGGGCACGAAGAGTTGGACATGACTGAAACAATTGAACGATAACAAAAAGCAAAAACATTTTGATTTGAGAAGCAAATTGAGGAGTAGTTACCCTACATAAAATTTTTGCACAAATCCTCTTATTTTTCTCTTGTTGTTTTTTTTTTGCATGATAGTGTAACAACAATGTTGCTAGCAGCTGTTGTGAGAATGAAAGACCAACAACAACAGCATACAGGAAGTCTGCTAGCACAAATTCTTTGATCTGCTTTTCTAAGGAAAGGGGTTAACCATCTTACTTTAATCAAACACACATATATCATTCACTAAGTTCAGGGGGAAAAGCCAGCACAGAGCAAATACAAACAGAAATTACAGAGACAATACAAACAGAGCAAACACACACAGTTATCAATCAGCAGACCTGCCTCTAGCTGTCTGACCAAAGAATTACATAGTTACCAGAGAGAGAGGCACCAACATCTTGGTTTTCAAAGCTGGGGGGCTCCAGCGGCCACCCAGAATCTCGTCTGGTCAAATCACATGACATTCTTCCAGTGAGTGAGAGCCCCAAACAAAAAGCTAACCTCTGAGTTTACATACCCTGTTCAGGGTCAAAGGGCATCACAACCCTGTCTTCGAACCTATGTGAGCTATTCTTTCTTGTTTCTTAAGCAAGTCATCAAAGACTTCAATTTAATCAAAGAAACAAAGGCCAGACTCATCAAAGGCACTTGCTTACCTCAGTTCTCCAAAAGAGAAAACAGTAAAAAAGTCTCACCTTAATTACCATTACAAAGACTTGTGCATACTGATGTGAAGTAAAATAAGCAGAAACAGGAAAACATTGCACCCAGTATCAGCAACATCAACTATGAATGATTCAGCTCTTCTTAGCAACAAAATGATCCAGGACAAATACAAAGAACTCAAGAAGGAAAATGCTATCCGTATCCACATAAAGAGCTAATGGTCTCTGAATGCAGACTGAAGCACATTTTTTTCACTTTATTCTTTCTTGTGTTTTTTTTTCTTTTGTCCTGTTTCCTCTTTCACAACTATGACTAATACGGAAATATTTTTTACATGATAGAGCATGTATAAACCATATCAAACTGTCTACCATTTTTAGAATAGGGGAGGGGATGGAGGTGGGGAGGGAGAAAAACTTGGAACTCAGAATGTTATAAAAATGAAAACTAGAAGAAAAAAGACAACTGGATCATGAAGAGTTGTACATGAATGAAAGGACTGAACGACCAACCATTCCAGGCCCAGAGCTCCATCCATCACACCAAGTTCTTTCTCACATAATGTCAATAGACCTGGAAGAAGGTCTTCAGTGTATTGGGTAGACAAGAATTCAGGGGTTAAGAAAAGGTGTATATATTGTGATCAGTACAATATATAGAGGAAGACCTTCCATTGATTAGATCTATTGAAGTATTGAAAGAATAGGAGTTAAATGAGAAGAAGGAAAAAAGGGAAGGAGAAAAAGAAGAGGGAGGAGGAAAACAAAGAGAAAAGGAAGACATCAAAGACTAGCAGGAAGGGAACAACATTTAAAGAAACAATACCCTAGTAGGTTCCTTTTTGACTAAACTGCAATGGTGTTTTTCGTCATTGATTGATTTAACCTCTATTTCCTCTCCCGTGGCTAAATAGTAAACTCACCTTGAATCATAGTCAGAAACCTTCCAAGGATGCACACTGCTCTTGGCTATCAGCTCTAGCTTTGAGACTTCATAGAAGCTTTAGTGTTGCAAATTTTTCAGTCCCAGCTAGCATATTCATCCTCTCACTGGCTGCTTTGAGTGCTGAGAATCCTCAGGGTGCCACTTAGCTGCTGCTGTCTATAATTGAGTCTTGATCGCATAGCTCTTTCTTGTTAGTAATCTGTCATCAGGCCTCACTAACCAATCCCTCTCCTTACTATAAAAGAGAACTGCTTTTGTTAATCTCATGGAAGGCCCTGAAATATATTTCTTTCAACTATGATCCTTGCATCTTTTCCCTTCCACATCAAAAATAGAACATGATGGGGGAAAACCAAGTTACGTGAGTGAATTCCATTTGGTTTCCAAGAAAGTTCATGCTATGAAGAGCATTTATAGGAAATAACGTATAGCAAAGTAAGAAGTCCCAGGAACACACCATGAACTTTTCTAACTGGTGATGGGCTTTGCTCACTCCAAAGAACTGCTAAAGTCTCCCTAGTTCCTGATCAATTAATTTGCATTTCGAGGAGTTTCTTAGCTAAGCTTGGCCAATAATAATAATAGTGATGATAGCTAGCATTTATACAGTGCTTTAAAGTTTGCAAAACAAAGTTTCCTTTACAAATATTTTCTCACTTTATCTTTACGACAAACCTGAGTAGTAAGTGCTATAATTATCCTTGTTTTACATATGGGTTGAGTCTGTTTCTCAGAGTCACATACCTAGTGGATATCAGAGGCCACATTTGAACTCCAGTCCTATTGATTCCTTGTCCAGAGCTCTACCCAACTTCAGCCTCTACAAGATGACCTCTGAAAATGGACTATGAGTCTTTTTCCTTGGAAACATTCTTAAAATACATTGAAATGGGGAAGGGAAGGACATTTTGAAACAGAATTAGGCTATTCTCTGTTTATATCTGCTCTCGGGAAAGGAACTGGATTCTTCGAGTACCTGGATGTCTGTGGCAGCTTGCACACAGCCAAAAACAGCAGCTGACAAATTCCCTCCTTGACTTAATGGTCACTTCATTCTTCAGTAGATGGAGGCAGCATCAAAGTCTGCTGCTATTCTGGTTCTAATTCTGACCATAAAGAGGACTTTGGTTTCAGACACACATACACAATGGAAACCTTGCAAGGAAGGGTCCATTTCATTTGAGTCTTTTATGGAGAAAAAGAGGAAAAGTCAGGTATAGTCTGACACAGACTGGGATTCTGGAAGAGTATATTTCAAAGGCATCTCTGAGTACAAAGGTACAATTCAAAGGGTTCACAAAAAGGGCATTATGCTTTAAAAATGCATCAGATTTTTCTTCTGGGCTCCAGGGGTTGGGAAACATGAGAATGAAATTATAAAGATGAACATCAGCAATTTTGATGAAGAAGAAAAGGAAAAAGCTACTTAAAAATCTTACATGTGTGTTTAGGGTTCAACATGTGTCCATCAATGGTGTTTAAATGATAAGCATAGCAGATGGGAATGAGAGAGGATAATGTAAATGGATAACGAAGATAAGGTGAATAATGTCAATAGCTCTAAAGTTCAAAGTGAGCTGAGGCTGACAACTAATACTATGGTCAACAAAAAGTAAACTTGTTAAAAAGTTAGGTATGATTGTTTTGGGGGCAGCTGGGTTGTACCGTGGATAGAATGCCAGGCCTGGAGTCAAAAAGATTCATCTTCCTGAGTTCAAATCTGGCTTGAGACACTCATTAGCTGTGTTACCCTGGGCAAGTCACTTAATCTTCTTTACCTTAGTTTCCTCATCTGTAAAACGAGCTAAAGAAGGAGATGACAAACCACTCCAATATCTTTGCCAAGAAAACCCCAAATAGAGTCACAAAGAGTTGGACACAACTGAACAACAAATTATTATTTTTCAAATGTCCACAGGTGTTATAATTAAGAAAATGCAAATTAATCTGAAAGAATTATTGAATTTACAGCAACTTTTCACCATCACGTATTTTCTTGATTTTCTTCTTCATCCACAGGAAATGGAGAGAAAATGAAAGTACTCAGTTCTCATTTGTTCCTATTTTCCCTGGCAAAATAGAATAATCTTGAGATCAGTAAGTACAGGATAGAAATGTTTCAGTAGACGTTAGAACCCAAGATAACTGAGGAAGTGGTACAGATTAGCTACTAGACTGAAAAACAGGTGTTGTGATTGTTGGCCACTGACAGTGATATATGACGAGCTCAGTGATCTTAGAAAAACATGGAAAGACTTGCACAAAATAGTGAAGAACTAAATGAGCAGAACCAAGAGAATATTCTGTACTAACAGCAATATTGTTTTAAGAACAACTTTGAGCAAGTAAATCATTTTGACTATTATAAATATCCAAATTAACTGCAAAGGACTCATGAAGGAAGATGATATCTGCCTCCATAGAAAGAAATGATGAATAGAAGTATGAAAAGAATAATTAAATATATATATTATATATATATATACATATATTCGTGTTTAATGGTACGGTGGGGGAAGAAAAAAAGAAAATTACTTGATAACTTTATTACGTATTCAAATGGAATAGCAAATTGTACATAATATATTTGCAGTTTTATGTGTAATCAGTTTTTATTATACTGAGTTATGGAAATGCTTGTTTATCCCATAAATTAAAAATAAAATTAATTTTAAAAAAATAAAAGAAAAATCATGGAGAATGGGAGAAAGGTAGAAAGACTAGAGAGAGTAAATGCCCTAATTTTCAAAAAATTATGTGTGAGGAGAGTGGTGTTGTTTAAGGAATGCCTGAACAATTTGATCCCCAATTCAGCTGATGAAATTGATGAATCCCATGAAACCTGAAGTAATTCACACCATAAGTGACTTATTAGAAAACAATAAAGTATACCAAACTGGCAGTAACATACTTGTAAAGGCAGTGTAAAAAAAAGGCTTTACTTGTCTTTGCTCTTTTCAGAGGTGTGGAGGAGTTAATCATATTTGATGAGATTATAGGACTGGCTAAAAGAGCAACTACTCTGATGTCCTTTAAAAAATAGCCAGCTCTGTATTTGACACTCTCCTTAAGTCTTAAATGAAGGGGATCATCTCTGGCAGTCAGGCAGGGAAGAAGAAAGCCACCTATGGAGAAATAACCTGTTACTGAGAGATAGTCACTCCTCATCTTTTTTTTTCTTCTGTGTCTTTTCCAGATACAGATTTCTCCTTTTTCCTCCCCTCCTCCCCTTATCAATGGTGAGCAACTTTGCCCAGGAGGAGATATCTCACTCAGCAGAGAAGAGGTCCAGAGAGTTCAGTTTGAAGGAGAGGTGAGGGAGAAGAGACCATCAGACATAGAGACACACAGAGAGAAATAGAGTTATACCAGCAATCCAAAGTTGAACTAAAGATGGAGAGTCCAACTGAAGGAACTGCCCAATGGAAACACTTTGCCAATGGAGATAAGCATGAAGATATTAAAAAGCATAAGAAAAAGGCCATCCAGCGTTGTGGAGTACCAGGGGAGTGAATTGCCTTGGCCACACACATGCCCTACTTGTCTATCTCTCCATTTATGAACTTAATGTGACTGCCAACTCTTCTCACTGATAATGTGCCTATTTGTGGCAGAATGCAGTCCCAGTTTATAGGGGAAATAATCTGTTACTACTGCTCATGCTATGCCATCTTGGTAACTGTTTTTGTTCTGAGCATTTGTGGCCTTTGGAGATCTACAGTAAAGATAATTTCATTGGTAGGAACTAATGAGTTTTAGTTTTATGAGTGGGGGACCATAGAATATCTTCTAACCTGGGACATTCTCCAGGACAGAGGTATCAAACTCAAGGATCTTCTGAGGGCAACCTGAAATAGATTAAGAAATAATTAGGAAATATTTAACAAAATAAATAATAATACAGTAAGACATAGACAATGGTCAGTTGTGATTTTCTCAATTAATATGTGGCCCTTGGAGATACTTATATGTGGCATAGCTGCCATTTCTATCTGAGTTTGACACCATTACTCTAGGGGACACAATCTACTAGAGTGAATTGGTGGTGGTGTGAGGGTGGAGCAGCCTCAGTGGGGGCACTACAACAAAGAGGGAAGAGGTAGATGCTTTAGACTGAAGGCTGGGGAAGCTTTGATTTCTGGCAAAATTCCATAACATATTGATAAAGGGATGACGTGTGAGTACTCAGGAAGCTAAAAAGTAAATGTTGAAAGGACTTTGCTTCAGGAGACTACTGGCTTCATCAAGAACAGATCATACCAGGGCAACCACACTGCTTTTTGGAGGGGGAGCAGTTTTCTTTCTGAATAAGTATATACCTTATAGTAATAAGACATAAGAATACAAGCATAAAATCCATACAATACACCATCATATCATCTGTAAAGATTGATAGCTTTGTTTCCTCATTTCCTATTCTAATTCCTTCAATTTGTTTTTCTCTTCTTATTGCTATAGCTAACATTCCTAGCACTATATGAAATAATAGTGGTGATAATGGGCATCCTTGATTCACCCCTGATCTTATTGGGAAGGCTTCTAGCTCATCCCCAATATTTATAATGCTAGCTGATGGTTTTAGATAGATATTGCTTATCACTTTAAGGAATTTGTTTACTTTGCTTCTGTGTTCTCTAGTGTTTTTAATAGAAATGGATGCCGTATTTTGTCAGAAGCTTTTTCAGCATCTATTGAGATAATCACATTATTTCTGTCATTTTTTATTGATACAGTCAATTATGATGACAATTTTCCTAATATTGAACCAACTCTGTATTCCTGGTATAAATCCCACATGGTCATAGTGTACAATCTTTGTGATACATTGATGTTGTTAGTATTTTGTTCAAAATTTTTTTGCATTTATGTTGGTTAGAGAAATTGGTCTATAGTTTTCTTTCTCTGTTTTAGCTCTTCCTGGTTTAGGTATCAGCACCATATTTGTGTCATCAAAAGAGTTTTGTAGGACTCCTTTTTTGCCTATTTTGTCCAATTAGTTTATATAGTCTCGGAATTAATTGTTCTTTAAATGTTTGGTAAAATTCACTCATAAACCCATTTGGCCCTGGGGATTTTTTCCTGGGGAGCTCATTAATGGTTTGTTCAATGTCTTTTTCTAAGATAGGGTCATTTAGGCACTTAATTTCCTGATCCGTCAGTCTAGGTAATTTGTATTTTCATGAATATTCATTGATTTTGCTCAGATTGTTAGATTTAAGTACATACAATTAAGTAAAGTATTTCCTAATGATTGCTTTAATTTCTTCATCACTGGTGATGAGTTCAGCATTTTCATTTTTGATACTGGACATTTGGTTTTCTTTCTTGTTTTTTTTTTTTAAATTGAATTAACCAGTGATTTATCTATCTTTCCCCCCCCCCCCACACACACACAAAACCAGCTCCTGCTTTTATTTATTAGCTCAATAGGTTTTTGTTTTCTTTCAATATTATTAATCTCACCTTCGATTTTTAGGATTTCCAATTCGGTGTTTAATTGTGGATTTTTAATTTGTTCTTTTTCTAGGTTTTTTGCATGCCCAATTCATTGATGTTTTCTTTTTCCATTTTGTTGATGTTAGAATTTAGAGAAATAAATTTTCCCCTAGGTACTACTTTGGCTGCATTCCATAAATTTTGATATATTGTCTCATTGTTGTCATTCTCCTTAATGAAATGATTGTTTCTATGATTTGTTCTTTGACCCACTTTTTCTTCAGGATTAGATTATTTAGTTTCCAATTAATTTTTAATCTATATTTCAATTTCCCTTTGTTGAATATAATTTTCAAGGCATTATGATCTGATAAGAATACATTTACTATTTCTGCTTTTTTACATTTTTGAGATTTTTATGTTCTATTACATGGTCACTTTTTGTGTAGGTTCCATGTGCTATTGAGAAAAAGATGTATTACATTCTGTTCCCATTCAGTTTTCTCCAAAGACCTGTCATATCTAACTTTTCTAATATTCTATTTACCCCTTTTGTTTCTTTTTTGTTTGGTTGTATAGAGCTCTGAGAGGGGGCAGTTGAGGTCCCCCACTAATATAGTTTTGCTATCTATTTCTTCCTGGAAGTCCCTTAATTTCTACTTTAAGAATTTGGATGCCATACCATTTGGTGCATATTTGTTTGGTATTGATATTTCCATGTAGTTTTCTTCCTTACCTCTTTTAATTAAGTCTATTTTTGCTTTTACTTTGTATGAAATCAGGATTGCTACCCCTGCTTTTTTTAACTTCAGCTGAAGCATAATAGATTCTGCTCCAGCTCTTTAACTTTACTCTCTGTGAGTCTCTCTGCTTCAAGAGTTTTTCTTGTGAACAACACATTGTAGGATACTGGTTCTTGAGCCCCTTTGCTATCTACTTCTGTTTTATTGGGAGTGTTCATCCCATTCACATTCACAGTTATGATTACTAACTGTGCATTTCCCTCCATACTATTTTCCCCCTTTTTTATACTTTTCTTTTTCCTTTCACCCTGTCCCTCCTCACAATGCTTTGCTTCTGACCTCAATCTCAATTTGTTTCTGTTTCCCTCAATCTGCCCTCCCTTCTATCATCCTCCTCCTTTTTCTTTCCTCTTTCCCCTCCTGCTTCCCTATGGGGTAAGATAAATTTGTATGCCCTATTGAGTGTGTATGTTATTCCCTCTTTGAACCAAATCTGATGAGAGTAAGGCTCAGACAATGCTAACTCTTTCCCTTCCTCCCCTCTATTCTAGGTCTTTTACAACTCTTCCCGTAAGGTAATTCACCCTATCCTGACTCCCCCTTTCCTTTTCTCCCAGTATAGTCCTTTTTTACCCTTTAATTTTTTTTATATCATCTCATCAAAGACAACTCATACCCACACCCTCTGTCTATGTATAGTCTTTTTAACTGCCCTAATAGAGATACATTTCTCAAGAGTTACAGGTATCATCTTCCCAGATAGGGATGTAAACAGTTAACCTTATTAAATAACAGTTTTTTTTCCCTTTCCTGTTTACATGTTTATGCCTCTCTTGAATCTTGTATTTGAAGATTTAATTTTTTTATTCAGCTCTGGTCTTTTTATCAGGAAAGTTTGAAGTCCCATATTTCATTGAATGTTCATCTTTTCACCTGTGCCAGTAAGGCAAAATGGGCTTAGTTTAACGGGTGCCCTTGAGGAGTTTGGCTTTTGTTTATGGTGAAAGTACTTTCACTTGTTAAATGCTAAGCCCCAGGCCCAAAGCCCTATCGGGTGTGAAACCTGTGTGGGCGTAGATTAAGGACTTAAAAGGGGCCGATTCGGGAATCAAT
>CM053623.1:161968204-161984619 GCA_028646595.1 Phalanger gymnotis | reverse complement strand
TTCACTCGTCTTCTACTCTTCGTGATCCCATGGACCATGGCACGCAAATACTCTCTATGGGGTTTTCTTGACAAAGGCACAGGAGCTGTTTGCCCTTTCCTTCTCTACATGGTAGTTAGGTGTGTCTTATACCTCTCGCATATGTGTGCACGCATCTATGCATGTATGTATAAACGTGTATCTAATATGTATAATGTGTATGTACACACATAGAGCAGCTATTTTATTCAGCATATAAAGCCCCAGACTTCTAGTCAGGAAGACCTGATTTAAAATTTGCCTCAGACGCTTATTAGCTGTGTGACCCTGGGCAAGTCATTTAACTCTATTTGACTCGGTTGCTCATTTGTAAAATGAGCCGGAGAAGGAAATGGCAAACCGCTCTGGTATCTTTGCCAAGAAAACTTCAAATGGGGTCATGAAAAGTCAGACATCACTGAGACAACTAGACAACAAACACAAGATTGTATACACATAAGTACCTAGATGCATAACATATAATACTTATCCAAGCACATCACTGCTCTTCTCAATAAGCTCCAGTGGTTCCCTATAACCTCTAACACCAAATACAAACTCTTTTGCTTGGCATTGAAAGCTTTTCACAACCCAGACCTGACCTACCTTAATACTCTATCCCCCCTCACATACTCTACGTGGCCAGCCAAATGGGATTTCTTGTTGTTCCTCATTTACAATACTCAATATTAATCTTCACTTCTTTGAATGGATTATTCCTCATACTTGAGATGCAATCTCCTCTCAAAATGCTGCTCAAGCCCCACTCTCTATTATTCTTACCTTATTTCTTGATCTAATAGATTCCTCCCTCCTAAAACTACTTTGTTTCATTTTGTCTTTAATTTATAATTTATTAGGTATGCACAAGCTGTTTCCCTCGTTCTAATGTAAGCTCCTTATGGACACAAATTGTTTTATTTTATCTTCGTATTCTCCAGCACCTGGAATATGGTACATACTTAATAAATGCTTGTTAATAACTACAACAATCATAACTAGCTTTTGTATAGGTTTGCAAAGAATTTTTACAAGTCCTATCTGATTTAATCCTCGGGAAACAGGTGCTACTGTTCTTCCCATTATATAGAGGAGGATATTGAGTCACTGAGAGGTAAAGTGACTTGCTTTGGGTCACATAATTACTAAGTGTTTGAGGAAGGATTTGAACCTAGATCTTCCTGAATTCATGTCTAGCACTCTATCCACTGTAATACAAATGGCTATTCTTAGATGTGGGTACTCTTTGTACCAACTGGGAACACAGCACTTCCATGCTTCCTCTTCCTGTAAAATTCTCACCTGTGCTATTCTGTAGTTTTTCCTTAGAAACCTACTCACTGTCATATTCACTATGATTATTTTAATATGTCAATATTAAATGTCTGTTAATATGTCCTATTCACTGTGATTATTTTTATATGTCAATATTAATGTCTCTTAATATATCCTATTCACTGTGATTATTTTACTATATTAATATTAAATGTCTGTTAATATATCCTATTCACTGTGTTTATTTTAACATGTCAAAATTAAATGTCTGTTTGCTCTCATTTTTAGTATGTAACCCACCTAGTATTTAATGTCCTTGGTGTCTTTTTTGGAATTTCTGGGGAACAAGTCAGGGGTATATTGAAGGCATAGCAATAGAGGAGATGCAGTGTGGTGGACAGAGAGCTAGCCTTGCAATTAGAAGACCTGACTTCAAGTCTGCCTATGACACAGACTAGCTTTGTGACTAGGTAACTCATTTGACCACTTGGTGCTCTCAGGATCTCTCTAAGACTATAATTATAAAGGTGGTGCAGATCTGAATTGATGGGTAGAGTTTCCTCATTGGGAGTTCCCTAGACCAATGAAATCAAAGGTCTGGTCCAAAAATATCAATGATATAAAACTAATTTTGCAAATAAGTTACCTAACATATCATTTGCATTTTCCCTTCCATGGAAGGGTGGGAAGATTTACTATTAGAAAAATAAATGGAATCATTATCCATTTTTATTTGTATATTGTTACGGAGAGAGAGAGAGAGAGAGAGAGAGAGAGAGAGAGAGAGAGAGAGAGCGCACTGTCTTCCTCTTATAACCCCAGAGTCAAGTCAGGTTTAATTTCCACTTGGCTCAGAGCCCACCCACTTGAAACTTGTCCTACTTAGGTCAAACCTTACATCTTAATAAAGTAAGAGAACTTCACTAGATTAGGGAAAGAATGGTAAAATTGAAAAGCAACAAGCATCATATAAATGAGAGCTACCACTTTCATTTTAATTCCAAAATTACATCTCTCATTCTCAAGATGCAGAGATCTGATGCTTCTCCATTCCTTCTGCTCTCTGGGAGAGAAAGGTAAGTAGTTCTGCATAAAGTCCTCTTTCTCCCAATGCAATATAAGGTGGGAAGCAAAGGGAAGAATAATTGTGTCATGCATATCAATGAGTCAGGAAGCTGCCAATAGCTCCTCTAGTGTACCAGTTTTCTCTGGCTCAGAACCCTTTGGAATGTTGGCTCTTCATGACAGATCCTCTTTTAAGCCAAGACAAGAAATTTCCCTGGGTTACTCTTCTTTTCTGCCCTCTCAGGTATGGGAGATATAACTGCTTATGTCACTCTGACCTATTGGAGTGATGGCTGCTTCCAGCAAGGTGAAATGGGAAAAGCACTAGAGATCTATAGTCAGAAGTCTTAAATTTGAATCTGCGTGACTTTGACAAAGACATTTAACATCTCTCTGACTTAACGTTCTGGTTTGTATAAACAGGGGGTTGAACTAGTTGAGTACTATAATCCTTTTCAGATTTAAATTTTCGATCCTATGTTCTTCATATTTTTACAGTCATATTACTTCCTCTATCTTTCATTCTCTTCTCCCTTTTTCTCATCACTTCCTTTATTCTCAACTCATCTGACCAATCTGGTCAACATTACTGTCCACCCCAAATAACCCAGAATTAAGTAGCTGAAGCTATACCAGAAGTGTCCCATTCCTGGCAGTTACTGGAAAACAGTATTCAGAGAAACTTTTTTAGAAGATATACCCTTCAACCTAATAAAAATCCTGAGTAGAATAGCAATTAGTAATTTCTAAGAGGGATTAGTATTTGATGGTCATAAGGACTGTGTATTGGGAATCAAGATGGGCTCTTAGCACTTATTCAACCAAGTGCCCTTGAAGAGTTTAGCCTTTGTTTCCTTGATTGAATTAGGAGTTCTTGATGACCTCCTTGCTTCAAGGGAAAGCCTAGTTTACATGGGTTTGAGTGACATGCTTGTGACATCAGAGGCTTTTGGACCATGTGGGTTTAAGTCGCATTTTTGTGATGATTTTAGGTCACGTGGGTGAGTTACATGTGTGACTCACCTTTGGCCCTGAATAGGATATATAAGTGCAGAGACTGGCTTTCTCTTTTGGAGCTCTGAGTCGCAGCAGGAGTGGTGTGTGATTCTAGGCCAGCCTTTGTTATGAGCTCCCCGGCTTTGATGCTGATGCTTCTCTGGTAACTGTATATTGTGATTTTGTCAGACAGAAATCTGTCTGTTGACTCATGTTTATTTGCTCTGTTTGTATTTGCTCTTAAGCTCAGGGTGCTGGCTTTTTTCCCTGAACTGAGTGAGTGATATTCGTATGTTGGATTAAAGTAAGATTGTTGCTTTCCTTAGTAAAGCAGATCAAAAGAACCTGGGCTTGCAGCATTCTTGTTGTTGGGCTTGTGTTGGTTTTTCACCCCCACAGCAGCAGCTAGCTGGATTGTTGAAACAGACTGATATGCAGCTTTCATCTTTTCCCATCCATTGGCCACAAGCTTAATAAATGACTTTGTGAATACTATCTACCATAGTTCCCCTCTCACTCCACAACACAGTAAGGCTAGTGGTATTTTTTTGTGAAAGGCGACAAAGTATTCCTTAATTGGCCCAAGGCCCAAGGTTGAAGCCATGTCTCCCTTGTCATAACTTATTGATAGCTTCTGACTGAATTGTTACAGTTTTTATCACCTATAGGCATAAAAAGACCCATTCATGTAGTCAGGATGCTGAAGACTTGGTAAATGTTTCAGGATGACATGAATCATCATACTTTGTCCTGTTGACCAGAAGTATTTCCATATCTAGATTAAAGGGAGTGCCTCTACCCAAGGTAGGTGTTGGAGTAAAAGCAATAGGAATATTCTTGTTGAATAAACTTCTATTGATTAACAGCTGGAATGTCCTTATTGAATATTGTGTTTATCTTTCTAATAGCCTTCCTTTTGTTTTACAGTTGAATGTGCCCCATTTCCTTCCATCAACAAAACTGAACCAATAGGGTACTGTTCAGACTCAAGCTCATGCCTAACTACCTTCCTTTGAATATTCTCTTATTTCTCACCATGGGTCATGATTGTAGTTGCTGTATGGGTTTATATATGGACAGAGTTCCTATCAAACATTGCTTCACACATTGGCCCCCACTCTGTTGTTCTATACCATCCCTGCTAGTTGGAAGGTAGGGTATGGATATCTGACCTGTATGCACTGTAATGTTGTATGATCTAGTCTGCATGTCCCTGGTCCCTTTCACTTCTAGACCAGTTGATGAAATCACAGAAGGGGCAAAAATAGAGACAATGAGGTATTAATGGGTTGAACAAAGCACAAAGACATATCTACGTCCTATTACCTATTACAGGGCTGTCCAAAATGCAGTCCACAGTGTGATTTATGTGGCCCACTTACAAGCATAGAAATTGACATAAATGCTTTAGTAAAGGAAGCAGAGCTACTGCAGAGCTCTCACTAAAATGGCAAATCAAAATATATTGTCTATTGTTTCAATAAAGACCTAAGCTTGGACAGCCCTGTTCTATTATATGGAATGTGAAGATTTCTTTGATGGAACTATAGGGTAGTTTATAATTGTCCATGCCCCTTTAAAAGGGGGGCCTTTTACAAAGGTGGCCTTAAAAACCACATTGACAGATACAAAAACAAGTTGAAGATAGAGATTTTTGTGAAGGGTGACACCTGGCAGTGTAGAAGAGAGCCAGCTATGGAGGAAAAATACAGCTCTTAGAGAAGACTGTTCTTTTCCCCCTTTGCCTTTATCAGAGGGCAGCAGGGAGAGAGGGGAGTGGCCTCTCCTTTCCCTGCATCAGTTATAACACTTTACAGCAGAGCTACTCACCCAGGAAGACACTATATCCAAATGGGATTGGGCCCAGGGAATCAAAGAGAAAGTCAGTGGAAGAAGGTCAAAGGAGTGTGGCTCCTGACAGTGGAGAAAAGAGCCAACTGTGGATTAGAGAATTATTCCTAGTTGTCAGGAGTCAAGCTAGAGGAAGGAACAGGCCCAGGGAACTCAAGTGAACAACCCACTCAGGAGAAACTGTGCCCAGGATTTTGACAACATTACTAGGAGAGAAAGGACATGACGGATGTGCAGTTTTGGAGGCATGCATTACCTGGATCTTATATGCTACTCAAGCGTATGCCTCACTACCAGTATAATCCGTTTGCTTCCACTGCTCCTGCGTATATTTGTGGAATAGTACACCTCAGATTTTTAAGGAGAATGCTTTATTGGTTCTGTTCGTAGAGTGTTATCTTAGTAAATGCCTTCACTTTGAGTTAATTTTGACTACTGGTAACTAGTAAATGTAAGTGCACTCATAGGAACCCATGAACTATAGTTTTAGGACTGAAGATCCTGAAAGTAGTTTTGAACCTAGGATGTAACTAGTCATGTGAAATCGAACTTGCACCTATGGTTGTTAATTGGGGAGGCAGTCCATAGAGGATACTACACATAAAAAGAACCATCTTCTAACCCTCTCTCAAGATGTTGGGAATTTGTCTTACATGATGGAGAACACACTGTAAGAGCTAAAGAACTAGTGATTAACTAGAAAAAAATTTGGCAAATTTAGCTGTAACATTCCCCTGCATAATAGCCATAATAATAATTAATAATAATAATAATAATGATGATGATGATGATGATGATGATGGTAACAATAATGATAACTAGCATTTATATAGTGCTTTAAGGTTTACAAAGTGCCTTATAAATGTTATCTCACTTTATCTTTATGAAAACTCTGGAAGGTAAGTGCCATTTTCACCCCCATTTTACAAGTGAGGAAACTGAGGAAGACAAAGGTTGAGTGACTTGCCCAAGGTCACACAGCTATTAAGTATCTGAGGCCAGATTTTTATTCATCACACTCTGTGCTTTATCCTTCTTGATAGAGAATTTCTCCATTTAGCAGTATTTATTCTTCAGGCTCCTCTTCAGTGAGGATAAAATGGCAGTAAACGCTGCCATCCCTCAGTTATCAGAGGCTGGGTGGGCCTCTCATTGTATTTCACTAGCTCTGAAGCCTAGAAAATCTGATTTATTCCTGAGTTAATCTGTCACCCTCTGGCATCCTTTCAAGACAGCCTTGAGTATAATTGTAGGATTTGGAGAAAATGGGGAAGTCAAGTTCAATTTATTCCATTAAGATTTTAAAAACGTTTAATTACGATAAAAACTGAAAAGCATTTAATGTGAACATGGCTGCTACTTTATCTTCTCCACTCATTCATTCAACCAATTGATCATTCCCTTGCTTTCTCCAGTCAATTATAATTCTTTATATGCCTTCTGTATAGTGATACCAGTGTTAGCAGACTGCTTGATGGTGTGCTCATGAAAGCCATATTAATGGTTCTGACAAGTACTTCTGATTATTGAATTGGTCCAAGGAGAGATATACGACTGTTGGGAAGGGCTGGAGAAGTGGCCTGATATAGTGGTATAATGTTCATAGAGGAGAGCTAGAGCCAGGAGGGACCTCCTCTTTTGACCACTGAGGAAACTGAGGCCCAGTTGAGGCTAAGAGAGTGATCCAAAGTCACTCAGTGGGCATCAAAAGTAGGGTTTGAACTGGATTTTTATAACTCTAGCATCAAAGTTCTTTCTACTGGATAAAGGTTGTCAAAATAGATTCAACACCCTATTAATTTTCTCTCTCAAAAGAAGTAGCACTCTGCTTCCCTCAAAACATTTGACTACAAACTTAAGCACTGGCCTCCTCAGATAGCATAAAGGCCTATTACATGAAGTGATCACTCAGGAACCAAACTTAAAAAAAAGATGAAAAGAAACTAGTAACAGGCAAACTTTGCAAGGCAAGTCTGTAATTCTTGTACCAAAACATGGTAGACAGAAAACAATCTGTAATCATTTCCCGTAATGGGATGAACCTGACATGGGCCAGTACTCTGGTAGTTAAGTTCCAATATTGGAACAAAATGAGACATTTGTAAGCCATTTAACAATTAACAAAAGATTTACTTTGCCATAGCAGGGGAAGGATATTCACTGAGTACATGGAGGGGAGATACCAAATTGATGCAGCTGAGCAAAGCTCCCTCAGTTCTGAGTTGCCCAAGGTTATTTTCTAGTCAAGCACCATGTTGGAGCTTCTCGTGTCTGTTTATACACAGGCAACCAGAAAGTGATGTCAATGGTGGGAGCCTTTAGTTACAGCTGTCTTGAGTATGGTTTCAGTTCCCAATATAAACAAGAACTGATACTTCAGTACTCTTGACAGCTTTTTAAATGCTCTCTAATTCAACTATTCACCTCGAATAGAAAGAAAGACCTGTTTGCAAGGACAAATTGGAGAAGAAAAGGATATGATATGATGAAAAACACACACAGAGTTCTATGGTAGGAAAGTAAGTATAACAAAGTCTGTGTAATTTGTAGTTTGTAATTTATGTATTTGTGTGTGTGTGTGTGTGTGTGTGTGTGGTTGTTTTTGTTCAGTTGTGTCTGACTCTTCATGACCCCATGGACCATATTGTCTTTGGGGGTTTTCTTGGCAAAGAACCTGGAGTGGTGGTTTGCCATTTCCTTCTCTAGTGAGTTAAGGTAGAGGTTAAATGATTTGCCCATGGTCACACAGCTAGTAAGTATTTGAGGCCAGATTTGAGCTCAAATTTTCCTGACTCCAGGCCCAGCCCTGTATCCACTGAGACTAGATGGCTCCTAGGAAAACAGAGGTAAAGTGGCTTATCCAGGGTCATATAGCTAGTAAGTGTCTGAGGCTAGATTTGAACTCAGGTCTTCCTGGCTCCAGGCCCAGCCCTCAATCCACTGAGCAATCTAGCTGTCTCATATGTATATGTACATTTAAATCTATATGTATAGTTATCTACATCTATATAAAGGGCAGCTAGGTAGCACAGTGGATAAAGTACCAGGCCTGGAGTCAGGAAGACTTGAGCTCAAATCTAGCCTCAGATATTTACCAGACGTGTGATCCTGGGCAAGTCACTTAACCCTGTTGTCTCAGTTTCCTCATCTGTAAAATGAATTGGAGAAGAAAATAGAAAACTACTCCAGTATCTTTGCCAAGAAAACCCCAAATGGGATTATGAAGAGTTGGATGTTGCTGAAATGACTGAGCAACATCTATATCATTTGTGTCCATCTACATCTATCTATCTATCTATCTGTCTGTCTGTCTGTCTGTCTGTCTGTCTGCCTGCCTGCCTGCCTGCCTGCTTACCTACCTACCTACCTATGTGCTTCCTCTAACATAAGAGCAGCTTTGTGCTAGAAAGACTGTGAGCCAGGCACTGAACTCACTGAGGAGGGAAGGGGAATGTCCTGAGGGTCAAATAGAAAATGGCTACCAGGATCTGGACTGGGTGATAAATTTGTATAGCATGAACCACAGAGGAAAGGTGTTGGGTGTAAGTTGGTTTCTTGTCACTCAAATGGAATGGCTCTCTCCAGAGTTAGCAATGATTTCTGAATTGTTAAATCTAATGATCTTTCCTTAACTCTCTTTCTTCTTGACTTCTTGCAGCAGTTAGCACCATCCTTTCCTCTTGCGCAGTCTCTCTTCTCTGAATTTTTGGGATACTCTTCTCTCTTAGTTTTTTTCTTGCCTGACCAGTTCATCTTCAGATTTCTTTACTTATTCATTATCTATCAATATCATGCCCATTGATGGTGGGTGTCTTTCAAAGCTCTGTTCTGAACCCTCTTCTTTTGTCTCTTTCTTCTCTCTCACTCGGTAACTTCCTCAGTTTCCATGGGTTCAATTTACCATCTCTATGTTGATGATGCCCAGATCTATATATTTAGCACTAGTCTCTTTCTGAGGTCCAGTCAGCAGTCCATCAACAGCTTCCCTTTGAATGCTTCCGATCAGATTTCCTGTAGGCATCTCCAACTTAGGGCTACTATCATTCCAGTGGCAAACCTGGTAACTGGAAGGATGCTGATCTCTGAAATGGTAATAGAGAGCAAATATAAGGAGTTCTGTTTGGGAATCCCAAGTTGCTTGACCAAAGGGAAAAGGAAAGAACGAGAGATAGAAGATCATTCCTTTTTAAAGATCATAGAATCCCTGGCTCTTCCTACTCAGTGGCCAGTAAGAGGGTTACTTCATCATCTCAAAGTTCAGCCCTTGACACATTGTCACTCACTGTGGACCTCAGAAATTTCCAGGGTACCTCCAGCACAAATTCACAATGGGGATAGCCTCTATAGGCCCATTCCTACACATTCTCAAAACCGGTTATACAAGTGTAGGCATAATATAGGAGACCACAATATAGCTTTGGAAATGAGAACCCAGGTAGTTGGGAGGATCAGGAAAGGTTCCATGTAGAAGGTGATGCTTAAGGTAAGTGTTGAAAGAGATTCCAAGAGGCAGAGGTGAGAAGGGAGAATATTCAAAAGGTGTAGACTAGCCAGCCTAAAGACATGGAGAGAAGAAACAGAATGTTGTGTCAGAGGAATAATAGGTAAACCAGTATAGCTGGATAAAAGAATGCATAGAGAGGAGTAATATGTAAGAAGATTCGAAAGGTAGGAATGGGTCAGGTCATAAAGATATTTAATACAAGAGGAGTTTATATTGGATCTTAGAGGTAAAAGACAGCTGCTGGAGTTTATTGAGTGGTAAAATGAAATGACCTCTGCTTGAGGGAAATCAGCTTGGCAGTTGTGTGGAAGATGGATTAGAATGGGAACACACTTTAGGTAGGAAGAATAAATAAGAGGCTATTGCAAAAGTTCAGGGGAGAGGTTATGAGGGTTTGGACTATGCTGGTGGCTGTGTGAGAGGAGAAGAGGATATACAAGAGATACTGTGGAAATAGAAACAAGATGTGGTAACCAATTTGGTCTGTGGAGGTGATTGAGAGTGAGATTATGGAGCAACTCTCTTATCGGTCACTGAGCAGGAAGAGCCATGGTTCTATGATCTTTAAAAGGAATGATCTTCCGTCTCCCATTCGCTTCCTTTTCCCTTTGGTCAAACGTAGCAGGAGGCTAGAAGGTGGAAGAGGAAAGGGGTGAGATTTCCTTCAATACAACAGCAGGTGGCTGCAGGGCTACATGAAAGTTAGAGCTGGGGCTCAGCTCGGGGTGAGCTTGAGCCTTGACCTCTGGCTGCCTTTTCTGCTTTGTTTCTTTGTTGGAGCACAGGTAATGAAACAGTGATCCTGAGATGCAGTTTTAGAAGTAATCTTGTGAGGCCAAGAGAATCAGAGATCCTAGGTCCCTTGGTTGTAGGAATTTGATTATATCCATAATTGATGTTTTATGTGATTTTTCCTGGAGCAATGGCATAGCAGAGTAAGTACCCAAATATAAAATGATGCAAAAGAACTTTTTCCGTGTCCTTTGAAATCAGATCCCTCAGAACTGAATTCTGCCCCATGATATGGGTCCTGGTTGGGGTGGGGGGGCTTAGTAAAAGGGGTGAATAGAGTGCCATGAGCTCACTTATGGACCCAGCAGCATTTTTTATTATTACACACACACACACACACACACACACACACACACACACACACACACACAGAGTACAGTATGCAATGCAGACAATGAATGCTCAATGATTCATCAAATGCCCCCATCATATAATACCAGAAAGTGTGCTCTAGATAGGGGCTAGTCACTATAGTTGGGTATAGTGAAAACTCATACTACTTACCAAGGTGTGTCAAACACCCTACTTTTCTTTGGGTTTGGCTTGCTTACTCCAACTTATCTTACAATACAAGGTCTAAGTTCTCAGAGCTACAGCACCTCCACATAGCTACGTTCAAACTCTCTCAGGGTCTCAGGTGGGGTAACCCTTTTGAGGGGGATATACTTGCTTGTTCTTGTTCCTGAGCCCTGATCCAATGTATTTTCTAACTATACAATAACCGCTGACAAGGTAAAGCATCCATCACAGTGTGTAATACTTATATAACGAGCTACTCATCATAATATGATTTCTAGATGTTGAGATTTTTATAATGAGATTTTTAGATCTCAAACACAACCATTTACGTAATAGTAAGGCAAAAAATAATATTATAGTTACCTATAATATCTGTAATATCTACTATAATAAAATACATAACTATAATATATTAAGCAAATAATAAAAAATGACAATACTCATGTATAAAACCAAGTCACACTGTCTCCCAACAGTTCTGTTAAAGAGTGGGCACATACTTGACAGGAACTGGATGGGGGTATATGAGAGAGGAACTGCAGGCTTCAATATTATTGGCCCATTCTGGAATATCTGCCCTACACAAAACTGCTTCTCTGCTCACTGCTTGACTATTGATTTTCACCATTCTTTGGCTAGGGAAAATTTTTTTCCTCTACTTTGAATATAGCTCTTTAAAGTAATTACCAACCTTAAAGGCAAGTGTAAAGTTTTAGCTCTTAATTGTTTCTCTTTAAGCCAGAAAACTTCAAAGTTCATCAAATCAGATAACTGAATTGTGTAGGGCTTGTCAGCCAGTTTTTCAATCATCATTCTCTCCAATCAGAATAGAGCTCACAGCAATACAGCTCCAGTTCATCAGGATGCCGAAGCAGCTAGCAGGGTCCTCTGCTTTTCTTCTCAAGCCAGAGAGGGCAGCAGGGAGCAACACACACCTATGAAAAACCTCCACCTTTCTCTGACTCTAGGTAGTGCTGAACAGCAATATCTATCACTGGAGCTCTTGGCCAATGAAGTCAGTCTTCTCTCCAGCCAATCAGAAATCAGTCAGATGAAATCTTCCGTCAGCTGGACTACTAACTGCCATAGTGTCTTTAGAACAGTTTTTCAGCCCTTGTGCTACTGTGTCTTCAATTCTTCTCCCAGCTCCCTTTTCTGGTTCTTATACCATCCTCCATCTGCTCCTGCTGTCTTGTGTTTGTAGTAGCTTGAATGAGAGCTTCATGAATCTTAGTGGCTCATTTTTTACTTAAAAAGTAAAAATCTCTAGATATCTCTTATCAAATTGATGACACCTGGAAGTCTCGGTTGCCAAATGTTTATATTAAAAAATACTCTTTTTAGCCATAAAACATTTATATGCAAATTAACTAACATGACATTATGCTTTGTAGCTCTACAAAGTCTGAAAAATTATAGTCTATCTCTTTGTTGCCCTTGAAATGTTTCTTTATTCTCAAAATTTCTTTATTTTCAATAAATAAGCAATATTTCTCTGCCTCTTTAACATTAAACTATTCCTATAAAGTGACTTATCTTTCTACCTTGTTGAGAAAGAGATCCAAGCCATTACATCTATATGACACATCATTTTCTCTCAAAAACTGTCTACATCCCATCTGAAAGCTGTTTCTTCATACACGTACATTAGCAAGATATATTAAAACAAAATTATCTTTATTCCTAGATTAGGTATCAAAATATTCATCTATAGTAATGGCAATGTCTTACATCCTTTGACAATTAATACAAATCTCTTAATTTTCAAAATAGTTTTTATCATTTTCTTCACTAAATTGCTCCATTTATCTTAGAGACAAAGTATATCTCTTTAACGTGGATGTCGTCTCTCCCAGTAGAATGTTAATTTCTTGAGGACAGGAATTATTTCACTTTTGTGTTTGTATCTCCACCACTTAGTATACAGTGCCTGGCACATAGTGAGAGCTTAATAAGTATTTGTTGATTAGTTAATGGCTTTTTCTCATTGCTGTGGTCTTACTTGAAAATTTAGAAAGGATGACTTTTCTTTTTCTTTTCCTTCCTTCTGGCTAAGAGTGAAGATCAAAGTGGACATCTTTTCCCCAGCCCACCCCAAAAGAATATTAATTCTTCTTGTCAAGTTATCTTTCTGAGGTTGAGGAGCCTCAGAAACTCTTTTTCTTGTTATGCCTGTCATCACTAAACCACTCTAGAAAGAGCCATTTTGTTCTCTACTGTCTTCTTGAAGTACTTTATGACAAGTGTCAGTCTCTACCCACATATTCTATGTATAGAATGTCTCCCTCTCAGTGAACTTTAGCCCATTTCATCTCCCATCTATGTATGTGTCTTCTCTCCACATCTGTGGTGGTTGAGACTTACTTTTAAAGCCATGTTCCCCATTGAAATTAGTTATATGATTGAGTTAATTTTTGATTTAAGGAACAATTTGCATTGTGATGGTAGAGTTCCATCACACTCAGTTTAAGTTAATATCTTTGTTAGGTATGAACATTTTACATTTTTTATTGAATTTATTTATCAAAATTAAGTATGAACAGGACCTGTACGCCTCCCTGAACCAATCAAAGCCAATGCATAAGAGAGTTGATCATACAATAACAAATTTTTATAAAAGGGAGTACCTATCTCAGAACCATATAGAGATTTTAGGAATCATAGAAGAGGACATAGAGAAGGAGTAAAATATAGAACTGTGCTAAGAACAAGTATCCCTGAGGATACCTTTAAAAGGAGAAAGAAAAGGTAGAAATGAGCAATGGCTGAGAATGAAGATTTCAAGGAGGGCCAGATGAAATTTCAGAGAAGAAAACACAGACTCATATCATCAGTATATTGACCTACCCTATCACTTGCAGAAGTCCTAAGAAAAGATTTGTTTTTTTCCCAACTTCCTCTGCTAGTGCCCGTGTAACCATAATATCATGTTGCTTACCCAAACATCTCCAGCAACCTGAACTTTGCAGCAAATGAAAAGAGTCTTGCAGTTAATCAGAATTTTATAAAAATGTAAATTTAAGCAGAGAACCCAACCTTTGCCTAAATGTTAATTAGGGGCTTGGAGTGATTACTATTGAAACCATAACTTTCTGTGTAAAATAAATTCCCTAAAGCCTCAGAAGAGAAAAATATATGGGCCCTAGGGATCATTATATTGCCCTTAGGTGTAAAAGAGCTAATTATCAGAAATGTTATAGCATGCTTGTCTATGGGCTTAAATTTCTTCAATGTCATCTATCCCTCTCTCTATGTAACATTTAATTTTATACAGTTAATAAATTTACTCTTCTTTTTCCAAAGGACTATCTTCAAGTTTGAGTTATTGGGCACAATCTGATAAAATTGCCATTATAAAATTGTCCATGTAAAAGAACCACATGTCCATGAAAAGAGTCTGGATAATATTATCTATCTTCCTTGTGGCCTCTTTGTCGCTCTTATTGCAACCTATTTGGTTTGAGCTAGGGGAGGAAGATGAAGGAAGGAGGTGCAATGCAAAGAAATATAAAACAAGGGTAGCTGATTCCTTTTTCTCTCCTTTTTTTATTCTGTATTTATGAGTATTTCCATATACATAGAAAAACAAAAAGTGTATTATACTGAAAACATGGATTTCTATTACATGCAGTTTGCATAAGAATTTAATAAATTCTTTTAAATATTGGTTTCAAAGGTGTCCTGCTCATCTATGCTCCCTTCTGAATGTCCTTATGTTCCTATCTATACATCTTAAAGATTCCTATAATAATCATCTTTTCCTCCTTCCTTCCCACTCTTCCTTCCTTCCTTCCTTCCTTCTTTCCTTCCTTCCTTCTTTCTCTCTTCTTCTCTCCAAATATGAGAACTAGACCATGGACCCCCCAGAGTAGAGCTCTGGCTCCTTATATATTTGGAAAATGGATTAAATTGTAGGAATTAAAAGACCTGAATACTGGAATCAATTGGAAACTCTCGCTTCTAAAGCAATATGTAATAGTGACTTGCTGGGGGTGTCTCATCTTTCCTTGGGTTTCATTCAAGCAAGGAAAATGACTTGGGATGCTCTACAGGGCTGCTTTGAGTATTGCTCCCTGTTCTTTTCTGTTGCTTCATCTACGCGCCTGCAGAAGTTTCTCTTCTTCCTCAAGCCAAACAATTACTGAAAAACCAACTGCAGCCCAGAAGGGGAGGGGATTCTGTGCACTGCATGAAGGAACAGTCCGTATTCATCTCACATTGAAAACATAATTAAAGCTGCTCTGCCTCCCTTATCTGAGACATGGAAGAAAAATGAACAGAAGGAAGAAAAATAGAATGGAAAAAGAAGCTCTTATCTTTCCTTTTATAAGATTTTTTCAAGTGTTGGAAAGGGTCACTATCATTTTATGGGCAAAGCAAGAAAAGACATGAGTATAAAAGGAGGGGGAAATTATTTTTAAAAAGGGGTGACCAACCCAGGAATATACCAGCACTCAAGGTACTAAAGGAAAGCCAGACCCAACATCCTTCTGCTATTTCTAAAGTGGGGGAAGAAGCAGGAAGAATTGAAGAATATTGCACCAATTCCATAACCTGGACCCAGGCCTAGATCAGTCCATCCCATCACAGGACAGTTATTTGCACTCACATAACCAACATTCCAGTTCAACTGCCTATCATGCCTGAGGCTTTTATATAGTTATAACTATTCCCTCAGCTTTCCTTCTCTGTCTTACCAAGCTCTTCTTGGGATTCTGGGATAGCCTAATCCTAATTACTGGCATTTAGAAAATTTAAACGTTTCTCCAGCTTTCCCCTTCTCCATTCTCTTCTCTCTCTGATTCTTTTACCCTTCTCTCTTGCTTTGCCCTCTTCTCCCTCTTGTCTTCTCCCCTCCCCTCTTTCCCTCTCCTCTTCTCTCTCCCCTCCCCTGCACTCTTTCCTTTTCCTTTCCCCCTCCTTCCTCCTCCTCCTCCTCCTTCTTTTGTTCCCCCTCTCTCTCTCTCTCTCTCTCTCTCTCTCTCTCTCTCTCTCTCTCTCTCTCTCTCTCTCTCTCTTTCTCTCTCTCTCTCTCCATTTCTCTGTATCTCCCTTTCTGCCCTGTCACCATCCCTTTCATCAACAGTTCCTGGATTGCTTCATTCCATGCTGTCTGACTTAGACCATCACATTCACATTGTCCCCATGGGTAACTTAGATTCCACATTACGGCCCGCAGCTTTTGCCTTGTTTTGTTGGAACTTCAACCTGTAGTCCACTTACCTGACAATTCCACACCTTGGTACCTGTATGCCTCCTTCCCTCTCTAGCTCTCTTTTACATCCTTCTCCATTGGAATGTCTTTATTTTTTTTATTTAATATATTTAGTTTTCGGCATTGATTTTCACAAGAGTTTGAATTACAAATTTTCTCCCCATTTCTACTCTCCCCCCC
>CM053623.1:161935006-161967704 GCA_028646595.1 Phalanger gymnotis | reverse complement strand
GAATTGGCCCCTTTTAAGTCCTTAATCTAAGCCCACACTGGTTTCACACCTGATAGGGCTTTGGGCCTAGGGCTTAGCATTTAACAGGTGAAAGCACTTTCACCGTAAACAAAAGCCAAACTCCTCAAGGGCACCTGTTAAACTAAGCCCATTTTGCCTTACTGGCACACTGTGACAGTGCAGAAAGGTGGGACACTATATCAGGTAAAATGAGGGACAGCTTCTGGATGGTGTTCTCTTCCTTTGATCCTATAGGTGGAATCATGTGACCTGAAGACTTTTAGTGAGGGAATGTGTATGTAATGGCACAACAACAGAAGGCAGCTAAAAAGGGCAACTTCATAAAGAGACCTTGCCATTGAGCCCTTGGCTACCTTTTCTACCTTGTGTTTGTTCTTTCCTGACTTCAGGCAAAGTAGGATCTATCTAGAGATTAATATGTGCAGACCTGAAGGTTACCTTGTAAGTTCGTGAGATCCAAAGATCTTGGGTCCAATGAGGTCAGAACTGTGTGGTGGCATGAGAGAGCTCATCGATAACTCCAGCAATATTAGAGAAAATGACCACCAGAAAGAAGATGAACCCAAGTCTGAGCCATTTTACAAGACAGAAATAATGAGTTGTTAGGACATTGAAGAGTTGACTGAAATGTCTGATGTTTAATCAACAATATCCCAAACTGCTCTGTGTTCTGATGAGGTTTAAATATCATCTGTCTGAGGCTGAGCTAAGATAGTAGAATATAGGCCAGGACCCCACTGAACTTTCCCAACATTTCCCTCTAAACAACCTTAAAATAATGCTTTGAATCAGCAAAAGGTCAGAGGAAGACATTTTTCTAGGCTCAAATCACTTTGGAGGTCTGAAAGAGAGATCTGGGGCAGGGACACAGCAGGAACACTGGTGGTGGGCCTTGAAGGCAACTGGAACAACAGCAGAAGAAGAAGCAGCTTTTGGGAACCCTCTGCCCAAAGATGTTAAAGGGGTTGGACAACTGGTCAGAAAGAGATTGTAGGGGGACTCTTGCTAGCATGGGGTGTAGCTAGCACTGATTGGTGACTGCCTATGTGCAGTTCTGGGTCACAGTTTCAAGGTGGAGAGAACCACTTGTGATTAATCACGAGGAAGTCGGAGCCATTGTCACTTGTGGTTGCAGGGGACCAGGGGCCCTTCTTGGGTAAAGATCAGATTGCAGGCCAAGAGAGCAGTGACCATACATTATCACTCATCACACCACCTTTGACGCACCAAAAGCTTGCCGACCCCCAGAACTAGCTCTGAAACAGTAGCATGAAAAAGCCTGATGCTTGGCACAATGCCTCCTCACCCTGAGGTGAGCAGAACCCAATTTTAAAAGAAAGAAATATGAAGAAATAGGGTGGGAAAAGGAGCAAACAACAACAACAACAAAAGAACTCAACCATTAAAGGCTGAACAGAGGCAGGGAAGACTAAGACATAGACTTGAAAGATAACAACAGTGCAAAAACAGCTACAGCAACTGACCTGGAAAATCGATCAAGGAGAACTAATTTAAGAATTATTGGAGTACCTGAAAGCCATTATAAAACATCATCTTTCAAGAAATTATAAAGGAAAACTGACCTTAGATCCAGAGGGTGAAATAGAAATTGAAAGAATCCATTGATCACCTCCTCAAAGAGATCCCAAGATAAAAACTCCTGGGAATACTATAGCCAAATTCCAGAGCTCCTGGGTTGAGGAGAAAAATATTGCAAGCAGCTAGAAAGAAACAATGCAAATATTGTGGAGTTAGTGAGGATCACACAAGATTTAACAGCTTCCATATTAAAGGAGCAGAGGGCTTGGAATATGGTGTTCCAGAGGATTATAACCAAGAATAACCTACTCAGCAAAACTGAGTATAATCCTTCAGGGAAAAAATAGAGATTTCATGGAATAGAAGACTTTCAAACATTCCTGATGAAAAAATCAGAGCTGAGTAGAAAATCTGACATTCAAACAGAAGAGGCAAGAGAAACATATAAATGTAAACATAACAGAATAATCATGAGATACTTAATGGAATTAAACTGTTTACATTCCTATTTGGGAAGAGGATAAATATAACTCCTAAGAACATAATCATTATTAGGGCATTTAGAAGGAGTCTGTATAGACAGTGTTGATTTTATTGGGATGATTTCCAAAAAAAAAATCAAAAAAGAATGTAGGAATGAGAAAGAGGGATGGACTAAGAGAAAGTGAAGAGAGAAGCAGAATGGAGCAAATTTTCTGACATAAAGGAGGCATTCAAGGAAAAGTTTTTATAGTGGAGGAGAAATGGGGGGAGGGTAGGAGAGAAGCAATGCATGAACTTGGTTCAAAGAGGGAAGAATATATATGCAGAATACACACACATACACATATAGTTGGGCATAGAAATCTATCTTATTCAACAGAGAGATAGGAGGGGACAGGGATAAGGTATACGAAGTATATGGGGGAATATAAGAAAGAGGCAATAGTAGGAAGCAAGATGAACTTTTAAGGAGGGACAGGATAAAAAGAGACAGTATGAACAGAGGAAAATGGGTTGGAGGAAAATGTACAATTAGTAATCATAACTGTGAATGTGAATGGGATGAATTAACCCATAGGATGGAAGTGGAGCAGAATACATTGGAAACCAGAATCCAGCAATATGATATGTACAAGAAACACACTTGGGATAGAAAGACACAGAGAGAGTAGAAATGAAGGACTAGAGTGGAGTCTGTTAGGCTGAAGTGAAGAGGGCAGAGACAACAATCATGATCTCAAATAAAGCAAAAGCAAAAAAAAATGGACCTAACTGAAAGAGATAATCAGGGAAACTACATTTTGCTAAAAAGTACCACAGACAGTGAAGCAATATCAACAATTTTATGGCAAATTTATTTGATAAAGGTTTCATTTCTCAAATACATAGAAAACTGAGTCAAATTTATAAAAATAAGACCCATTGCCAAATGGACAAATAGTCAAAGGTTATGAACAGGGAGTTTCAAAAGAAGAAATCAAAGCAATCTACAGTCATATGAAAAAATTGCTGTAAATCCTTATTGGTTAGAGAAAATCAAATTAAAACAGCTCTGAGGTACCACCTCACACTTACTAGAAATGATAAATGCTAGCAGGATTGAGTGAAAATAGGTACACTAATAAACTGTTGGTGAAGTTATGAACTAGTCCAGGGGTGGGGAACTTAGGTCCTTGAGGCCACATGTGGCTTTCTAGGTCCTTGGGTGTGGCCTTTTAACTGAGTCCAAGTTTTACAGAACAAATCCTTTTATTACAGGGACTTATTCTACGAAGTTTAGATTCAGTCAAAGGGCCTGACTGGAGGACCTAGAGGCCACATATGGAACTAATCTAATCATTTTGAGGAACAATTTGGGACTTTGCCCAAAGGGTTATAAAACTGTATATACCCTGTGACCCAGCAATACTACTAGTAGGTCTATACCCCAAAGAGATCAAATAAAAAGGAAAAAGACATATGTACAAAAATATTTATAGCAGCTCTTTTTGTGGTGATAACTAGAAATGGAGAGCATGCTCATTGACTGGGGAATGGGTGAACAAGTTGTGACATGATGGAGTATTATTGTACTATAAGAAATGACAAGGGGGTGGTTTCAGAAAAGCATGGCAAGATGTGTCTGAACTGATGTAAAGTGAAACAAGCAGAACCAGGAGATCACTGTGCATTGTAACAGTAACAGTGTAATGATGATCAAATGTGAAAGACTTGGTTTCTCTGATCGATAAACTAATCTAAGACAATTCCAAAGGACTCATGATGAAAAAATGCTATCTACCTTCAGAAAGAGAACTGATGAACTCTGAGTGTGAACTGAAGAATCATTTTCTTGCTTTGTTTTTTCTGCTTTTTTGTGACATAGCTAATATGGAGATGTGTTTTGCATGATTTTCACATGTATAATTAATATATTGTTTGCATTCTCAGTGGGTGGTGGAGGGGTGGGAGGGAGAGAAACTGGGATTCAAAATTTAAAAAGAAAAGAATATAAAAATAAATAAATAATAAATGTTTTATGAAAAGAATAATTTTATTAAAATAAGTAAATAAATATCATCCTCCTGAAAGAGCATAATAGTGGTTATATATAGATATAGATAGTAGTTACTGAATCCTGTTTTAAATTGTACACTGAATCTTTTGTATTGGTTAATATTTCTTTTTATGTACAGGAAATAAAAATCTCTTTCACAGCTGATTTACACTAAGGACCTTTAGACTCCCCTTTTGGTGAAACCTAGATGCGACCCAAACCAAAGTTTTAAATAATTTGTTCCCAGAGCACCAGAGTGGGAATTTGACAAGTTGAAGAGTATGAGAAAATGAAGCCTAGCCTCACCTCTCAGGGCCCCTAGGTGGTGGCATAGTGCACAGAGTGCTGGGCCTGGAGTCAGGAAGACTCTTCAGGAGTTCAAATCTGGCCTCAGACACTTCCTAGTTGTGTGACCCTGGGCAAGTCACTTAACCCTGTTTGCTTCAGTTCCTCATCTGTAAAATGAGATAGAGGAGGAAATGACAAACCACTCCAGTATCTTTGTTAAGAAAACCCCAAATGAGGTCATGAAGAGTTGGACACAACTGAAAAACAGCCAGAGCTGCCCCTCGCATTAGAGCCTCTACCCCTCAGAACTGAACCTGACCTGATTATAAACCTGTGTGGGTCCAGAGCAGAGGGGCCACTTAGTGGAGAGTGGAGTGGGAAGATAAGTGAATGTGACTCATTATTAGATCTTAAAAACAAGCAAACAAAAAGCAGACATGATAGGGATTAACAGTTTCATATATCTTCCTCATTTTAGGTTCTTCATATGTCGATGTGTTCATGTTTGTTGATTTTTGTTAAGGTCCTTATAATAAATATTTTAAAAAATAAAAAATTCAAATCCCTGCCCTGCCCCAGCCACATCCTACATAATTTCCACCCTGTTTGGCTCATGTATTCCCTCAGCAGCTGAAGCTTGATGGTCACACCCACCTTCAGCTTTCTCTTCAGCTTGCTCATACCCTCCTCTTCAACTCTCCTTCTGTTTGCTGGCCCTGGGTGTGTTCCAGCCCCATTAGTCATGTCAAAGAGGAGGTGGGTGAAGAGAAGGTAGGTCGAGGAGGGATGCTAAAGTAGGGTCCCTTTTAGTGGCTGTCCTGAAGCATTTTGAAGGTTAAATAACAGAGATGCAAATAGCTTTGCCTTTTGTTTTCAAGGGTTTTTTATCCTGACAATTAGTGTAGATTTAAAACTTTTCTCCTAGAGGCTTTTAACCTCTGTAGCCCCATCTGAGTCCATTGAGTTCCAAAGGCTGCCAAATCTCAGTGAGGGTGTTAATGTTAGCAAAAATATGCTGGTTCCTCTTCCCCATCTGGACAGCCAAGGGAGCATTTCTTAGTGTCTTCTCTCTGGGCCCAAACAAATCAGGTTCCACATTGGTTCCTGGCTCAGCAACAGAAATAGTATTAAGCTACTCACTGTCAAATAGCATGCATTAGGGTCTCAACTGAGCTGGGAAAATAGGCAACCACTGAGGCAGCCAGCAATAAATGGACTAGAACAATGTTGTTACTCCAAGAAAAAAGACGAGAGAACAACATATTGAAAGTAGAAGGGAGAAAACAGCAACAACTACAATAAAAATCGCTTTCTGAACACAGCTTTGCAATGCTATGTTGACTGGTGTAGCTAAATCAAACAGCTTAATAAGTGAACCAAGAGAGGATGGACACCTTGTTCTAAAACATGAAACTAGCTTCGGCTGTGTTCCTGAGGTGTCTGAGAGGCCAGGTGGCAAGGTCAGCTCTGTGTAGAACTATGGAATGGGCAGCATTTATCTGGGGCACTCTATCACCTCCCCTTTAAGCCAAACTTCTTTTTCTCTGTGTGTTCTACCAGAGTCTGAAAGCCTGACTTGAGACAGGTTATGAAGACCTAAGCCTTCCCTCTCCTGCCCTTCTAAACTAAGTTGGGTTCCTTCTTGCTGCCCTCTGACAATCAGAAGCCTGATGACTATATACATAGTTTCATGATGTAAATATTGAGGATATGACCAGATGTCAGTCTAGGCTGCTTAGCAAATTGAAAGAATGAGACTTTTGCTGGGGAATTTGGTCACATCTTTAAGTGGAAGGTATGGACTTATCCATCAACATTACATGGAGATGAGGGATGAAATTTCCTTGATGGTTAGGAAGTAACTTTGATCTATATATTTATTGGATCATACACACACACACACACACACACACACACACACACACACACCTCCTTGAGATGAGTGTTTAACAAGAATAATCAGCTATCTACTGAACTGGGACACCTCCCATGGAGCCAAACACGTGTGCTTCGGCTTCATGGAGAGAACATGTGCTCGGCCTCAGTGCTGAAGGACTTATGGTTTAGCATAATTCAGCAATGCTTTATTGGTTCCCATGGATTTGCATTTTTGGAAGCCAGGGAATGTATTTGGCAGTGGACTCATGCCCTGACCCCTTGTTATAGGATATTCATGACCAGAGGCTCCAGATGGTTCTCCATGGTCCCTCACCCAGAGGAGTAGAGGGAGTTTTGAGCTGATTGACAACTGAGCAGGAAGGCTTTAAAAGAGAAACAACTTCCACTGTCATCCCTTCTTTCCACTCTTGAATGTGTGATTTGGAACTCTGAGAGCTCTGTCTTGGACTTTATGGAGTGGGGGCAGAATTTCTTCTCCCTTCTTTCCTTCTCAACAGCAGCTATGGTGGCTGGATGCACATGACAGTATATGCCTGTGCATGCTTAAGTTAGACTGAGGCTGGATCTCAAGTTTCTGACTATCTCTTCTGTTTGGTGATTTTTTCTGCCCCCGCCCCACATCTTGAGGACAGATAACAAAAGATTAATCCTGAAATGATTGTTTCTGGTTTTGGTGGCTACCTCATAGGTTTGAGTGGTCAGGAGTTCCTATGTGCTTACTGACAACAGAAAGTGCCTTCTGTATCTCAATCCTTCTCATAGGTGAATGATCACCACTGTCAGGAGGTTGAGGAGGATGAGCCATGCCTACACACCTCACTAGCCAGAAAGTCCAGACCTTGAGTCACTACACAGACAATACAGACAGGTGAAAGTGAAATCTATTTAGCAATTCCACGGTTTCCCAGAAATTTTTACCTCCCAGAAGAGTATAATAGAGGTGGCAGGTGACAAGTGCTTCTTTATTTATGTATGGGATTCTTTGAGACCTTTAAATGCTTCATGTGTTTTTGGCCTGCTTTATAGGTTACTATGAGTCCTTTACATTTTTGATTTCTAGTCTTTCCTTCTTCCTAGGAAAGGACAGCACAAAAAATGGGTTACTACTCCATGTTTTGAGTATTCAAAAATACACACTTATGAGTCTTTTATATTTTAAGCATTTATTCTGTGGTAGAAGAAATAAATAGCTCTCCTATACTTGATTTCTACTACTTTACACATCAAATACTCTTTTTTTTTAAAGGGACCCTATTAATCACTTCTGGGGATATCTTAGACATGAGCCAAACATGAACTTTATTGAAGATTTTCCCTGGAAAATGGGGAATGGAGGCATAGTAAACTAGAGAGTATCTGAAAAGCCTGCATCCCTCTCTTTGGGAATCAAGCTCCCCCATGTGTGAACCTGGTATTCCTGGGCCCAAATCCAGGGCACCTTTGTGGGGAAGGACACTCCCTCTGCTGGGATTTAGTCTCAGAATTCAAGATTGATCTAATCTGATCAGGGATAACATAGATTTATCCTTTGAAAATGATTTACTAAAAGGTAACAGATATAATAACCAAGCTTGGCCCAAGAGAATGGTTGAGAAAATTTACCCTTCTCCCTTTATAGAGGTGGAGAATTATGAGTGTAGGATATTGTGTATATTAACAGACACTGGTGATGGGTTAGTTTTGCTAAACTGCTTTTTTTCCTCCTTTTTTTTAATTCTTTGTTGCAACTGGATAAGAGGAACAGGGATGGTCATATATGGAAATGGAGGTGATTTAAATACAAGAGGATATCAACACAATTTAAAAAGGATGAGCTGAGCTGAGAGAGACAACTTGAGAGAGTTGGATACTTACAAAACAAAGCTAAGAGAGTCGAGAGTAGTCTTCCTTGGTTCTCTGGGAAGGAAGGAATCGCAATGAAGTCTATACATTTGCACTAATAATAGCTGTGACTCTTAATCCAGTGGTTCCAAGTGAGTTGTTGTTCATCTTTCATTCTCAAAGAGGACCAATGACATAATGAAGATGGTGTCTTCACCTCTAAGTGATTTGGATTTAAGTGAGGCAGAGCTATACAAAGTCATCAACCTCACTCTCTCATCCAGGTTCATCAGGGGTCCACTGGATAGATATAGATTGGAATGACTAGTGAAGGCCCTGGATGCAGTGGGAGACCTTGGCCTTTTTAAGCTAAGGTCTTTCCCAGGTGTCAGTTTGTTTGACATCCATTCAGTAGTTAAAGGCTAGGTAAGAACTGAGGCAAAAGGTGGTCCAGTTTACCTTCACAAAAGAAACAACCTGGGAGGAGAAGTTCCTTAAAATTTCTGGCTAGAACAGAACCAATTGCTATTTAGACTCAGACTGAGCCATCAGAACCCAAACAATGAGCAAGTGAGGCTTGGTCTGGGACCTATTATTGGCCAATGAGTGAGAGCTAGAGTGACTTCGGTTTAAAGGTGTAGTCAAGTTGCTCCATTTGAATCCCAATGAGCTTTATCAAAACCAGGTTTTCCAGAGCTATATTTCGAGAAATCATAAATAAAAAATACATGAGACCAAAGAGTTAATTGTACCAGTTAAAAAAAACACAACGCAGTGATAGAATAAATAAGTAGAGAAGAAAAAAATCTAGCCCCCAAACCCCAAGCCATCAAACTTTACATTCCTTTGGACAAAATCATGAAACCTGAGTGATGGTGGCAGCCATCCCAGAGAGAGAATCATGTGTCCCTAGGAGGGAAGACTGAACAGCATAAGATTCCTGTACCCAGGATCCCTGAGAAAAGAGGAGCAATGATGTAGCCATGGAGATAAAGACATGCTAAAAGACAGAGCTGAGATGAGAAGGAACAAACCTGGATCTTGTCCATGAACTAATTGTCCTAGGCATGTCCTATGACTATTTAACAAATTTCTGGAGATCTAGATACAAAATGTGTTTCTGATGTTACCCTGACTGAGCAGATACAAGAAGAACCTACTGAGGTTCTCAGGGAAAACCCTGCATGAGGGCATGGGTCAGAAAGCGAGAGAGAGAGAGAGAGAGAGAGAGAGAGAGAGAGAGAGAGAGAGAGACAAAGAGAGAGAGGGAGACAGAGAGAGAAGGAGAGACAGAGAGAGAAACAGAGACAGAGAGACAGAGGCAGACAGAGAGGCAGAGAGACAGATAGAGACACACACAGAGATACACACAGACACACACACAGAGACACACAGAGAGACACAAAGAGATGCACAAAGAGACAGACACACACATGTACAGAGACACACAGAGAGACAGAGATAGAGACAGACAGAGACAGAAAGAGAGAGATTATTGAGGTATGTCCAAGATTGGACTCAGTACATGCAAGTCTGTAACTAGGGGAACTATACCACACAACATTCTCTTTGATTCATGCCTCATCTTGAAAAGTTAGTTTTATAGAAAGGTAATCAGGGGAGATTAAAAGGATTGCTATGGAGTAGTGAAAATCCAGTTGAGATCAGATGATATATATTTACAGTGAACTTAATCAGCATGTTTATAGAACTTCCTCTAGCAGAATTCAGCAGCAAACAAATGTGAATGGAGAAAATAGATGTGGGGGTAGCCCTGGGGTGGGGTTTGTCAATGTTCGAGTTATGATAGAACAGAGGGGCAAGGAATTTGACAGCAGAAAATAGCATACAGAAGACCTGGTCATATGTAAGATCAAGATTGTGGAGGAAGGAAAATAAGGCCAGATTATGGTTGGTGGATTGGGAGAAACATGACAGGTTGAACTAGAAGTCAAAATGAGAATGAAAAAAAAACGTATTTAGAATGAACTAAGTAGAAATATAGAAGGATAGGCTATGACTAGATAGATGAATTTCAGAGATCATGGAGGTAATGCATTTATGAATTATGTTGAAATTTAAGATATGACTATTCTTGTGGGTGACAGGGTTGACATTGAGATAGAAGCCATATAAATTCAGAGGTTGATGACCTGGGAAGTTTGGGTATATGAGGATACCTCAACAGGCTAGTGAAGAACTTCCAGCTAATAGGACAACATGAAAGGTTATACAGGATCTGAAAAGGATAACAGATGGAATAATGATCAAGAAATCCAAAGAGCATCTAAAAGCTCATTCATCTCTAAGTCTGGAACCATCCATTTCAGGATCACTTCTTTGTCTGAGAAAGAGAAACAAAATAGAAGAGGCAGCCGGAGAATTGAGAATCATTTTCAGTTTTGTCTAGATCAGTACAGGCGATCTCTATCATAGACTATTATCCTCCATAACTGTAAAGGTTGGGGAAGGTGGAGAGATCTCTTCTCCTGAGGTGAATGGGAGGAGAAGGGGTCTGATGGGAAAGAAAGAGAGGAGAAATTCAAAGAGTACCAGTACTTTGGACAGATAGGAAGAGAGAGCTTGAAAGGGCGAAGTCAACTCAAGTCTGCTGAGTGGTCTATTATTCCTGGCTCATTGGTGTCTCCTTTTTGACATAAACTCAGTTTTGTGGGGTTTTCTTAAATAGTATTTCCCCCAGTTACGTCAAGAAAATTTTTAGCATTCATTTTGGCAAGATTTTGAGTTCCAAATTTTTCTCCCTCCCTCTGCTCTTCTGAAAATGGTAGTCAGCTTGATATAGTTTATACATGTGCTATCATGTGAAAAATATTTCCATATTAGTCACAGTTCTGAAAGATGAAACAGATAAAAGACACAACAAAGAATAAAGTAAGTGAAAAATTATGCTTCAATCTGCATTCAGAGTCCACCAGTTCTTTATCTGTACATATACATATTATATATAATTTTTCTTCTTGAGTCCTTTGTATTTATCTTGAATCACTGTGTTGCTGAGAAAACTTGAGTGATTCATAGTTGATAATCACACAACATTGCTGATATTGTATACAATGTTTTCCTGGTTCTGCTCATCTGCATCAGTTTATACAATTCTTTCCAGGATTTTCTGAAATCCACCTCCTTGGAATTCCTCATTGCACAATAGTATTCCATCATATTCTTATACTACAGTTTGTTCAGCCATTCCTCAATTGATGGGCACCTCCTCAATTTTCAACATTTTGCCACCATGAAATTGGCTGCTATAAATATTTTTTGCACATGCAGGTCCTTTTCCCTTTTTTATGATCTCTTTAGGATATAGACCTACTAGTGGTATTGATGGATCAAAGGGTATACACAATTTGGTTGCCCTTTGGGCATAATTCCAAATTGTTCTCCAGAATGGTTGGATCAGTTCACAACTCTACCAACACTGCATCAGTATCCCAATTTTCCTACATCTTCATCAACATTTATCATTTTTCTTTTTTATCATATTAGGCAATCTGATAGGTGCGAGGTGGTATCTCAAAGTTGTTTTAATGAACATTTCTCTGGTTAAAAGTGACTTAGAGCAGTACTTCATATGCCTGTAGATAGCTTTGATTTCTTCATCTGAAAACTGCCTGTTCATATCCTTTGACCATTTATCAGTTGGAGAATGGCTTGTATTCTTGTACATTTGACTCAATTCTCTATATATTTGAGAAATAAGGCCTCTATAAGAGACTCTTGCTGTAAAGTTTGTTTTCCAGCTTTCTGCCTTCCTTCTAATTTTGGTTGCTTTGGCTTTGTTTGTACAAAAGCCTTTTAATTTAATATAATCAAAATCATCTATTTTACATTTTTAATGTTCTCTGTTTCTTGTTTGATCATGACTATTTCCTCTCCCTATAAATCTGATAGGTAAACTATTCCTTGCTCTTCTAATTTGCTTATAGTGTCACCCTTTATGTCTAAATCATGTATCTATTTTGACCTTTTGTTGGTATATGGTGTGAGATATTGGTCTATACCTAGTTTGTGCCTTATTGTTTTTCAGCTCTCCCAGTAGTTTTTGTTAAATAGTGAGTCCTCATCCCCAAAGCTGGGGTCTTTGGGTTTATCAAACACTAGGTTACTATGGTCACTGACTACTCTGTCTTATGTACTTTATCTATTCCACTGATCCATCACTTTATTTCTTAGCCAGGAACAGATAGTTTTGATGATTACTGCTTTATAACATAGTTTAAGATCTAGTATTGCTAGGCCACCTTCCTTTGTATTTTTTTTCATTAGTTCCCTTCATATTCTTGATCTTTTGTTGTTCCAGATGTATTGTGGGGTTTTTTTGAGGGGGACATTCACCCTTGGGGTACAACCTGAAATGCCCTAGTCCATCACATTTGTTAGGGGTTCCTGGGATTCTTCCTGATTCCAGTTAAAGGTATTATAAATAATGAAAAAAATCATAGATAATGAAACAATATCTTTCAGTGATAGATACAGTTTGCTAACTCCTGGTCTAGAGTAAGACTCTAGTTAAAGTACTGCATAATATCATCTCAGCTTTGCTACTAATTTGCTTCATCACTTTGGGCACTTTTCCCTCTCTGCTTTTCAGAAATAAAGGCAATTTGATTAAATCAATGTTTCCCCAAACCATATTGTGAACTTTAAAACATTTAAATCCTCTACTGTGGACACTAAATTTAGGCTTAAAGGAAAGAAAAATTTCCTGATATAGCTATGCAAAAGTGGTATGGGGTACTTAAAGAAGCCATGGATTTACCTTCATTTGGGATCTTAAAGCAAAAATAATTTCTCAGTTGTATGCTAGAAGGTTTTTTAGATATAATTTTCCTTATATGATTGCTGAGGTAAGTTCCAATTCCAAAAATCTTTAATAGTAATTGAAAGATAAACAAGGAGGAAATTAATTGTCTGAATAAAATGTTGGGACTGATGGACCTATGGTTATCGTTGAATGTGAATTTTAAATATTATCCTTATTAACTTCACACAGTACTTTTAAAAGTTTTTTTTCATAACATAGGCCTTAAATCACTAATTAATGCAGAAGGTTAAAAATATTAAACAAGTACTTAATAGACCATGATATAACAAAATTATAATCAACAAGAGAATATAAGCAAAATGTAGAGATATAATTAGAGACTAAACAAATATATCCTAAGCAATAGAGAGTCAAAGAACAAATCACAGAAATAGTAAGCAGTTATATTAAGAAGAATAAAAGTGAGACAATACAGAAAAATATATGGAATACATATAAAGCAGTCTATAAAAGAGCATTTGAATGTAGTAAAAAATAAAACTTGAAAACATTAAATTAACAATCCCCAAACTAGAACTAGTATAAGGTAGAAATGTTGAAAATCAAAGGATAAGCTAAAGTGAAAACAAATGGAGTATGAACAAAATAAGAGGCTGTTTTTAAAGATAAATATTAATTAAAAATACACTTTGATTTTTAAAAATATTACCCAGATAAAAAATGAGAAGGAGAAGGGTTTATAATGGAAGGAGAAGGGTTTATAATGAATGGAGAAGAAATAAAGAAAATTATCAGAATCCACTGCACTCAGTTATATGCCCACAGAACTGAAAACTAATGTGCAATAAATGTGTGAATATCTACATGAAAATGCAACGAAAATAGGAAATAGAGAACCTAAATCATACAAAGTCAGAAAAGGAAAATGAATAAGCCACAAATAGCCCAACAAAAGCCAATAAGCGCAAAGGAAATATCTTGAACCAGATATACTTGCAAGTGAATTTCATCAAATAATTAAAGAATAATTAATTCCTGTGCTATATGAACAGTTCAGTAAAATAGAGGAAAAAAAAGATATCCTATCATTTTCCTTCCATGACAGTTTGCTTTGGTTAAGAAAATGTAATATATGAAGACTGTGGGAAGAAAAGCATCCTGAAATACTTCTGCAAGAGCTATGTATTTGCCTAAACATTCTTGAAAACGATTTGCAATTATCAATGCATCCAGCTGGTGATGTCTTCTGACCCAGAAAGTTCTACCACAATGAGGTTAATAATAGCAAGACAAGTTTTGTAATATGGATTTTTTTTTCATTATTAGAGATAATACTTCATTCATAGAAGTATTATCTGTAATAACAAAAAAGTTGGAAGCAAAAAAAGTACTTAAAGACAGAAGAATGGCTATGGTATATGAAAGTAACAAAATATTATCATACCATAAGAAATGAGAAGATGTATGATGAAATGTGAAATGAAAAAGGCAGGACAAAAATCATTCTACACAATGACAACAATGTATTCAATAAAACAGTGTATTTTTATAAAAGCCGATATTCAATTTATGAACTTATTTAGACTCTTTACTCCTGAAGACAGGGACTGGTTTATTTTTGTCTTTGTTCCTGAGGAACTTAGCACAGTGCCTGGCACATAGAAGATGCTTGAGAAATGCTTGCAGATTAATTTAAAGATAACAAAAATCAAGTTAGACAATGTTAGTACCAAAGCTATTGAAGTTAAAGCGCATATTTTTCCCTTCTGCTAATAAATAGTAAACTGCAAAAAGGGGGAAAGTTAGATGTATTATTAGAATTTCAAAGTTTTCTTTAACTGTTTTCAGGAATTATATTTAGTGGATGGGAGGACAAGTGTTATTCAAATTAATGTTGACAAGTTCCTATTGTGCCAAAATAAAATGTATCAATTTAAAAAAAAAAGAAAAGAAACAAATATTTGCAGTGGGAATTCCCACCACTTCTCTCTAGGAAATCATAACAACAACAGTGATGCTTTGAGCTGCAGTCCTGAATTTTCTACCTGAATTTCTTCCCATGACTTCTCCCTGCAGCTTCCTATACTGAGCTAAACATATTTTATCCCCTTCAATTTCAATGTCTTATATTATAAATGGAATTTTTTTCCTCTAAACATTTTAATCTTTAATTTCCAAGTTATATGCACCATTAGATTTCCCTTTAGAAGCCAATTTCATCCCTCTCTTAATCTTTTTGCAACTCTCTCCCTTCCTATGACTCCATTCTATTTATGTATTTCTAATTGAGCCCAAAACTTTCATGTTTAGCCTATTGGTAGTTGGGTGGTGTGGTAGAAAGAGTGCTGGACTATGAATCAGGAGAGCTGGATTCAAGTCCTACACTTCCTTCTTGTGTGAACTTGGGCAAGTTACTGTAATTATCTGAACCTCATTTTCCTCCTTTGCAAAATGTACCACCAAACTCAGAGTCCATCACATCATAAATTTAAGGCTTGGAGGGATACCAGAGCTTATATATCCCAGCCTCCCATTTTGCAGATGAGGAAACTGAGGCTCAAGGAATGATCTGACCAAGTTCACACTGGTAATATAAAGTCAATAAACCAATTCCTCAGACTACAAATCCACTCTTTCCGCTTATACCATAAAAATGAAAATGTGGTCCGTTATTATTATGATCCCATCATAGAAGAAGCTGTCAGCTTTTAAGCCACCTAGGGTCACTCTGGCAGCAAGGAAGGTGAAATCTCACCTATCTGTAACATTTCTAAAGTTGTGATTTGTATCAGAAAGTCAATGAGCATAGTAATATCCCAGAAGAAAAATATCCTACGTTTTAGAGCTGAAAGGAGTCTTCACAATCATTTAGCACAACCTTCTCATTTTAGAGATAAGGAAACTGATACCCAGAGAAATTGAATGTGTTCCTGAGGTTGCATAGTAAGTAAACTGATCTAAGATTTGAGCAAAGATTGTCCGACTTCAAATTTACTGTTCATTCTACTATGACATTTGACAATGGTAATCACATGCCAATCCCTGAGCTTCCGCATCCCACCTCTAAACTTCCAGTACAAGCAGCTGACCAGGAATGCAATCCCACCCAAAAGGCACAACCAACACGAAATCAGCAAACTAGGTTAATTTACTTACAAATGAGAGTTTGTTAATATCTGCTCTGATATTATACAGAGAAGGCTTTTTAACCTACCCATAATTTACCCTCCTGAACAACAGGATAAAGCTATGAACAGAACTTGAGAAAACGAGAAGTGAAGGTGAAGGAGCTGAACACCAAAATACAATGGACTAAACACTATGACACCATTATTGGATTTTGTCAGTTGGAATTGGAGAGAGGAGGGTACAGAAATAAGGAAAGGCAAGAAGGGGTTAAGAGGATAATTAGTGATGCATGCTACCAAGTCCATATACAAACAATGAAGGAATAATAATAATAATTCCTATAATATCTAAGAAAGAAGTGGAAGATAAAAAATAGGAGAACAGGAAAGGCAGAGGAAAGGGGAGTTTGCATTTGTGTGACTGAAAGGGATTGGTATTCTCAAACCAATGGGAGGAAGGGATAAGATGTGATGGCCATTGGGAAGGAGATGAATCAATATTATACAATTTTGGACATCAATTTGACAGCTAAGCAAATGATGGACTAGAATGGGGGTGAGACTTGAGGCAAGGAGAACAATCAAAAGCTATTGCAGTAGGCCAGATGTGAGATGATGAGGGTCTGTACCAGTGGTATCAGTGTCAGAGGAAAGAGGGCTACATTGTAAGACGTATTATGAAAGTAGAAATAAGAGTACTTAAAAACTGATTGGATATGGAGGGGGTGTGAGAGAGAGCGAGCGGTCAACTATTGCACTTCAGTTACAAGCTTTAATGACTGGGAGTTTGATGGTACCCCTGACAGTAATAGAAAGATAGGGCATGGAGCCAAGATGGCAGAGTAAATGCAGGGACTTCCTTAAACTCTCCCCCAAACCCCTTCAAATACCTATAAAAAAAGACTCTAAACATTCTAGAGCAACAGAACCCACAAAATGACAGAGTGAAACAAATTTCCAGCCCAAGACAATATGGAAGGTCGACAGAAATCAAAAATTAGAAAACAAAACCAGAAAAAAAAAACAGAAGACAATGTAAACTATCTCATTGGAAAAACAACTGATCTGGAAACCAGATCCAAAAGAGAATTTAAAAATTATTGGTCTACCTGAAAACCATGATCAAAAAAAGACCCTAGACATCATCTTTCAAGAAATTGTCAAGGAAAACTGCCCTGATATTCTAGAGCCAGAGGGTAAAATAGAAATGGAAAGAATCCACCAATCACCTCCTGAAAGAGATCTGAAAAAAATTCCTAGGAATATCGTACCAAATTCCAGAGTTCCTAGGTCAAGGAGAAAATATTACAAGCAGCCAGAAAGAAACTATTCAAGTATTGTGGAAACACAATCAGGATAATACAAGACCTAGCAGCTTCTGCTTTAAGGGATCAGAGTTTAGAGGTCAAAGGAGCTGGGATTAAAACCAAGAATCACCTACCTAGCAAAACTGAGCATTACTTCAGGGGGGAAAAATGAATATTCAATGAAATAGAGGACTTTCAAGCATTCTTGATGAAAAGACCAGAGCTGAATAGAAAATTTGACTTTTGCATACATGATTAAAGATAAGCATGAAAAGGTAAACAGGAAAGAGAAATCATAAGGGACTTATTAAAGTTGAACTGTTTACATTCCTATGGAAAGATGATATTTGCAACTCATGAGACCTTTCTCAGTATTAAGATAGTTGGAGGGAATATGTGTGTGTGTGTGTGTGTGTGTACATACGTACACATATATATGTATATCTATACACATATAGATATACATATATAATAGATATAGATAGATTGATAGATAGATAACACAGGATGAGTTGAATATGAAGGGATGATATCTAAAAAAAGAAAATTAATGGGTGAGAGAGAGAAATGTACTGGGAGAAGGAGAAAGGGAGAAGTAGAATGAAGTAAATTATCTCACATAAAAGAGGCAAGAAAAAAAAACTTTTACAGTCGAGGGGAAGAGGGGGGAGGTGAGAAGGAATGAGTGAACCTTATCCTCATTAGATTTGGCTTAAGGAGGGAATAACATATACAATCAACTGGTTATGGAAATCTATATTATCCTATAAGAAAGTAGTGGAGAAGGAGATAAGAGAGGGGAGGATGATAGAAGGGAGGGAAATGAGGGGAGGAGGTAATAAGAAGGAAACACTTTTGAGGAGGGACAAGGTCAAAGGAAAGAATAGAATAAATGGGGGTGGGATAGGATGGAGGGAAATATAGTTAGTCTTTCACAACATGACTGTTATGGAAGTGTTTTGCACAGCTACACTTTATAACCTACATCGAATTGCTTGCTTTTTCAATGAGGGTGGGTAAGGAGGGAGGAAGGGAAAGAATGTGGAACTCAGTTTTAAAAAGAATGTTAAAAATTGTTTTTACATGCAACTGGGAAATAAGATATGCAGGCAATGTGGTATAGAAATCTATCTTTCTGTATAGGAAAATAGAAGGGAAGGGTATAAGAGAAGAGGGGGGTGAAAAAAAGTGAGGGCAGTTTGGGGGAAAGGGTAATCAGGATGCATGCCATCTTTGGGTGAGGGGAGGGGAGAAATGAGGAAAAAATTTCAAGCTCAAAATCTTGTGGAAGTGAATGTTAAAAACTAAAAATAATTAATTAAAAAATAAAATTAGAACATGGGAGAACTCACAGGGTAAAAAGTGAAAATAATGTATTTAGTATTGGATATTGGTTAGAAGAAAGAACTCTAACCTAGTACTTCAGAAATTTGACTCTAAAATAAGATGATATTTAATAAAAAAATTAACCCAATGAGGAATACAGAAAGGTCAAAACAGAAATAAATAAGGATATAGATAATGAATTAGAGAATAAAATTTCAAAATACATTAGAAAGGAAGAGAATTAATGAAGAGAGTAAAACAAAGAAGACTTTTTAGAAAAGTCTGTATGTAAGAAGAAAATTAACATAAACATCTTAAATTGGAGAGCATAAGTGGGGAAGATTATGAATTAGTCATTTAACTGAGAGAGAAAAGGGAAAGGGGAAATTAGCTGACCAATTAAATTAAAGGAAGAGTTAAGAAATAAACAATTTAAGTAAAATTCCCAGGTTAGGGAAAGTGTGAGTAAATTGAAGGATGGGATTGGAGGAGAAGAGAGCTTGTAGAAAGAGAGATGCATCAAAGTAGTTTAAGGAAAACTAATTGCAATGATAAAGTATTATCTTTAAAAAGAAAATAATAAAAAAATTGAAGCAAAATTAAAGAAACTTACGACAAAAAAAGACATCTAGCATAATTTTATATGTGAATGGATGAAACAATCTAATAAAATGAAAAGTTTCACAATAGATAAGAAAACAAAATCCCATAATCTTTTATTCACAAGAAACACATCTCTCAAAGATACATAGAGAATCAAAATGAGAGGCTGCAACATAGTATGCATTAAGTGAATCTAAAAATAGCTAGACTTGTAGTCATGCTGTCAGATAAAGCAAAAATAAAATTCATAATATAAATAAGGATAAACAACATGGAAGTTACATTGTGCTTAAAGGAACCATAATATTGAACAAAGTTCAATATTAAAGATATATTAACTAAATGGTATAATGTCTTAAATTCACAAAACAAAAATTAACTGACTGGTGAAAAGGCATAAAAAGTCATGTAGTAATAGTTGTTTACTTTAGTATTCCTCTCTAAGAGCTGGACAGATCTAATAGTCAGCTGCAAAGAACTTAATACCACTTACCATGAGCCAGGCACTTTGATAAGTGACAGAAATAGGGAAAAAGGCAAAAACATAGACCTTGCCTTCAAGGATCTCACATTCTTCTTTCTTTTTTTTTTCTTACACATTTTTTTGTTGGGTCTACCATTCCAGAATTTGTGGTAAGGTGTTTTTAAGAAAATTGTTTGGTGGGGAATTCGAGAGAACTCAGTTGCATCCCTGCCTTTACTCCTCCATTTTGGCTCTGCTCCAGGATCTAACATTCTAATTGTGGAGACAACATGAAAGTAACTATGCACTCATAAGCTATACATAGCATAATCTTAGAGATAACTCACAACCACTGGTACTGAAGTTCTGGGAAATCCTTTTTCCCTTTTTAGAGTTCTCATGCAGCTCCCATTGGCAGTAGCATCTGTGGTGGGTGGGTTGCTCAGCTGTTTTTTGAATCTGCTCCTCTCAATAGCTATCTCTTTTCCGTTGCCATAGGTCCTATTCTTTAAAGTTACTTTCTCTCTCAAGTATTCCAATTGAATGCAACATCTACCAGAAGAATAGCTCCACTCCAAAGCAATATGGCCAATATATGGAGAGGGTGGGGGAGAAAAAGTAACATTTTTTCTCCCTCACTGCATCCCTAACTGTAATGGTAATTAGTAATGGTAAACTTTTTTTTTTTTACTGTTTTCTCTTTTGGAATGCTAAGGCAATCAAGTGCCTTTACTGAATCTTGCCTTTCAAATATAAGGGCAGACCAAGTGGGACTTTTTGCTGTTTTTTGTTTGAAGCTGAGTGCTTTTCAGCACTGAGGTAATCAAGTGCCTTTGATGAGTTTTGCCTTGGTTTCAATTGGGAGTCTTTGATTGAATGAAGAATCTTTGATGACCTGCTTAAGAAACAAGAAAGCCTAGTTCACACAGGTTTGAGTTGCATGGTTGTGTTGCCCTCCGACCCTGAAGAAGCATATATGTACTTGGAGGTTAGCATTTTGCTTTTGGGGGTTTCACCCATTGGAAGAGTGTTGGTGATTTGGCCAGATGAGACTGTATAGCCATCAAGAGCCCCTCTGGCTTTGAAAATCCAGATGTTTGTGCTTCTTTCTCTAGAAGCCTGTCTGCTGATTTATGTTATTTTGCTCGTTTACATAATTTCTACTTGTAATTTCTGTTTGTGTTTTCTCTGAAGTTCAGGGTGCTGGCTTTTTCCCCTGAACAAAGTGAATGATATTTGTATGCTTGATTAAAGTAAGATTGTTAACCCCTTAAAGTTGCTTTCCTTAGAAAAGCAGATCATAGAATCTGTGCTAGCATCCCTTCTGTGTGCTGGCGTTATTGGTCTTACACAGCCACAGTAGCAGCAAATAACATTGTTGTTACACTAACCTACATGCATGCATGCACAGTAATTTTCTCCCAGGGACTGAATCTTCCCTCACTTCTGGCTCCCACCTTGAAACTGCCTACAGAGTTGACACCCTTAGAGCTGTGGTTGGATTTCTGCTTGCCCAATTGAGTTACCTCTTCTGAGTCATTCAAAATACTTGTTTGTAGTTCATTAATGTATGGCCACAACTTAACACGTTGTTACCATATTAAAACCTCATCATCTGTTACTAAATTCTGCAATTACATCAACTATATAATTCTATACTTTATAAAAGTGCTACTTTTATAAATTCTCTTCCAGAAAACATGGTGACCAATGAAAAACTGAAAATATCACCAACCTCTGTGAATCAAATTTTCTTGCTTCTTCTGGAGAACATTGGAAAGAATCACATCTCTCTTTATAGCCATACTACATAAATTATTCTCAAAAGTTAAGAAGAAAAGCATCCCATCACATTCTTTTTGAAAGACAAATATGATTTTTAATACCTAAACCAGTGAAAGATAAAACAAGAAAAAAGAGAATTAAAAACCAATATCATTTATATACATACACACACATATATTTATATATACACATATACATATACATGATCAATTCAAAGATTTTTTTTAAGTTCTGGCAAAAAGACTACAGCAATTTATTTTTTTTAAAAAGGTCATTATAGTCATTAAGGTTCAAATAAGGTTCAGTATTGGAAAAAAACACTAAAATAATCTTTAAAAACAACAGATCTCGTTTTGATTCTTTATATGTCTTTGCTAGATTTTTTCTTGTAAACCAAAGATTGTTGGATTTTGTTTTTTACCTATTATGCAACTCTTTTCCTTTTTATTATATTGTTTCATCCATTCACATTTAAGACATTTCATACAAATAAAAATTAAATTTAAAAGAAATAAAAAGTTTTGTACAAATAAAACAAATATATGCAATGTCAGCAGGAAAGTAGAAAATTGTGGGAAAAATTTATAGACAGTTCATCCGATAAAGGTCTCATATCTAAAATATATGAAGAACTTTGTCAAATTTATAAGAACATGAGTCATCTGCTTACTGATAAATGGGCAAAGAATGTGAACAGGCAGTTTTCCAATGAAGAAATCAGAACAATTTATAGTCGTATAAATGTTCTAAAGCATTACTGATTAGAGAAATGCAGATTAAAACAACTTTGAAATACCATTTTCCACCTACAAGTTTGGCTAAAATGATAGAAGGGGAAAGTGACGAATATTGGAGAGGATTTGGAAAAGTACAAAATACATTGCTGGTGGAATTGTGAACTGATCCAACCATTTTGGAGATCTGGAATTATGCCCCAAAAGTTATTAAACTACTTTTACCCTTTGACCCAGCAATATCACTACTTGGTCTATTTCCAAAGATGATTACGGAAAAAGGAGAAGAACCTATATGTTCTAAAATGTTTATAGCAGTTCTCTTTGTGGTGGCAAAGAACTGGAAATTGCAGGGATGCCCATCAATTGGGGAATGGCTGAAATAGCTTTGGTATATGATTGTGATGAAATACTAATGTACTAAAAAGAAGCGATGAGCCCAGTGATTTTAGAAAAAGATGGAAAAACTTGCATGAAATAATGAAAAACAAAATGAGTAGAACCAAGATAACAATGTATACAGTAACAGCAATATTGTTTTAAGAATGCCTTTGAAAGAATATGTTATTTTAGCTATTATAAATACTCAAATTAGCTATAAAGGACATGTGAAGAAATATACTATCTGCATTAGAGAAAGTGTTGATAAATAAATTCATGTGTAGAATAATTTTACACACACACACATACCATGTGTATATGCAGTGTGTGTATGCGTGTGTGTGTGTGTGTGCGCACACACACATCTATTTGTGTCTAATTGTAGCCATCTTTAGGGCTGAGAGGAAAAGAAAATAAAAAAATTTACATGATAATTTTTGTTGCAAACTTGAAAGAAATAGCAAGTTTCGCATAGTAGATTTGCAGTTTCATCATCTTTTTTATTGTGCTATGTTATGGAAATGCTTGTTTTATTCCATAAATTAAAAATAAAATTTTAAAGAAATCCATAATTTCAAAAGATGAATAAAGAACTTTGAGAAAGCACAACACTCACTTGTATTAAAAAAATTGCATAGCATCAGCATAGAATGATCTTGCTTTATTATGAGAAAAAGTATATCTAAAATGAGGTTAGCATTATCTGAAATGAGGAAATACTAGAAGCTTTACCCAATAAGTAAAATTGTTTGTGTAAGAGTTTATTGAACCAATTAATTCTCTCTAACAGAAGAATAATAGAAGGATATTCCTTCCCTTTTATTTGGCCATGAACAATGCTGTAAAAATGTTGAATATGATAAATACAAGGAAGCATGGGAAGATTTATGAACTGATTCAATCTGAAGTAAGTAGAGTGAGGAAAACAATATACATAATGATTACAATGATGTGAAAGACAAAACTAAACAATCAAAATTGGATGTTGCAAAATTATAATAATCAAGTTTCATCCCCCAAAACAGAGATATGAGAAAGCCTGTTCCCCTGATTCTTTGCAGAAATGAAGGACTAACATTGAACACTGCATACAATGTCAGACTCTTTTGACATGTTGGTTAGTTTTGCTTACTCTTTTTTCACTCTTTTTTGTTTTCTGTAATAAGAGATAGCTCACTGGGAGATGGAAGGGAAGAGGGAAGAAAAAGGAAGGAAGGAAGGAAGGCAGGAAGGAAGGAAGAAAAGGAAAGAAAAGGGGGAGGAAACAAGCATTTATTGAATGAATTCTATATGCCAGGCACTGTACTAAGTGCTTTACAAATATTATTTCAGTTGCTCCTCAAAAGAATTCTTGGGAGCTAAGTGCTATTATTATTCTGTTTTGTATTTGAGAAAATTAAGACAGTAGTTAAGTGATTTGCCCCAAGATCACATAACTAGTAAGTATCTGAGGCTATATTTAAACTCAGATCTTCTTGACTCCAGGATCTGTGCTCTATCTACTTTGCCACCTTTCTGCTTGTGTACCTTTTTTATTTAATTTTACCCTAATTACATGTAAAAACAATTTTTTACATTAAATATTTTAGTCCAAATTCTCTCCTTCCATCCCTCTCTTCCCCACCCCATTGAGAAGGCAAGCAATTTCATGTAGGTTATACATGTACAGTCATGCAAAACATATTTCCACATTGGTCATGTTATAAAAATACTCATGTTGTCTAAGAATAAGCAATACTGGTTTGGAAGCCAGGAACATTTTAATTATATTTTACATTTATTCATTCTGAGCAAATGGGTACGTCTCCTGAACAGCGTACAGAAGAGTACAAGGACTCAGATGGTCACCAGTCCTTTTATTGACTCTCACTTTGAATCTCCTGCCAGTCTCTTCATTGGCCAGATACAACCCTCTCACAGCCTTTGTCATGCCCTCCTCAAATGGTTCGTTTAAGCATGCTACCACCCTCTAACCTTTCACTGGACCAGAAGCCAGGTCTCTGCTAGATCACAGCTCTGATTAGAATTAATTCTAATCAGTCACCTGACTTACATTCTGCTAAAGCTGGGGGTAGGGGAAGAGGGATACTTTCAACTTTTTGGAAACAAAACTACTCCCCCCATTTTTTACAGTCATGTTGTATAAGAAAACACAGAAAATAATAAAAAAAGAAGAAAGTAAAGAAAAAAGTGTCCTTCAATCTTCATTCAAACTCCATTCATTCTTTCCCTTGACATGAATAGCATTTTCATCATGAGTCCTTCAGAATTATTTTGGATCAATATATTGCTGAGAAAAGCTGTCTTTCCCGGGTGATCATCCTACAATATTGCTGCTATTGTGTACAATGTTCTCCTGGTTCTGCTCATTCCACTCTGCATCAATTCATGTAAGTCTTCCTAGGTTTAGCTGAGAGCATTCTACTTGTCATTGGTTATAGCATAATAGTATTTCATTACAATTATATATAATAACTTGGTTCAGCAATTCCCCAATTGATGGGCATCCCCTCAATTTCCAATTCTTTGTCACCACTAAAAGAGTTGCTATTAATATTTTTTGCACATTTAAGTTTTTTTCTTTTCATTTTTTTATCTCTTCAGTTTACATACCTAGTAGTGGTATTGCTTGGTCAAAAGATGTGCACGGTTTTTTAGCCATTTGGACATAATTCCAAATTCCTCCACAGAATGGTTGAATCAACATATAACTTCACCCACTGTACATTAGTGTCTCAATTTTCCCATATACTCTCCAACATTTGTCATTTTCCTTTTCTGTCGTATTAGCCAATCTAAAGATTTGGGCTGGTTTTAATTGGCATTTCTTTAATCAATAGTGATTTAGAGCATTTTTTTCATGTGATTATAGATAGCTTTAATTACTTCATCTGAAAACTGCCTTTTCATATCCTTTGACCATTTATCAATTGAGAAATTGCTCTTATTTCTACAGATTTGACTCAGTTCTCTACATAGTTAAGAAATGAGGCTTTTAAACAGAGAAATTTTATGTAATTTTTTTCAGTTATGATGACTATGTATTTCTCTCCATCCTATTTTCCCTCTGTTTCTCTCTCTCCTCTTATCCTATCCATTCTCAAAAGTGTTTTGCTTCTGCCCTCCCTTCTATCAGCTCCTTCCTCTTTTCTGTCATCCCTTTCCCTTCCTACTTTTCTGTATTTTAAGTTAGGTTTCTATACCCAAATATGTGTGTATGCTATTTACTCTTTAATCCAGTTCTGATGAGAGTAAGCTTCCCTCCCTCACGTCTCCATCTTCCCCTCCTCTGTAGAAGCATTTTTGCACTTATTTTATGTCAGATAATTTGCCGCATTCTACCTCTTCTTTTTGCCCTCTCCCCATGCATTCACTCTTTAATTGTATTTTTTAGATAATTATCCCTTTTTATTCAATTAACACTTGTGCCTGCCTTCTACATGTACTTCTTCTAACTGCCCTAATAATGAGAAAGTTTTTAGGAGTTACAAGTATCATTGTCCCATGTAGGAATGTAAACTGTTTAACCTTATTGGATCCCTTGTGTTCTCTTTCCTGTTTACCTTTGAGTTTTGTATTTTAAAGTCAAATTTTCTATTTTTCTCCGTTCTTTTCATCAGGAATGCTTGAAAGGTCAATGGTTTTTTCCAATGAGATATCTCATATTTTCTTCTCTTTTTTCATTCTTGAGATTTTGTTTTATTGTTTCTTGATGTCTCATAAAGTGATTAGCTTCCACTTGCCCAATTATAATTTTTAAGGAATTATTTTCTTCAGTGGGCCTCCTTTTCCATTTGGACAATTCTACTTTCTAAAGAGTTCTTTTCTTCAGTTAATTTTTTCTGCTTGGCTAATTCTGCTTTTTTAAGGAGTTCTTCTCTTCACTGAATTTTTGTGCCTTTTTTTATCAATTGGTTTTTAAGGTGTTATTTCCTTTAGTATTTTTGGGCCTCCTTTACCCAACTGTTCAGTCTTTTCTCATGATTTTCTTGCAATTCTCTTTCTAATTTTTCCTTCACTTCTCTTACTTGATTTCTAAAATTCTTCATGAGCCCTTCCACAATGAATTCATATTTTTTTTCTTTGAAGCTTTGGATGTAGCAGTTTTTACTTTCTTTTCTTCTTCTGAGTTTGTGTATAGATTTTTCCTACCACCATGTTAACTTTCTATAGTCAGGATCTTTTTCTGGTGTTTACTCATTTTTCAGCCTGTTTCTTGACATTTAATTCTATGCTAATGTAAACCTTTATTTCCAGGGTGGACAGCACAATTTCCCAAGCTTCAGGGTTTTTGTGCAGCTGGTTTAAGAGCTAGTTCTGGAAGTCTGTAAGATTTTAGTTCTTCTGAGGTGGTATGATCTAGAGAGGTCTGTCCTGGAACTATGAGCAGGGTCCCTACTCCCATGTGGCTGCAAACTCTGTTATGCTGGTACTCCTTTTTACCCTGGAACTGAGACCCAGGACTGAGATCCAGATCCACGTATGGGCAATGCAATAGAGTCTTGCTCCTGGTGCCAACAAAGGGACCCCTGAAATCTCTTCTGATCAGTTGTCTGACCTCTCTGCCTTCTGTGGGCTGAGAGGTCCTGAAACTACCACTGCTGGCACTAATTCAGTTGAAGGCTTACTACTTGTTTGCTGGGACATGGCCTGCACTGGACTATACTACACTATCACCATAGTACAATTGACTCTCTTGCTGACCTTCTAAGTTGTCTTGTCCTGGAAAAATTATTTCACTTCATCCTTACATGGGTTCCACTGTGCCAGAATTTGTATTGAGGAATTGTTTAAAATATTTTGGAGAGGTCATAGGGAGTGCTTAGACAAGTTCCTGCCTTTTCTTTGCCCTTTTGGTTCTGCCTTCAATACAATTGTTTTTAAAAATAAATATAGGTGGATTTGTTACTAAAAAGTATATGTTTACTACCATCCCAGTGGTATCTGCATGTATTTGCACGTCATACTCATCAAGTTTCTTTTCAATTCCTTCCCATCCTTCTGACTACAACTAAACAAAGAAATGTAAAGTGTTTTTGGTTTTTTTTAACTGAATTTCCTGGGCCCATTTTCTATTGTTTCATCTATTTGTATCATTATTCTACTATCCTACTGTTTATACGAACTCACAGTATAATGTGAACATAATGTTTTTTCCTTCTCTCAGATCATTAATAAAGTTAAGAAAGAAAGCAGGCTCTTACCTCAAGCCATTAGGGGTGCCCCTTCCCTTGGGATGGCTGGCAATTTATCATTACCCTATTGGTCTTCCTGACATTATTCAATCAATTAGTCTGCATTTTTATCTAAACCAATTTACACTAAATTTTGCAAATAAACTTTCAGAAGAAAAGTCTTTCTATAATCCTTACCACTCTCCTGTAGTCCTTCCATCTGCTCGGCTTGTGGAGATGGATTTAAAGTCACATAGCCTGAGTTCAAATTCCAAGCCTGTCATTTACTAAATTTGTGACATTAGGTAAGTAAATTCTAATCTGCCTATCTGGGTCCCAACTTCATCATCCGTAAAAATTTTGACTAGATTATCTCTGAAATTCATGCCAGCTCTAAGTCCTTTGGTTGAAATTTAGATTTTCCTTTGATGACCCAAAGTATAAGTTGGACAATCTAAATCCTCCAGGCAGGGAGTAGTCCACTCCAGTAGAAAGAGGCTATTGTAAGAATTCAGGCAAGAGGTAATGAAGGGCCTGAATTTTGATGGGAATAATATAAATACAACAAAAGGGGTATTTCTGAGATGTTGAAGAGGTGGAATCAACAATGCTTAGCAAATTGATTGGATATGGGGTACAGGTAAGAGAATAAAAAGTCAACAATGATCTCAAGGCTATGAACCTGGGTAACTGGAAGAATGGTGTTATACTCAACCAAATTCATCTCCTACATCCCAAGTAGTTTCTTGTCCTCTCTCTTTTCTTAACCTCTTGATCCCATCTAGTTGAAGTAGAAGTGGGGGGATTTTTGTGCTTCTGTACTTCCATTGTTTTTTGTGTAATCTGGGAGAAAATCAATTGAATGTTATCTGACAGGGTTATTCTCTGTGGATTTGTGCTTTGTTACCTCTAATTAAGCCTTGATGGGGGAAAGAAATCAAGAGAAAAAATAATGAAGAGCTCAGAGAGAGGAGACTGTCTTCTCTCTGTGATTAGATGACCATAGCATAGGGCCACCCTTTGCTCAGTCAATCAATAAATATTTATTAAGTGCCTACTACATACGAGACACTGGGGATACAGAAAAAAAGAAAAGATAAAAGACATAACCTACTCTCAAAGAGTTCAGTTTTAAAGGGGAACGCAGCATGAAAATAACTATAGACAAAAAAAAAGATGCGTGTATGTGTGTGTGTGTTTGTGTATGTGTGAATTATATGACAAAATTAGGGATAGTCTCAGAGGAAAGCCACTAAGACTAAGGAGGCCTGGGAAAGGCTTTTTTATTCTTTCCAGAAAGTGAGACTTTACCTGAGTCTTAAAGGAAGCCAAGAAAGTCAGGGAGTAGAAATAAGGTGGAAAGAATTCCAAGCATGAGAAATAGCCAGAGAAAATACTCAATACCTGGAGATGGAGTGTCCTGTGAATATAATAGCAAGGAGGTTGGTGTCACTATATATGGGAAAGAGTGAGGTGTAAGACCTCTGTAGAGGCAGGAGAGGGATAGATTATGAAGGGCTTTATAAACCAAATACAGGATTTTGTATTTGATCCTGGAGGCAATAGGGTACATTGGAGTTTACGTTGAATGGGAAGGGGTTATATGGTCAGACCTGAATTTTGGGGAGATCAATTTGACAGCTGCCTGGAGAATAGCCTGGAACGAGGAGAGATGAATCAGGGAAACCAATCAGAAGACTGCCATAATAGTTCAAACATGAAGTCATAAGATCCTGTGCCACTAGGGTGGTAACAGTGTCAGAAGAAACAAAAGGGCATATGTGAGAAATGTTATAAAGGTAGGAATGACAGGATTTGACAAGTCATATGAGAGGCGATAGGGAATTAATAGTCAACAATGACCCCTCTGTTCCAAAATTAAGTGATTAAGAGTATGATGGTACTTTCCATGGTAATAGGGAAATTAGGAAGAAGGAAAAGGGTGGGGTTTTTTTTGGAGGGGACAGTAGAGATAATGAGTTCAGTTTTGAATATGTTGAGTTTAAGATTTATAGGATATACAGTTCAAGGTGTCCAGTAGGCAGATGGATATGTAAGATTAGAGCTCAAGAGAGATTAGGCCTGGACAAGTAGGTCTGAGAATGATCTGCATAGACATGACTAAATGAATCCATGAGAGTTGAGATTACCAAGAAAAATAATAAAGAAGTAGAAGAGGGCCTAGATCAAAGCCTGGGATGGGTTGGGGGGACTCACCCATTGCTTGTAAGTGTGATCTGGATGAAGATCCAGGAAAGAAGATTTAGAAGTAACAGTCAAACAAGTAGAACCAGGAGAGAGCAATGTCATGAAAGAAGACCGTATCAAGGAGAACAGGATGATTGACAATGTCAAAGGCTATAGAAAGGTCTAGAAGAATGACTATTGAGAGAAAGTAATTAGATATGGCAATTAAGAGATCATTAGTAGCTGACAAGAACAGTCTCAGTTGAATGATGAGGTCAGTGGTTAGTAGTGATTTAAAGGGAGATCAAAATTCCCCCTGCCCCAATCCCATATTGCTCATCTACCTTCCACTGTGACTGAAATTCTCACTATTGCCCTTTCTCACTATGGAATTTCAACAAAATGTTACAATTTAAGGCACAATATTAAAAGACATCAAATGGTAATTAATTACAATGCTTAGGAATAAAGTCAGTAACAGAAACAGAGGTGGAGGCAAGGGATAACCGAAACGTTCCAGAGAAAATTGGAAGGAAAAAAATTGATGGGACAGAAAGCTAAGGTTTTGCATGTATGTGTGTTTGCATATATGTGCTCAACCCTCCTTTGTCTGTTTCAAAGAGAGGTTTGTCTGATTTTCAGTCATTCCACCTTTTCCTTCATGTTTGTATAGTGTTACAAGCAAAAAAAAATCTCAATTACAAAAACCAACAAGTTCCATCCCTTCTACTTGGTTTCTACAGCAGCATAGTCTTCCTTTTGTCTTCCCTTCTCTTGCCCCTTTTCAGTCCATCAGAACAAAATCCACACACCAACAGGAAATCTATCTTTCTTATTCAACTTCCTCCAATACCTTTTGAAGACATTAAGACTCCTGTTTCTTCTCTTTCATTAGAATGTTAGTGCTATTCCATGATAGAGCTCCTTTCAATTGCTTAAATAATTTTTTCCTAGGTATCTCTTGACCCTTGAATTTGTATTACAAAGCTTGTACTTAGTCCTAGTCTTTTAATCAGAAAATTTTTAAAGTCCTCATTTGTTAAAGCCTATTTTCCTCCCTTCTGGATTATATTCAACTTTGCAGAGTGCATTATTATTAATTGTAAGCCTATATCTGGTATCTCTTGGGATATCATATTCCAAGAATTCTCATTTTTAGTAGAAGATTGCAGGTCTTTTATGGTACTGACTGTGGATCTTTGATCCTAGAACTATTTTTTTTCTGGATGATTATGGTATTTTTTCTCTATCGGAGGAGCTCTGAATTTTGACTATGATATTCCTGGAACTTTTCCTTTTAAGATTTCTTTCAGGATGTAATGAGTCATTTTTTTTTCTATATTCACTTTGTATTATAGTTCTTTTTTTAAAATTTTATTTTACCAGGACACAAAAAATAAAGAAAAGAAATAAAAACATATCATAAACTTAAATATTGAAACTTAAATATAAAGTAAGAAAGAAAAAAAAGCATGTCATGTGCATAGCAGAACATAGGAGAGGATTCAAAATATGTAACAATAAATTTTCATTTCAAGAAAACCTCTATGATAAATAATATACCTTGTGTTGAGAATTGTCCATCTTTTCTTTGATTCCTTGTATTTTCTTTTGTTCTCTGCTGTGCACTTTTTAACTTTGTTCTTTTGTTCCCCTCCCCCCACCCTCCAGAAGGCTACAATATATATACATACACATACAGATATATACATACACTTATACATACATATGCATATATAGACATATACTTTCACAAACATAATCTACTCCTGATCTTTGTTTTTTGTGTTTGTACAGATCTTTTGTTTCCTATCCATTATTGCTCTTCTACTTTACTTCTACCTGCTACATTGCATTCCTATTACTTGCCTACCCCACTCCTCCACCAACCACCCTGCCCTCCTATTACTTGCCTTCTCCCCTCTAAGGATCCCTTCCTTATCCCCCCATTTCCATTAATCTAAACTCCCTTTACCTATTCCCTCATTCTCCCCTCTAAAAATTCCTCCCTTGTCCTAATTCTTCCCTTGTCCTCTCCCCCATCACTAAACCCCTACCATTTTATTTCTTCTAAATTTAGAAGACTTCTATACTCTTCTAAATATATGTGTATTGTTCCCTCTTGAACTCATTCCCGATGAAAGTAGGTCACCAGAAGTTGCTCTCCTGCCCCATCTAAATCCTTTGTATCCTTTCTTCTTCTTGCACCTCTCTTGTATAAAATGGTTACTCTTTTTAGCTGTTTCTAAATGGTTTTACTTTTAAATTCATATCATAGTCAGGTTTATCCCCCTCTTTCTTATAAGCTTGACAATTATTAACAAGAATGTTAGACATACCTTTTACATTTTATGTTATATGAAAGGTAAGCAGTCTGTTCTTGTAAATCCCGTATAGTCAGTTTTTGAAATATACCTTATGTGTCTCTTAGTTCTTGTATGTCGAATCTTCTATTAAGTTGAGGATTTTTTTTAACAAACTCTTGAAAATCTAGGGGTTTGTCAAATATCCATTTTTTTTCATTTAAGATAATACTGAAGGGCGGAGCCAAGATGGCGACTGGAAAGCAGTAACTGGCGTGAGCTCCCCTCCAAGTCCCTCCAAAAACCTATGAAAAAAATGGCTCTGAACCAATTCTAGAACTACAGAACCCACAAAGGGGCAGAGGGAAGCAGGACTCCAGCCCAGGTCTGCCTGGATGGTCTCGGGGTAAGGTCTGTCCCGAACAGAACTCCCAG
>CM053623.1:161921354-161934506 GCA_028646595.1 Phalanger gymnotis | reverse complement strand
AAAAAAAAAAAAGATTTAAAAAAAAAAAAGAAGTTCCAGTGGCTGGGGCTGAGACAGCCTTTCAAAGCAACTAACCTCAGGGCTTGCTGCTTGTTGTTGAAACAGAACCTAGCCTGGAGGTGTTTACCCAGTCCTGAGGTTCTTCAGATATTCTCAGACTGTCCCTGGAAGATCCTGGTTGTGCTCCTTTCTTCTTTGTCTTCACCCCACTTTGTTGGCCCTAAGGTGCTATTTCAACTCTTTTGTGGGGGAAAATCTTGAGAGCTTGGAATTTACTGACCTACTCCACCATCTTCCCAGAATCTTCTGTATTCTAGTTCTAATAGATCTAGGATGCTTGCATTTACAATTTCTTGAAATATAGCATTCAGATCTTTTTTTTAAAATCATGGTTTTCAGGGAATCCAATGATACTTAAATTTTCCCTGAGCTGTTTTCTAGGGCAATTGTCTTTTTGTGTCAGATATCTTACATGTTTGTCCACTTCTTTCAATTTTGCTTTTGTTCTAAGATTTTTATCTCAGGATATCATTGATTCCTATTTGTTCTATTCTAGTTTTCAGTGAGTCTGTTACTGGGATAAGATTTACCTCTTTTCTTTTTTTCATTCTTTCTTCAAGAGGTTTATTTTATTAAAAAATCTCTTAGTTCATTTCTTCTAGGTTATTTATGTGATTCCTGTGATGATTAACTTTTTCTCCTTCTGTATCTTGCCTTGCAGTTGTACTCAATCTTTCTTTTGGGAGATCTCTGTAATTGAAATGATGTTTATTCTTGTTAGTGTTTTCTTTTATTTAGTCATCTCTCGAGTTTTAGTTCCTGGATTGGGGCTTGTTTCAGGATGAGGCTCTGCTTCCTACAGCGCTTTGGGGTACAGTTGTCTATTCTGCTTAGTCTTATTCTATGTTCTGTGGCTTCCTACGCTGAAACATTGAGGCCAGAACTTCAGGGTCCTCTCTGGCATCTCAGAAGAGTTTTAGGGCTTCCTGAACCCCTGAATCTTGAGTGTTCGGGTCTGAGCACTGTGCTGCTTAATGTTTTTCTTTGGCACTTCCTAGCTCACCATTCTATGACTTTCTGGCCCCCTTAAGACTTTTTCTGGATGAACCTCAGTCTTGCTATCTCTGCACATAGATCTTTGCCTGCTACAATGTGTCAGGTTTTGGTTGTACTGGTAGGCTACTTTGTGCTAGGGCCAACTTTGCTAGCATCCCCCTTTTCTACTGTCCTCAGGCTTCTGACTAATCTCTTATGCAGCTCCAGGATGGATGAGGTCACTTACTGTAGGTTCTCATTTGATTTCTTGATCATTATTTGGTCTGTTAAGACCTGGGACGTTTGCTGACATGGAAGTAGTGGTTCTGGCAGCCATATTGGCTATAAATTCCTACCAACAGTATTGGCGATAATGCTTTATTCACCCTTAGTTCTAAACCTCCAAATACCAGCCCTTTTAGGTGATGTAAAGGAAGGTGGTGCATTTCGGTTTTGCTTCTATTTTTTATTGTCATTCAAGTATCATCTACCTATCTACTTAGGTATCTAAATATCTATCTACTTAGAGCACATTTGCTCCTAAATATTGATAAATGAGTAAAAAAATCTGTTATATTTTCTAAATCTACGAATTAGCTTCTTGAAGCCAGTAATATGTTATAGTTTTCAAAGTACATTACTCACAAAGCCCCTACCGCGGACGACTTAAATCTTCAGCAGGCTCTTCACTCTTTGTGTGCGCGGGCGCATTGTCATGTAAAGCAGGGCCCGTTACAGTCCCGCAGCGCCGGCGGCGGGGGGAGGGCTGCGTTGGTGGGGGAAGGGAAGAGGGGTTCTGAACACTCCGCCCCCACCTCCAGCCATGCCCGGGTCCCAGCCCCAGCACACAAAGGCCCCCAATCAGCATATTAAGCATTGGGGATACAAATATAAGTGAAAATAGAGTTAATCCTTGCTAAGGAACTTATATTCTAATGGAGGAAGAGAAAACAATAAAAAGGGAACCAAAAAGTGGGGGAGAGTAATAGAAGGAAGAGAGGAGGTAACTACTTAGGGGTACAGTGTGGAGGTATAGAAGGATGGCCAGTCATGGCCCTTTCTCAAAATGTTGGGTTCAGGAAGAATTCACCAGTGGGAGAAGGTGCCCTAGGAATAGAGGGAGGAGAGAACTGAAACATGGTGGAGGAATTGATAGGAGCAAATAACTGGAAATAAGTGGGTGCCTATCAATTGGGAAGAGCTGAAGATGTTGTGATACATGAATATAGTGGAATATTACTTTACCATAAGAAAAGGTAAATATGAAGAATTCAGATAAACTTGGACAAGTGTGTTTGAACTGATTTAGAGTGAAATGAGCAGAACTAGAAAAACTGACAGGATGCCTAAAATAATACAAAGGGAAATAATTGTATAAGACTTTAGAATTCTTATCAATAGAATGAACAGTCATGACTTCAGAAGATTGGTGATGAAGCATAGCTCTGGTGTTTTGGTAGAAAGGTGGTGGGCCAGAAGATCATAATCAGATATATTTTCTGTTGTAGCTAATGGGCTTATTATGGTTTCCTATGGAGTCCTCTTTTTTGTTGTTCTTTATATATATATTGTACTGTTTGTGTTAGTTGATAATTACTGGTAAGTGAATTTTAAAAATATTTTAGAAACATTTAATGGAATTTTATTTCCAGTCTTTGACTTCCTTTGGGTACATGCCCAAGAGTGAGATTATTGGTTCAGAGGATAAGAATTTATAATCTTGATTTGTTATACTTTTATTGAAAGTGATCTAGAGAGTTTAAGGATGGTTATATTCATTAGACTGGCCTAACTAGACTAGAATGTTAAACATTCATTAACAGTAAACATGTTATGCTGACTAAGCAGCATAGGGGCCTGAACTGAAATCTTCTTCAGTCTGTGTTTTCAGGGTCTCCATCTTATCCTCTGTTGATGATATGTTCTCTCTTTGTTCCATTCCATTGCCTCTCCCAATCTCATAGTTGAAGCTGCTTTCATAATGCAAAAACTGCCAGAGCTCATTATAATTGCACACGGATTTCTCTATATTGCATAGATTTTTCCCAACTTGAATATTTTGAATTGACCTCTGAAAGGTAAAAAGAATTAAAAGAATAATTTCTTCTATTCTGCCCACTCTTTTTTATGATTGAGGATAATAATTTTTATACTGCATATATCTATTTTTATGTCTCCCTCCCCACACCCTCTGCCCCTATTTAAACCTGAAATATTAATGATATTCAGCATTTGTTAGTAAAAGTTCTGGCTCAGCTTCAGAGCAGGTGGAATGGAAATTCATAAGATTCCTGAGAGGTTAGAGGCAGTGAGAAGCAAGGGCTAATGATAACTATCATTTACTGTATATGGGGCTTTAAGGTTTGCAAAGCACTTTACATACATTACCTCACTTGATCTTCATGGCTACTCTGTGAGGTACCGTAAGAACTGTTATTATCCCCTGTAAGATATATGTGTGTGGGTTGTCTAAATACACAGACACAGCTCACAGGTGGCATGGGTAGATAGGATCTGAGGTCTGGCCCACATTTGCAAAATGTAAGAGAAAGACCATGCCTGTATCACCAGCACAATTGTTAGGAAATAGGCAGGCAAGATCTGGACCAGCCAAGGCTGGGCAACTTTTCTTCTAGTTCTCAAGAGTGGCATTGAGCAAGAATTATGCCTCTGCCCAACTCCTTGAATATCTTTAGTATAAGGGTATGAGTCTGGGTTCAGGAAGAAAGCTGCTTCTCTATTTTCTCTTAAGGGAATAGATAGGCTTTAGCTTTCACTTGACAAATTGGTACCTTCTCAATAAACATTATGGACAGCAAAGTGGCACAGTGGGTAGAGTGCTAGGCCTGGAGGCAAAAAGACTTGAGTTCAAATCTAATACTTACTAGCTGTGTGGCCATGGGCAAGTCACTTAACCCTGTTTACTTCAGTTTCCTCATTATGAAGGAAATGGCAAACCACTCCAGTATCTTTGCCAAGAAAACCCCAAATGGGGTCATGAAGAGTCAGACATGATTGAACAACACCACCACCACCAAATATTAGTTACACAGAAGACTATCACAAGTAGCAAATAGTGAATAAATCCATTTGTCTAAGCAATGAGTGAAACTACAGATTAGAATATATTAGGAAACACACCAGAATAAATTTTCTTTTCAACTAAGAGATAAGAATTCAACTTAAACAAGGAGAAGAGAAAAATAATCTCTCCCAAGAGAAGTCCTCTCTCAGCAATATCTGGAATCATCGGCTCTGAAATTAACAGCCAGTAAATATTTATTAAATTCCAGGCACTTTGCTAAGTTCTGGGGATAGAAATGTGAAAAAGGAAAGATAGTCATTGTCCTTAAGGACCTTAAGATATAGCAGGGGAAGAAAATACACAAAAGGAAGCTAAAAAGATAGAGGGGGGAAGTACCTTACTCAGGGGTATGATAGAGAAATTAGTCAGAGACATCACAAAGTAGTAAAGCAAGGTGAGAAATGAAGAGATGTCTGAGCTGAACTCCATCCTTAAATGGAGGTTTGGAGTTCATGGCGCCACCCTCCAATCAGAGAGGCAAATGGAAGCAATGAGGAAGGGTACCAAGGCTAAAGATCTTACAGGCTGATGAGGTTATTTCAATAATGAGCTTCCTGGGGCATGGTGGAGAGGTCAGGGACATTACCATACAAGTCCACAGATTGGAGGGCTGTAGTCCACAGTTCATAGTCTTTCTCTACTCCCATTCCTAGGAAGTATTTTTATCTCATTTCTGTCCCAAGAGTCTCTGAAATTAACTGAAGGAAGTCCTTCATGCAATTATTAAGCATTGCACTCAGCATTCTCACAGATCATCAGGAGTCACATTTCCCACAACATATACAGCAACATGCAGAACAATCCTACATTTGGGTAGAAGTGGGGTTATGCCCCCTACTTAAAATTACCATTTATATAGTGCCTATTATGTTAGGCACTGAGCTAAATGCTTAGTCTATTTTTCTGTGGCATGGTTTAATAATTTTACACTAATCAATACTAAATACCATTTTGACAGCATTGGAGAAAGTCTCTATGAGATAAAGTGGCTATTTAATGTAATTTTCAGTGGAGTTATGTATTTTGATATAAACTTTGTACCAACTCCATGCTTTGATATGACTTCTTCTTTGATATTAGTGCTGTACTCATTTCTATCCAGCAGTGACGATAATGAGATTAAGGTTAGGCAAAATCATAGTTGATATAAAGTCTTATTCTGGAAAGAGTTATGTTTTATATCAGTTACTCCTGACATTATTATGTTGGTGATCTGTTTTAAGCAGAGAAGAGATTTTCACATTAATGTCAAATAGTATATTCAGTTAAATTCTAATATATTCTCACTATGCTTGCATCCTTTTTAAATATCTTTAGTGTATGATAGTCATGAGTGCTGAACTGAGTTAACAGCTCAGCAGTAATCAAAGGTCGTATAAATGTTATGGTGTTTTCAGGAGGCTTGTTCAATAACCATCAAAATGATAATTAGTTTCTCTGTATACTCTGGTGAGATGTTAACACATCTTTTTGTTCATATATATCTATGTCTTATATATGTGTGTGTATATACATATAATAGATACATAGACACACATATATACATATACATGTATTTTTATATCTATATATGGCAGCTTGGTGGGTCAATGGTTAGAATGCAGGACCTAGAGTCAGGAAGACCTGAGTTCAAATCCAGCCTCAGATACTAGTTATGTGACCCTGGACAAATCACTTACCTCTATTTGCCTCAATTTCCTCATATGTAAAATGAGCTGGAGAAGGAAATGGAAAACCACTTTAGTATCTTTGCCAAGAAAACCCCCAATGGGGTCACAAAGAGTTGGAAATGACTGAAATGACTGAACAACAACTACATATATATATATATATATATATATATATCTTATATGCGTGTGTGTGTGTACGTGTGTGAGTGTATACATGTACATAATTTGAAGTGGTTATTTTTTACAATTTTTTGGTTATATATATATGCATGTGTGTGTGTGTATGTGTGTGTATACATATACATAATTTGAAGTGGTTATTTTTTACAATTTTTTGGTAATAAATAATATGAATTATTTCCCTGTCCATAGATACGACAATTTTTTTTTCTATCCTCCTATAGTTTGCTTTGACATCACCCTTTATGTCTAAATTATGCATCCATTTTGATCTTATCTTGGTATACTTTGTGAGATATTGGTCTATGCCTAGTTTCCGTCAGACTTCTTTCCAGTTTTCCCACCAGTTTTTTTGTCAAGTAGTGAGTTCTTGCCCAATAACTGGGATCTTCGGGTTCATCAAACACTAGTATTATGTACATACTTGTTTCTGTATATTGTGTACCTAGTGTATCTTGGTACATTGACCACTGATCAACCACTCTATTTCTTACCCAATGCAAAAAAGTTTTTAATAATTACCACTTGTAATACAGTTTGAGATCTGGTACTGCTAGGGTTCTTTCCTTAATTCTCTTGATATTCTTGACCTTTTTTTCTTCCAAATGAATTTTGCTACTATAAAATGTACTATTTTGTTACTATAAAGTAAATCATTGGTAGTTTAATTCATATAACACTGAATAAATGAATTAGTTGAGGTAGTATTGTCATTTTTATCATATTGTCTTGGCCAATCCATGAGCAATTCATATTTCTCCAATCTTTTAGATTTTTTTTTATTAAGAATGCTTTGTAATTGTGTTTATGTAATTCCTGTGTGTTTCTTGGCAGGTAGATTTCCAAGTATTTTATAATGTCTGCAGTCATTTTAAATGGAATTTCTCTTTCTATCTCTATCTTTTCTTGTTGTGTTTTGTTGGCAATATGTAGAAATGCTGATTTTTTTGTTTTATGATTTGGTTAATTGGGTTTATTTCATATACTACAACTTTGCAGGGGTGATTGGGTTTATTTTATATCATGAAACTTCATTAAAGTTAACTGTTTTGACTAGTTTTTTTAGTTGTCTATAAAGTTCTCTAAGTGTACATCAGATCATCTGAAAAAACGCAATAGTTTTATTTCCTCATTGATAATACTTATTATTTTGATTGCTTTTTCTTGTATTATTACTATAACCAGCATTTCCTCTACAATGTTGAATAATGATGGTGATGATGGATGATTCATTCCTGATCTTGTTAGAAAAGTTTCTAGTTAATCCCAATTACAAAGAATTTTTGCCCTTGGTTTTAGATTGATACTACTTATCATTTTAAAGTGCCATTTATTCCTATGCTTTCTACTGTTTTTAATAGGAATCGGTGTTGTTTTTTTGTCAAAAGCTTTTTCTGGTTCTATTTATATAATCTTATTATTTTTTATTGTTTTTATACTGATATGATCAATTATGCTTGTCCTTTTTCAAATATTGAGCCAGTCTTTCATTCCTGGTATAAATCCCACTTGGTTATTTTGTGTGATCTTTGTGATAAATTGCTTTAATCTTATTGCTAGTATTTCAGTTAAAAATTTTGCATCAATATACTTCAGGGAAATTGTTCTATGGCTTTCTTTCTCTGTGTCTGGTCTCCCTGGTTTAAATATAAAAATCATATTTGTGTCACAGGAAAAATCTAGTGGGACTCAACTTTTTTTTCAGCTCTCTTATACAGTTTTTGAATTAATTGTTCTTTAAATATTGGGTAGAGTTCACTTGTAAATCCATCTGGTTCTATGGTTTTTTCTTTGGCAGATCAGTTATAACTTGCTCAATTTGTTTCCCTAAGTAATGGTTATTTAAGTACTTTATTTCCTCTTCTGTTAGTCTGCACAATTTACATTTTTATAAATATTCATGTATTCAAGATTTCTAGTTTTATTGGCATATAATTAGACAAAACATCTTCTAATAATTGCTTTAATTTGATCTTCATTGTTTGCACAATAATGCTTTTTCATAATAGTAATTTTGTTTTCTTCTTTCATTTTTCTAAATCAAATTATCTAATGGTTCATCTATTTTTCATAAAATGACTTTCTAGTTTTATCTCTTAGTTCATTATTTTAACTTTAGATTTTAATAACCTCTCTTTTGATTTTCATTATGTCTATTTTAGTGTTTAATTGGAGATTTTAAAATTTTTTTCTAGTTTTTTTTTTTGCCCAATTTCTTGATCTACTTTCTCTCTTTTATTGATATAAACATTTGGAGATATAATTTTTCCCTTAAATACTGCTTTGGCTGCACCCCACAAGTTTTGTTATGTTGTCTCATTGTCATTATTTTCAATAACAGTAGTGATTGTTTTTGTGATTTGTTCTTTGACCTACTCATTCTCTAGGATTAGATTATTTAATTTCCAATTAAATTTTAGTCTATGGTTCAAAGACCCTTTTATTTAATATAATTTTATTGCATTGTGGTCTGAAAAAGGGTGAGTTTAGCATTTTTGCTTTTCTGAATTTGTGAGGCTTTTATACTTTTATACATAGTTGATTTTTGTGAATATGCTATGTGCTGAAGAATAGATATACTCCTGTCTATTCCCATTCGATATTCTCTAGAGGTCTATCATATCTAACTGTTAAAAACATGGATTTATCTCCTTAATTTATTTCTTATTTACTTCATCATTACATTTATCTAGGTCTGGGAGGAGTAAATCGAGGTCCCCAAATAGTATATATATATTTTTCAGTTGGATCTACTTGTAAATCATTAACTTTTCCTTCAAGAATTTGGACGTTATTCCATTTGGTGCATATATGTTCAGTATTGATATTGATTCATTGTCTGTGGCCCTTTTAGCAAAATGCAGTTTTCCTGAATAATTTTTTTTAAATTAGGTCGTTTCACTTCTGCTTTGTCTGAAATCATGATTACTGTTGTACACCTGCCTTTTTTACTGCAGCTAAACCATAATAGATTTTACTCTAGTTCCTTGTTTTAACTCTGTGTATCCCTTTCTGTTTCAAATGTGTCTTTTGTAAACAACATATTTTTGATTCTTGTTTCTAATCTGTTTCGCCATCCTCTTCCATTTTATGAGTGAATTTATCCCATTCACATTCTTAATTATGATTACTAAGTATATTTCCCTCAATCCTATTCTCTTCTATTTATCTTTTTCTTTTTTGTTCTTTACCCTACTCAAGAATCTATTTTGCTTCTGACCACTGCTTCCCTTAATCTAATCTCCCTCTTTTCCTCTTTTTCTCTTAGCCCCTCCCCCTTCTATTTTCCTGTTGAATAGGATGACTTTCTGTACCCAAATGTGTCTGTGTATGTTTGTGTGTGTGTGTGTGTATTCTTTCTTCCTTGAAACAATCCAGATGAGAGTGAGATTCAAGTATTGCCCACCCCTCTCACCCACTTTTTTCTTTATTGTACAAATTCTTCATTGTATGTCTCTTTTATGTGGGATTATTTTCCCATTTTCCTCTCCTTTTCTCTCCCAGTGAATTCCTGTTTCTCATTCTTTCATACTTCTTTTGCAATCACCCCAACGTAATAGATCCATATCCATACCCTCTGTCTAAGTAGAGTTCTTGTAATTTCCCTAATACTAATAAAATTTTTAGGGGTTACATGTAGCATCTTCCCATATAGGAATGTAAACAGTTTTATCTTATTTACTCCCTTAGGACTTCTCACTCATGTTTACTTTTTTATGCTTCTCTTGAATCTTGTGTTTGAATGTCAAAGTTTGTATTCAGCTCTAATAAGAATTGTTTGAACTCCTTGATTTCATTAAATATTCATTTCACACACATAGCATTTTATTGAGCTTTGCTGGGTAGATTATTCTTGGTTGTAATCCTAGTTTCTTTTTCATCTGGAATATCAGATTATAAGCCCTCTATTCCTTTATAGTGGTAGCAACTAAATTTTATGTTATCCTGACTGTTGTTCCGTGATATTTGAATTCTTTCTGTTTGGCTGCTTGAAGTATTTTCTTCTTGATTTAGGAGCTCAGGATTTTGGCTATAATTTTTCCTTAGAGTTTTTACTTTCACAATTACTTCAGGAGATAGTTGATGAATTCCTTCATTTTCTACTTTGTCCTCTGATTCTAAGATATCTAGGTAGTTTTTCTTCATAGTTTCTTGAAATATAATGCTAGGATCTTTTTTTGATAATGGCATTTAGGTAGTCTAACAATTATTATATTGTCTCTCCTTGATCTATTTTCCAGGTCAGTTATTTTTCCTATGAGATCTCTCACATTTCCTTATGAGCTTTCTACTTGATATTTGATACAAGATGCACTTGTCTTGTGTTTGACTCCTTTCGACCATATAAATAATTACAAATTTTCTACATCTTTCTCCTTTATAGGTTTTCTATCATTTTTTTTCTTCTCAAGTGCCTTAGTCGTTTTTTTTCTCATTTTAGAGCTATTTTGTTCTTTGTGTGGTTTTGTGTTTTATTTTGTTTCTTCACCTTAAATTTTTAAATTTTTCTTTGAATTACTGATTAAGGGTATCAAAAACTTTTGGTAGGCAGAGCCAAGATGGCAGAGAGAAGCCAAGAAGCTGCCTGAGCTGTCCCCAGTTTCCCTCAGAAAAAACATTAAATCAAGCCTCTAAACAGATTCTGGAGTGACAAAACCCACAAAAAGAAGTAGTGAAACAATTTTCCAGCTTAAGATAACTTAGAAGGCCTTCAGGAAAGCTCTGTCTCACTTGAGTAAAAGAGGAGTGCAGCCCAGCACAGACAGTGTTGGGGCTAATCAGCAGGAGGCTTTTAGCCACAGTGCAGATGAGAAACTAAGGCCCTTTATTCCTGGCTCAGTAGGCTAGTAGCACAGCAAGACAGATGTGAAGCCTGTAGTCCCAGCACAGAAATAAAACTGCCACCCAAGGAACCCTGGTACAACAGGCATGACTGGGGTGGGTGGGGGCTACCCTAGTGTAGTGGGCAAGCCACCAGCACCTGAGGCCCCAGTACAGAAAGCCATTGACCAGGTTTCTGGCCTCCAATGCAAGAAACTTGGAACAGCGCTCCCTGTGCCCTAGGAGCAGAGATCAGCTTTAGAAGTCACAAAATAGGCTTAAAAATGAAAAAAGAGAGAGAGAGAAAAGAGCCCTGACCATAGAAAGCTACTATGGTGACAGGGAAGATCAAAACACATGAAACAAGGGATTTTTAAACCTTCCTGATGAAAATACCAGAGCTGAAAAGAAAATTCAAATTTCAGACACATGGTTTCTGAAAGCAAAGATGGCATAGTAAGCAATTAATTGTTGCAACTCCCCCATGTTCACCTCCAAATGACCATGAAATAGCACCTGAAAACAAATCCTGGAACAGCAAAACCAGGAAAAAGATGGAGTGAAACAATGTTTTAGCCCAAGAAACTTGGAAGATTGGCAAGAAAAGTCTGTCTCACTCAGGCAAAAGGGGAATTCAGTCCAGGACAGGAAGAATCCCAGCAAGCCAGCAGCAAGCCCCACCTCAACAAATAAGTGGGAGATCTTGAGCCCCAGTTCAGTGGAGCAGGCAAAAGCCAGCACAAGGAGCTCCCCATATGCCTCAGCATAGCAAGAGTAATGAGCATACTTCAGCAGATAGCAGAGTGGATCAAAAACTGGAATCCTACAATATTCTGTTTACAAGAAACACACTCAAAGCAGAGACACACACACAGAGTAAAGGTAAGGGGTTGGAGGAGAATCTGTTATGCTTCAGCTGAAGTTAAAAAAAAATAGCAGGAGCAGCAATCCTGATTTCAGACTAAGTAAAAGCAAAATAGACCTAATTAAAAGAGATAAGGAAGGAAACTACCCCTTGTTTAAAGGTACTATAGAAAATGAAACAACATAAATGCTAAATATATAAATGCAGAAACTGGCATAACATCCAAATTCTTTTTTTTAATTCCATACTTTATTATTTAATATTTTTTAGTTTTCAGTGTTGATCTCCACAAGATTGAGTTACAAATATTCTCCCCATTTCTACCCTCCCCCACTCCAGGATGGCATATATACTGATTGCCCCATTCCCCAGTCAGCTCTCCCTTCTGTCACCCCACACCCCCTCCCCCCTGTCCTTTCCCCCTTACAGTCTCGTAGGGCAAGATATATTCCTATGCCCCATTGCCTGTATATCTTATTTCCCAGTTGCATGCAAAAACAACTTTTTTTTGAGCATCTGCTTTCAAAATTTTGAGTTCCAAATTCTCTCCTCTCTTCCCTCCCCACCCACTCTCTCTAAGAAGGCAAGCAATTCAACATAGGTCACACATGTATCATTATGCACTCCCATAAATAGTCATGTTGTGAAAGACTAACTATATTTCCTTCCTTCCTATCCTGTCCCCCTTTATTCAATTTTCTCCCTTGACCCTGTCCCTTTTCAAAAGGGTTTGCTTTTGATTACTTCTCCTCTCTGCCCTCCCTTCTATTGTCCCCCCTTTTTCATCCTATTCCCCCTACTTTCATGTGGAGTAAGATACCCAATACAAAAGTGTGTATGTTATTCCCTCCTCAAGTCAAATCTCATGAGAGCAAGATTCACTCATTCCCCCTCACCTGCTTTCTCTTCCCTTCCTGCAGAACTGCTTTTTTCTTGCCACTTTTATGTGACATAATTTACCCCATTCTATCTCTCCCTGTCTCCCTCTCTCAATATATTCCTTTTTCATCCCTTAATTTTATTTTATCTTTTTAGATATCATCCTTTCATATTCAACTCACCCTGTGCCCTCTGCCTATATGTATATATGTATATATGTATGTATGTATGTATGTATGTATGTATGTATGTATGTATGTATGTATATACATATATATTCCTTTCACCTTCCCTAGTACTGAGGAAGGTCTCATGAATTACACGCATCATCTTTCCATGTAGGAATATAAACAAAACAGCTCCACTTTAGTAAGTCCCTTATGATTTTTCTTTCTTGTTTACCTTTTCATGCTTCTTTTGATTCTTGTGTTTGAAAGTCAAATTTTCTATTCAGCTCTGGTCTTTTCACTGAGAAAGCTTGAAAGTCCTCTATTTTATTAGAAGTCCATATTTTGCCTTGGAGCATGATACTCAGTTTTGCTGGGTAGGTGATTCTTGGTTTTAATCCTAGCTCCATTGACCTCTGGAATATCATATTGCAAGTCCTTCTCTCCCTT
>CM053623.1:161911028-161921254 GCA_028646595.1 Phalanger gymnotis | reverse complement strand
GTGTTATTCTAATTGTGTTTCCACAATACTCAAATTGTTTCTTTCTGGCTGTTTGCAGTATTTTCTACTTGATCTGGGAACTCTGGAATTTGGCTACAATATTCCTAAGAGTTTTCTTTTTGGGATCTTTTTCAAGAGGCAATCGGTGGATTCTTTCAATTTCTATTTTACCCTCTGGCTCTAGAATATCAGGGCAATTTTCCTTGAAATTTCTTGAAAGATGATATGTAGGCATCATGGCTTTCAGGTAGTCCAATAATTTTTAAATGATCTCTCCTGGATCTATTTTCCAGGTCAGTGGTTTTTCCAATGAGATGTTTCACATTGTCTTCCATTTTTTCATTCCTTTGGTTCTGTTTGATAATATCTTGATTTCTAATATAGTCACTAGCTTCCACTTGCTCCAATCTAATTTTTAAGGTAGAATTTTCTTCAGTGGTCTTTTGGACCTCCTTTTCCATTTGGATAATTGTGCCTTTCAAGGCATTCTTCTCCTCATTGGCCTTTTGGAGCTCTTTTGCCATTAGAGTTAGTCTGTTTTTAAGGTGTTATTTTCTTCAATATTTTTTTGGGTATCCTTTAGCAAGTCATTGACTTTTTTCGTGATTTTCTTGCATCACTCTTATTTCTCTTCCCAATTTTTCCTCTACTTCTCTTATTTGCTTTTTCAAATCTTTTTGAGCTCTTCCATGGCCTGAGACCAATTCATATTTTTCTTGGAGGCTTTTGATGTAGGCTCTTTGACTTTGTTGACTTCTTCTGGCTGTATGTTTTGGTTTTCTTTGTCACCAGAAAAAGATTCCAGAGTCTGAGTCCGAATCTGAGTCTGTTTTCGCTGCCTGTTCATGTTCCCAGCCAACTACTTGACCCTTGAGCTTTTTGTCATTGTATGACTGCTTGTCTATTATAGAGTACTTTGTTCCAAGCTTTAGGGGCTGCACTGCTGTTTTCAGAGCTACTTCTACACAGGAAGCTCTGCCATACCAGTGCTCTTCCTCCCCCAAGAACTGCTAACTCGACCGCAACTCAGATCCAAGCAGGCTCTGCACTCCCGCTCCAATCCTATACTTAATTTCTCCCACCAGGTGGGCCTGGGGCCCAAAGCAACTGCAGCTGGAGCTCTGGAAGCAGCCCCAGAGCTGCACCACTTCCACACCCCCAGGGCTGGGGCCAAGCACGCACTCCTTTCACTCTGATCCAGCAGATCCAGCAGTTTTTCCCACTAACCTGCTCTGTTGTCTTTGGCATTTGTGGTTCGAGAAGTCTGGTAACTGTCACAGCTCAATGATTCAGGCCCCTATGGTCTGTTCCACCAGGCTCCCGGTCTGGTTGGTCCTGGCACGGTGCACGCTGGGCTGTGCTCTGCTCCACTCCCAGCTCCATGCAATAGACCCTTCCCTGTGACCATCTAGGCTTTCCTGGGCTGCAGCCCTGTTTCTCTCTGCTATTTCAGTGGTTCTGCAGCTCTAGAATTTGTTCAGAGCCATTTTTTGCAGGTGTTAGGAGGGATCTGGGAGAGAGCTTTCCAACTGCTATCTTGGCTATCTCTCCCCCCCCCCATTCTAATTCTTAAAGGAGTAGTTAAGTGACTTTTAGGAAGAAATAAATAGCAAAACTATATGGGGGGGGACCTCAACTGTCCCCTCTCAGAACTTGATAATTCCAACCAAAAACTAAACAAGTAAGAAACTGAAGAGGTTAATAGAATATTATAAAAGTTAGATATGACAGACTTTTGGAGAAAACTGAATGTGGGAACAGAAAGAAATATACTTTTTTCTCAGCAGCATATGGCACCTACACAAAAATTGACCATGTAATAGGGCATAAAAACCTCAAATTCAAATGTAAAAAGGTGGAAATAATAAACGTTTTCTTTTTGAATGTTAATGCAATAATAATTACATTTGACAAAGAACAGTAGGAATATAGATTAAAAATTAATTGGGAATTAATAATATCTTAAAGGATAAGTAGGTCAAAGAAAAAATCATAGAAACAATCAATAATTTCATTAAAGAGAATTACAACAATGAGATAACATTCCAAAATTCATGGGATGCAGCCAAAGCAGGCTTAGGGGAAAATTTTTTCCTCTAAATTCTTATGTCAGGAAAATGGAAAAAGAATTGATCAATGAATTGAGTATGCAGCTAAAAAACAAAAAACTAGGAAAAGAACAAATTAAAAATCTTCATTTGAGCATAAATTTGGAAATCTTGAAAATCAAAGTTGAGTTTAATAAGATTTAAAGTAAGAAAACTATTGAGCCAATAAATAAATCTAGGAGCAGGTTTAAAAAAAAGCAATAAGATAGATAAGCCATTGCTTAATTTGATTGAAAAAAAAATCCAGTGTCAAAAATGAAAAGGGTGCAATCACCACCATTGATGAAGAAATCAAAGCAATCTATAGGAAATATTTTGACCAATTATATGCCCATAAATTTGACAATTTGAGTAAAATGGATAAATATTTACAAAAATATACATTATCTACATTAACAGATCAGGAGTTATAATGCATAAATAACCCCTTCTTAGAAAACTAAATTGAACAAGCCATTAATAAACTCCTAAGGAAAAAATTACCAGGGTCATATAGTTTCACAAATGAATTCTACTAAACATTTGAATAACAATTAGTTCTACTATTATATAAACCATTTGAAAAAAAAAAAGCCAAGGACTCCTGACAAACTCCTTTTATGATGCAAATACGGTGTTGATATCTTATCTAGGAAGACCCAAAACAAATAATTGTATAGACCAATTTCCTAATGAATATTGATAAAAAAATTTTGAACAAAATATTAGCAAGGCAATTACAGCAATATGCTACAAGGATCATACATTATGACCAGGTGGGATTTATACCAGGAATGCAAGGTTGGTTCAATATTAGGAAAACTATCAGTATAATTCACCAAATCATAACAAAACCAAGAGAAATCATATAATTATCTTCATAGATGTTGAAAAAGCTTTTTAACAAAATACAGTATCCATTCCTATTAAAAACACTAGAGAGCATAGGAATAAAGGGAGCATTTCTTAATCTATCCAAAATCATCAGCAATTATTATCTGTAATGGAGATAAGTTGGAAGCCTTTCCAAATAAGATTGGGGTGAAGCAAGGTTGCCCATTATCACCACTATTATTCAATATAGTACTAGAAATGTTAGCTATAGCAATAGAGAAGAAAAAGAAATTGAAGGAATGGGAATAGGCAATGAGGAAACTAAACTATCACTCTTTGCAAATGTTGTGATTGTGTACTTAAAGAACCCTAGAACATCAACTAAAAATTTACTTTAAATATTTAACTGCTTTAGCAAAGTTTCAGGATATATGATAAATCCACATAAATCCCCAGCATTTCTTTATATGACCAACGAAGCCTAGGAGCAAGAGATAGAAAGAGAAATTCCACTTAAAATAACTGTAAAAAATAAAATACTTGGGAGTCTACCTGCCAAGACAACCACAGGAACTATATGAACATAATTATAAAACACTTTTAACACAGAGTCAGATATAAACAATTGGAAAAGAATATCAATTGCTCATGGGTAGGCTGAGCCACTACAATTAAAATGACAATTCTGACTAAACTGATGTGCTTGGTCAGTGCCATACCAATCAAACTACAAAAATTATTTTTATAAAGCTAGAAAAAATAATAACAAAATTCATCTGGAATAACAAAAGGTCAAGATTATCAAGGGAGTTAAAGAAAAAAATACAAAGGACAGTGGTCTAGCAATATCAGATCTCAAACTATATTATAAAACAGTAATGACCAAAACTATTTGGCACTAAGAAATAGAATGATGGATCAGTAGAATATATAAGGTATGCAAGATACAGTAGTCAATGACCATAATAACCTCATGTTTGATAAACCCCAAAGCCCCAGTTTTTTGGATAAGAACTCTCTAGGTAGAAGGCAGAGGAAGTATAACACTTAATTAGACTCCAGAGAATCAAATCTAAGGACCAATACCCCAACTTTGATGTAATATCAATAATATTCCAAAACCAGTAAGCCTACCTCACTGTAGTAACAAGAAATTATAACAAAATGTTATAGCAAGGAACCAAGCCACACTTTTAACTTCCCCCCTAGGAAAGCTAGGGCCTTCCTATAAAAGATCCCTCATGAAGCCTAACTCTCCTCTCAGCACTCTCTCCTGCACCTCTGCTGACTCCAAGTTGCTTAATCTCCTCAACTCTCTCTTGTCCAGTACTCTCCACTCTTCACTCTCTCTTGATGCTGGTTCTCTGCTTCTGAATCCTGCTCATCTCTGCTCTGCCGCTCCCGGTTTTCTACAGTCCTGGCCATCATCTGATTGGCTGGAACTCAGTGCACATACCATTGGCTCTGGTCTTAGCAACTCTCTTTAGAGCCCTGAGGGCTTCAGGCCTTTTGAAAACTGGCAAATTAGCTTGTCAACTAGCCCGGGGCCTCATACCTAATTAGGAAAAGGCTGTGGGCCTGTCTCTAATCAGGCCTCTCTTTGTTGGCCCACCTGAAGCCTGTTCAGTGGGCAGGAAAGACCTTTCACTTAGCTATTGGCTTTAAATTCTTCCCCAAGATCTTTCACATCCATTACATAGGCAACTTGCATCTGAATAGGTACAAATGGTTTTTTCAAGTACAACAGAATCCCCTCAAAATGAATACATCACATTTGCAAAATACTTAACATAGCATCTCATGATCAGAGTGGCCACATGACTCACTCAGTGGCCCCTAAATCTTTGTATCCATTACATAGGTCAACAGAAAACCAGTGTCAATAATACTGTAGCAATATAACAATTGAACAAGGATAATACAAAATAAGTACACAGAAAAATATTATTCCTCCCCTTGAACAAATGGGGCTCAAAATCTTGGGGTAAAGGGCCAAGGTCTCATCCTCCAAAGCTTCTTCTTGATGAAAGTGGATGTAGAGCTATTCCTGCCCCAAGAGGTCAAGAGTCCTATTCGAGAGGTCAGCTCTTTAGCAAGCTAGCATCCCAATTCCCTTCCTCTGCCACCATGTCAAGGACAAAGCTGGCAATCAGACTCAACCTGGGCTGAGTTGAAATGCACTCTTGACCTCTTTGGCCTCCTGTTTCTCCTAGCCACATTAATGGCAAAATTTTCATTCAAGTCAGTAGATTCCTGAGCAATAACTTGTTCTCCTGCCACCTGAGATTCCCCATCTTGCTGTGTCATAGGAGTATCTCCTTTTCTTTCTCTTAGTTTCAATCTTTCATATTTCAGCCAGTAGGCTGATAACACTACCCAGCTTTGCCCAGATTGTGCTGTTGACAATTCTTCCCCTGGCTCAATTTTAATCTCTCGCAAACATTTTTCCAAATACCTGGGATGTCCCCTTTGTAACCTTGGTTCCCAGGTTTCACAGAGGCTAGTTCTTTTGGCCCATTCCTTTGCTATGGAGGAATAAGATAAAACCTCCCACCCTGGGATATTCATCTCTTCCTCTGAAGTCCTTCTGCTTCTAAAACTGGTGGGAACACTGGAAAACAATAGGGACCAAATTAGTGATAGATCAACATATCATGCCATATACCAAGATAAGGTGAAAAAGGGTGCATGATTTCTCTATAAAGGGTGATACCATAAGCAAATTAGAAGAGTGAAGAATAGTCTACCTGTTAGTTCTAAGAGGAGGGAAAGAATTCACACCCAAACAAGAGACAGAGAACATTACAAAATATAAAATAGATAATTTTGATTATATCAAGATAAAAAGCTTTTGTACAAACAAACCAATGCAACCAAGATTAAAAGGAAAACAGAAAGATGGAAAACACTGTTTACAGTAAATGTCTCAGATAAAGGTGTCATTTCTCAAATATATAGAGAACTGAGTCAAATTTATAAGAATACAAGCTATTCTCCAATAGATAAATGATCAAAGGATATGAATAGGCAATTTTTAGATGAAAAAATCAAAGCTATCTGTAGACATATGAAGACATACTCTAAATCACTTTCGATTAGAGAAATGCAAATTAAAACAACTCTGAGGTACAACCTTATACCTATCAGATTGGTTAATATGACAAAAAAAAGGAAAATGATAAACATTGGAGAGGATGTGGGAAAATTGAGACACTGATACAGTGCTGGTGGAGTTGTGAATTGATCCAACCATTCTGGAGAGCGATTTGCGACTATGCCTAAAAGGAAAGTGAATTGTGCATACCCTTTGATCCAGCAATACCACTACTAGGTCTATACCCCACAGAGATGATTAAAAAAGGGAAAAAGACCTACATGAGCAATAATATTCATAGCATCCCTTTTCATGGTGGCAAAATATTGGAAACTGAGGGGATTCCATGAATTGAGGAATGGCTGAGCAAGTTCTGGTATAAGACTATAATGGAATACTATTGTGCAATAAGAAATAATGAACACACAGATTTCAGAAAATCACGGAAACATTTTTACAAACTCATGCAAAGTAAAATGAGCAGAAACAGGAAAACACTGTATATTGTATCAACAATATTGTGTGATGATCAACCTCGAATGACTCAGCTCTTCTCAGCAACACAAGTACAAAGGACTCAAGAAGAAAAATGCTATCCATATCCAGATAAAGAACTGATGGATTCTGTATGCAGATCAAAGCATATTTTTTCACTTACTTTAGTCTTTCTCATGGTTTTTTTTTCTGTTTCTTCTTTCACAGCTATGACTAATATAGAAATATTTTTTACATAATAGTACATGTATAAACTATATCAGACTGCCCACTATTTTCAGAAGAGGGGAGGAGAAGGAGGAAGGAAGAAAAATTTGGAATTCAAAATCTTGTAAAATTGAATGCCAAAAATTTTCTTCCCATGTAACTGGGGGAAAAGTAAAATAATATAAAAATTGAATTAAATTAAAAATAAAACATTCATTAGCTATATTACTTTCTCAATTGTTTAACAATAAAACTATATCCATGGCACCTTTGTTTACTTCAATATTAGAGGAAAAATGACAGTAAAAACAAAAAACTACATCCTTTTAATGGGCTACATTCTAACAACATATAATTTTTATATCAATTTGACTAAACCTTTCAGTGATTTTTTCCCCTTATTCTATTCCTGGGAAACAAGGTCCATCTGTCTTGATAAGTACCTTTAGATAATCAAAACTAACATTGTGGTCTATTTGTGTGAATATTACAGATCAGGTTATCAGATAGAATATTTAATAGCTTTGAACAGAAGCTACCTTGACCTGAACTAAGGAGACCAAGTTTATTGGTGTTGGTCATTACTCAGTTTATTGCAGAAACTGGAAATGGTGACAGTATTATTTCATGTAAGTTCTTAGATGAGAAGATCAAGGAATTTGCATTGCTATCAGCACATTCATTAGAATTCCCTGATTCTTGAGTTTGCTGATTCTTTTTCTTATCTTAGCAACAAAAGAGAATCCAAATTTTAATTTTAAAAGAGGAGCATCATATGATCGAACTAAAGTGCAAAACTTGCACTTGTTATACTTGTTATACTATTTCACTATAGTCTCAGCAAGAAAGATTAGAAAAACTATACCATGATGGGTACAACTGAAGTGACTACCTATATATGTCAAGGAATTTTCTGGAATAGTAGTCAAAGAGAAAGAGGACGGGAAGAGATAATGTGACATGACAAGAATAGGGATGTCTACTGTGACAACATGGGATTTCTATGTATTTCTACAATGTTTATATCATGCTGTTAAGTGCTTTAAATCCACACATAAAAATAAAAAGAGTGAATGTGCAATTAAATTAAATACAAATCTTTTTTTCTTTTGAAATATTAACACATGCTACACGTATGTTGTATCCATGTAGTTCGTGTTGATCCAATTTCTGGTGTGGGTGGCCACCCCATCTCCTCTCCTTTTTCTATTGCCCCCTAAGAATTAGAAATGAGAAGTAAAGTCTTTCAAGAATTAAAGTTAGTCTTCTGTAACAGTGGTGTCAAATTCAAATAGAATAGGGGCCACTAAGCAACACATAAAGATCCCTACAAGCCATATATTGATGGCTTTATAACGTAATGTTACCTACTTTTATTGCGTTTTCATTTAATTTGTTAAATATTTCTCAATTACATTTTAGTCTGATTTGGGCCATACTGGGGAGTGTTGAGGGCCACATACAGCCTGTGGGTTGTGTGATCGATACCTCTGTTTTGTGACAGTCAGGGTTTTGCTGCAGAACTTAGCACTCTTCCATGACAAAACAAAAAGGAAAAGTTCAGTAGGAGCCTCTACATTGTAATGTTGAGTTTCATCTTCCAGAGTATGGCATTAATTCATTTCTTTCACTGGGTCCTCTAATGGATGGGAGAATTCTTTTTTTTTCCATCTGAAGATACCATACCAGTACCCAATCTTTTTAATCTGTACAACAGCAAGTTACTACACATGTTGTGTTCCACCATTCACACAACACTTTATTTTCCCATACAACTTACAGGCCCCTCAGTTCCAGGAGACACCCTTACTGCAGATGGAAGGAAAAGCCTAAGGACTATTTTTTCACTTCCTAAACTTGAGTTTCTTGACTCAGGCCAATGAGGTACCAATGCTGAGAACAAGGCCAAAATTGAGCTTAGCTCCACTTAATGTTCTTGTCTTCTTCAGTCAGAGCTGACAGATTGGTGACCAGGCAAGTACCAATGGTTTTGCCACCATCCCTCAAGGTAAAACGCTGACCTTTCTCTGCTACCCTGTGGGTTCTGCAGTTCTAGAATTGGTTCAAAGCCATTTTTTATAGGTTTTTGGAGGGACTTGGCAGGGAGCTCACTCTAGTCCCTGCTTTCCAGCCGCCATCTTGGCTCCACACCCCTCTCCTTGTACTTCTTAAACTTGGCCCCACCACCCTCTGCCAAAATCTTGGTGATTGCTGCTATCAGCATGGTCTTGCCATGATCCACGTGGCCAATAATGCCAGCATTAACATGGGGTTTGTCTCTCACATAAGTCTTCTTGGCCTTGACAGCCAGACCCCGTAAAAGGAGGGGCAGGGAGGGCTTCTGTTTTGGGTTAGAAAGTTGAGCCCTTTTTAAAAACTTCTGCAGCAGCTGGCATCTCTGAAAAACCCTGGGCCTGGGCTGTGCGCAGAACATAACAGTTGCAGCCATCACAACAAGGGGCGGGGGCAGGGGCGGGCGGAGAAGGGAAGGACGGGGAGGGGATAATGGAAGCGCTAGAAGGAAAAGAACTGCAGAGAGGCAGAGAGGAAAGGGACTGGGAACGGGACAGCGTGTGAGGCAGTAAGGGCAAAGGGAACTGGGGTGGGAGAATTCTTGCTGGTCAAATTGCGACAAAAGAGATCATATGACATTTCAGTAGCACCTATTCTCAATTAGGGGTAAAAGTAATGAAGGTGTTAGGAAGAGCAAAAGGGTAGCAAGGAGACCTTCACTAGATATGAAATGTGGTTCCCTTGAATTATGGGAGGGGCGGAGCCAAGATGGCGGCTGGAAAGCAGGGACTAGCATGAGCTCCCCACCAAGTCCCTCCAAAACCCTATAAAAAATGGCTCTGAACCAATCCTAGAACTGCAGAACCCACGAAGTGGCAGAGGGAAGCAAGGCTCCAGCCCAGGACACCCTGGATGGTCTCTGGGTAAGGTCTATCCCGCACAGAGCTGGGAGCTGAGGGGAGAGGAGCTGAGTGGAGCAGAGTCCACCGTGGGTGGCGCAGACCAACGAGACTGGGAGCCAGGTGGAGCGTACCCTAGCTCCCTGAATCAGTGAGCCACAGCAGTTAACAGACCTCTCAACCCACAAACAGCAAAGACAACAGAAAAGGTTAGTGGGAAAGGCTGCGGGGATGGAGTTTGCGGTTTGGCCACTGCCCCTGGGGCAGCAGAGGTGGGGCAGCTTCAGCACTACGCCTGCAGTTGCTTCTGGCCCCAGGCCCACCTGGTGGGAGGAATTAAGTGGTTGATCAGAGCAGGAGTGAAGAGCCTGTTGAAGATCTAAGCCCACTCCAGGTTGGGGGTTCTTGGAGAAGGAGGAGTGCTGCTGAGGTGGCGCATCCGCCCAAGCGTGGAACACAGAACTCTTTAGTCTAAAAGCAGTCACACCTCGCTGAAAAACTCAAGGGTCAAGTAAGCTGACTGGGAACGTGGCCAGACAGCGAAAACACATCCAGATTCAGTCTCAGACTCTGGAATCCTTCTTTGGTGACAAAGAA
>CM053623.1:161826833-161910528 GCA_028646595.1 Phalanger gymnotis | reverse complement strand
AACGAGATATTTCACATTGTCTTCCACTTTTTCATTCCTTTGGTTCTGTTTTATAATATCTTGATTTCTCATCAAGTCACTAGCTTCTACTTGCTCCAATCTAATTTTTAAGGTAGCAATTTCTTCAGTGGTCTTTTGGACCTCCTTTTCCTTTTGGTTAATTCTGCCTTTCAAGACATTCTTCTCTTCATTGGCTTTTTGGAGCTCTTTTGCCATTTGAGTTAGTCTATTTTTTAAAGTGTTGTTTTCTTCAACATTTTTTTCAGTATTTTTTTTGGGTCTCCTTTAGCAAGTCTTTGAGTTGTTTTTCATGGTTTTCTTGCATCATTCTCATTTCTCTTCCCAATTTTTCCTCTACTTCTCTAACTTGCTCTTCCAACTCTTTTTTGAGCTCTTCCGTGGCCTGAGACCAATTCATGTTTTTCTTGGAGGCTCTTTGGTATCAGCTCTTTGACTTTGCTGACTTCTTCAGGCTGTATGTTTTGGTCTTCTTTGTCACCAAAGAAAGATTCCAAAGTATGAGACTGAATCTGAGTGCGTTTTCGCTGCCTGGCCATGTTCCCAGACAACTTACTTGACCCTTGAGTTTTTAGTTGGGGTATGACTGCTTGTAGAGCAAAGAGTACCTTGTTCCAAGCTTGAGGGGATGTGCTGTTGATTTCAGATCTATTTCTATACAGCTAGCTCTGCCACACCAGCACTCCTCCTTCCTCAAGAACCACTAACCTGAACCTGATGCAAATCTTAAACAGGCTCTGCACTCTTGCTCTGATCCACCACTTAATTCCTCCCACCAGGTGGGCCTGGGGCCAGAAATAACTGCAGCTGTATTTCTGTAGCTGGACCTCCCCTCCTGCCCCTGAGGCGATGTCCGAACTGCCCCCTGAAGCTTTTCCCACTAACCTTCTCTGTTGTCTTTGGTGTTTGTGGGTTGAGAAGTCTGGTAACTGCCACAGCTAACTGATTCAGGGTGCTACAGCCTGTTCTGCCCCGCTTACTGTCTGGTTGGTCCTGCCGCCATCCATGCTGAGCTCCACTCCCCTCCACTCAATGCACAATAGACATCATCCAGCGACCATCCAGGCTGTCCTGGGCTGTATTCCTGCTTCCCTCTTCTATTTTGTAGGTTCTGCAGTTCTAGAATTTGTTCAGAGCCATTTTTATAGGTTTTTGGAGGAACCTGGTGGGGGAGCTCATGCAAATCCCTGCTTTCCAGCTGGCATCTTGGCTCCACCCTGGACTTCTAATTTTTATTATGTTGGCCCAGTATTTTGGGAAATCTCTTCAAAGCAGTAGGTAAAATCATTAAATCTCCGAAGCTGGAAGAGACCCCAGAGGGCATCTAGTTGAATCCACACCTGAAAAGAAATTCCTTCTAAAGCATCTTTTATAATTGGTTACCTAGTCCCTTCTTAAAGACCTCTAGTGATAAGAAAATTACTTCTGAGGCAGTCTATTCCCCTTTTGGTAGGTAAATAATTATTAGGAAGTTTTCTTTAATATAAACCTGAAGTCTAATTCTTGCGAACTTCTAATGACTGCTCATAGTTCTACCCTCTAGAACCAAGCCAGAATGAATCTCATTCTGTTTCCATATGACATCTTCCCCTTATATATTTTTTCTCCTTTAGATAAAATATTTCCAGCTTCTTCATCTAATCTTCATATGAGTCTCATCACTAACTTAGTCATTCTCCTCTGGATAAGCTCCAGCTTTTGAATGTCCTCCCTAAAATATGGTCTCCAGAAATGGAAACTACTTTGGATGTGGTCTGACCAGAGCAGATTAGCTATATTACTAGCATCATTTTGTATACTATATACTGATGGCAGAAGCCTGAGATTCCATTATGTGCTTTGACTGATGTGTATATTGCCAATGTGATACCTACAGAGGCTGCTATGTATATGCAGGCATATTTCCAGGTTTGAATTGCAAAATACAACAGATTCTCTTCCTCAAGGAAGAAACCAAGGTGTTTATTCATATACCAGAAAGCCAAATCCACCATTGTAACAAAGAATTTTGCACACATTACCAATGCAGGGAGCACCACCATCCCCAAGCCTTTCCTCTGTCAGGCCTCCCCACAAAGAAGCTCCCTTAGACAAAATGCCCCTCTCTCTCATTCATGATAGCTGTTCTGCCTGCTCTCTCTCCCAGCTCTGCCTCACTCTCTATTCCTGTTCCAACAGTTCAGCAAGATCCCCTCACTACAGGCACCATGTGACTCAGGCTTATGTGACTCAGGCTTCCAGGTGACTCAGGCTCAAAGCAGGTCACATAATGGGTGAGAAAGATCTTCCTGTTGCATTAACATTAAAATGTGTTAACTCATTATTATTACTATTGATAATGAATAATCATAATAAATCATAATAGCATTTATATAGTAGCTGCCATATACCAGGCACTGTGCTAAGGTCTTTATAAATACTATCTCATCTGATACTCATAACAACCCTGGGAGGGAATAATAATAATTATGATGATAATAGCTAAGATTTATATAGTACCTTCTATGTGTCAGGCACTGTGCTAAGTAATTTATAATTATTATCTCATCTGATCCTTACAACCGTCCTGGGAGGAAAGTGTTATTATTATCCTCATAGATGAGAAAACTGAGGCAAACAGAAGTTAAGTGACTTGTCCATGTCTGAGGCCATGTTTGAACTCAAATCTTCATGATTCGAAGCTCATCATTCTGACCGCTAAGCCATCTCACTGCTAAAATCCTGTCTCTTAAAAAACCGAAACCAAACAATCCCAAAACTTCTGGCTATTTCTCTCCCATCCTCTATTTGTATTAGATATAATTTTATTTTAAGAGTAAGATTTAGTTTTTTTATTTATCTATTTATTTATCCATCTGTTCATCTATTCATTTATTATTTATCTGCTTATCTATTTATTCATTCATTCCTTTATTTATTCATCTATTCATTCATTTGTTTGTATAGCTATCTATCCATCTATCCATCCATCCATCTATCTATCTATCTATCTATCTATCTATCTATCTATCTATCTATCTATCTATCTATCTATCTATCTATTGGTGAGGGCTCTGGAGCTGCTATCCCAATCTCAACTTTACTGGAAGGTTAGGTCCCCATTGAAATAGAACTACTTATTCCTTCACAGCTCTAGGGGAAGCCAGGAGAGGTTGGGTCTATCTTTTGAATGCCCTGGTTGGTGCACTTTCTGCCATGATTATGCATCTCTGTCAATTATTCAGCCTGATGTAATTAGCTTTTAGAAAAGAGTATTTTACTGAGGCGTTAGAATATTAACATGAGGCAAATCATCCCCACAAAAATCTATGACTCATTCTTCCATCAATACATAGAGTCCAGCCAAGAGTGCACTCAATCTTTTAGCACGCGTGAGCTCATAACTCCTAGAAGTCCTTCTGTTGGAGGCCTTAAGAGGTTCCTCTTTCTGCTTGCTTCATTGTAGAGCTGTTTGTCCATGTTCAGTTTTTCCCTTGCTGTAAGTAAAGGCAGCTGTTCTGGGGATACTGCTGGGACAGCATTAGGAAGATAGAAAGGCTAAGCCTTTTTCCAACTGTTTGACATATAAGATATTTCTGAACTTTCATTATGACAGAAAGGGAGACTACAAAAATTTTTGTACATATGGGTCCCTTTTTTCCTTTCATGATATTTTTGGGAATAGTATTCTAGCAATGGAACTGCTGGGTTGAAAGATAGGATTGGTTTGTGGCTCATCTCATATTGTCACATTTCTAACGTGTTTGGGCCAATCTCATCTCCCAATAGTGGTTCCAGTTTCCCCACAGCCCCAGGATGATAGTGCATTTAAACGGATTTGACCTGGTTGAATGGTAGGAGTCAAAGAGTAATTTTTAATGACTCAGTGTCAACTTGGCAGGAAGTCTCTAGTGGAATTCCTTAGAGATTTTTTCTTGGCACTGGCGAGTAAACATCTTTTATCAATGCCTAGAATAAAGATGTAAATAGCATGCTTTTCAAAATGGGTTTGAGGATGTGGTCAGAGAGTAAGGAGTGAAGTGCAAAGATGCAAATTTAGGTTTAATATAAGGAAACACTTCCTAACAGAACACTTCTCCTTAAGGAGAAACTGATGTGGTGAGCATTTCTTTTTGCTTCTGATTTGTACTATATGGCTGCCAACATCCATTACAACTCTAAAATTCTGTTATTCTGAAATCATTGAAATCTTCCATCACCAAATCTAATTCTAAGGAATAGTTTGGAAGTGAGAGTGAAGAGCAAGGAGTACATTTCCTTTCTTCTATATAATTGTGATAGGAAGAATGGTAGAATGAATGCCCAAGACTGAAGAGGGTAGAAAGGGATATGTGTAATGCCTTTTGTAGAGAGCCAGATTTCTGGTAGTCCAAGACATGGAAAGGGTGTGATATGAAGAACAAAGGCATATTATACCTCCCATTGTTATTTAAAATATGATTCAATGAATTTCCCCTCCCTGTTTTTTTTTCTCTTGAGGTAAATTACCAAATTCTATCTTGTTCTTCCTTTCTCTTATTATTAATGAGTTATGAGTCCTTAAAACTCAATAAAATTATGTAGAAGATTTAAATCTTTGTTTCAGTTTTTGTAAAAAAGGATGTTTGCTTAAATAATATTAGTTGAATTTATTTCAACAGTCATTTGCTAAGCACCTAAGACACAAATTTACTACCCCCAAAGAGCTAATATTTATATTATATTTTAGTTATTATTTAAATTATATTTCAGGAAAAGTAAACTATACTTCATAATTCACTTCTCCTATGGCTTGCATATTCTCACCTTCTACTCCCCAAATCCCTGTGAATCATCCCTATCTGGTGAAGCAAAAACTACTTTCCTTGATATTCTCCTCTCATTCTCATCTCTACCAGTTGTGTCCTCCCCCTGCCTTCTCTTTCCACTGTGCCTCTGGAACTCCCTCTCTATATCAACGAACTCCTTTTCATCCTGGACTTTTCCCATTCTCATTCTTTCCAGGCTTTGGCACTCACAAAAACTGATTTCTCCTGAAGACACATAGCTTCTTGTCACCCTTTCCAGTCTTGTTCACTTCTCAAGCTCCTTTATATATTGTACAAGAGGAAGAATAAGTATACTTCTTTCCCTTACTGCTACATCCAGACCTTTCCTTTGACACTGTCACTCGGTAATTTTTCTTCCTTTGATGTTCACTCCAGCAGCTGTCTTTATCATTCTGTCCAGATCTTTTTCTGAATAAATTTAATACCTGGATCACAGACTATGTCTTTACCCCATCTTCTGTCATCAGCCTTGGTAGCACTGGTATTCACATTGATGCCCTTTTGAACACTCTCACCTTCTAGTCTCTCACTGCACAATACTTATGACCTCCATTTTTACTCAATTTTTACCACCTATAGGGCTTTTCATTGCTTATATGTCACTATTATTCAAAATATTTTTCCTCTATGATCTTCAATTGTGAAATTGTCCTCTGTGGCAGAAATCTTCTATACTTTCAGACATAAGGGGAAGAGGATTTGATTACTTACCCCCGATCTTCTATGTCATTATAACACAGTTGCTATAAGAACAGAAGTAATGGTATTAATGTGTTATCGAGGTGTTAATTCTCAGTAATTTCTTTACAAGTTACGAACTTTATAAGATACAAACAGAACACTTGAGTGAATTAAAGGGAGCAAACCTCATTGGTTAAGCAAATAAATTACTGTACTCTAGGAGCTTTAAATAACTAGGCTCTGAGGAGTTCAATTAAATTCGGACATGGGGGCTTTTTGAGTCTGAGGCCATGGAGGAGGGGACCTATATCTCTTTCACCCACCAGTCATGGAGTCTAGAAGCATCCTTCCTATAGGGAACTCTAAACAGCAGTTGAAAACTTTGTCAGAAAGAGTTTGAGGCACAGAAGAGGAAGCAGAGATACCCCTTCTCCCAGGCTGACAAGAATACAAGAAAGCCAGTCACTTAGGGGAGGAAACAGCTTCAAGAAATCAGATTAGTGGTAGAAAAGACTAAAATCAATTACAAGAAACCAGTTGAGAAGCCTGTCCACCAAAGATACCTAGGAGAGTGACATGAGGACTCTACAAAGAGAAAGAACTTTTAAGCCTTGGAGATATCAGCAGTAGTGAGTGACTTTTGTCACACATTTATCCTATATGTATGTCACTATAATTATACTCTAAGTTTAAGTCTATTCCTCCTGTGGACTCTGTGTGTATTTGTAAAATAGTGTTTCCCTCTCACCATTCATATGAGGAGCATTTTTTGGCTACCAGTTTTAAGATGCCTTCTTTATTTCTACTGGCTGACTGTTAATGGGAAGTACACTGGTGGGGACTCATCATAAGCTATAATGTTGAATTGCAGATCCACAAGCTTATCCCTAGAACTTGAGGTGTGAATGAAAACTGAGAAGTGTATGTGAATGGAGAGTACATGTAATTTCCAATAGATTAACCCTCCCAAATTTATTATTTGTCCTCACAATGACCTCTATCGCATCATCTGTCCCTGTTTTCCCAGTGCAGCAGTCCTGCTCTGGCCTCATTTTTCTCTCATCACCAACTTGTTATAGTAATTGGCCAGTTTAACACCCTCTACCCTTGAACCCCTTGCTCACATGATTTTCCACCTTTCAAAAAGTGGTAATCTTTTTTTGAGGGGGGAAGGCAGGGCAATTGGGGTTAAGTGACTTGCCCAAGGTCACACAGCTAGTAAGTGTGTCAAGTGTCTGAGGCCAGGTTCGAATTCAGGCCTTCCTGACTCCAGGGCTGGTGCTGTACTCACTGCACCATCTAGCTGCCTCCAAAAAGCGGTAATCTTTAACCTTGTGTTGGTTTTCTTTGCCGGACCACTGTCATCCTCCCTGTCATTTTCACTGCTTCTACTTCTGAGCTGCTGCGCACAGCACAAAATTGTGCTGACTGGGTCAAGAATTGCAGGATGTCAGAGTTGGAAGAGACCTCAGAGGTTATCTAGCGAAAGCTATAAATTAATAAGAATCTTCTCTATGATATATCCAACAAATGATCATCTGGCCTTTGCTCAAAGACTTACAGCAAGAGAGAACCTACTATTTCCCAAGGTAGCCCATTCTAATTTTGAATAGCTTTCACCCTTAGGAAATTTTTTCTTTACATCAAGCCTAAATATTTCTTTGTTACTCTGCCTCTGCTCCTAACTCTGCCTAGTTCTGCTAATACAACTGATACAATTCCTCTTTCACATGAAATGCCTTAATTTACTTAGAGATGGCTATAAGTTTTCTGTTCTCTGGTCTAAGCCTTCCCATTTCCTTCAACCAAGCTTCATATGGCCTAATCTCAAGGCTCTTTTCTCTCTTTATAGACTTATCTAAATTCTCACCAGCTTATCAGCGTACTTCCTAAAATGTAGTGTCTATAATTGAACACCATACTACAGAGCATTCGCACCCGAAGAATAATGCAAATGGACGAACTATCATTCCTTTTGTTTAGACATTTACATTTTTGTCTGATTTGAACTTTGATTTCATTGGCATAGAGAGACAGCTCCTATAAGTGAAGGTTAGTGACTTGTAGAATTGCTATAGAGAAATATAAGGGTGCTGAGAATTTAAGAGAATTGCTCAGAGTCACACAGGTTACATGGAGGGACTACTTAAAACTAAATCTTTCTGAGTCCAAGGCCCATCTTCTACTAAGATTTCATGAGCTTGATTGTCTGTCATTTCACATAACTGATGAATGCTGAACTTGACGTAAACTCAAAGTCTAAGGTCTCTTTCAAGTAAACTGCCACGTAGCCACACTTTCCTATATTATACTTGTGAAGTGCAATTTTTTAACCCAAGTATGAAACTATACATTTATCTCTATTAAATTTCATTTATATCAATTTGGCACAATGTTCTAAACTGCAAAGGTTTTTTTGGAACCTAATTCTGTCTTCCAATGTACTAGCTATTTCTTTAAGCTCTATGTCATATAATAATTAATAATAATAACTAAAATTTATATAGTTGTTTGAGGTTTGCAAAGAACTTTAGAAATATTATCTCATTTAATTCTCACAACAACCTTGAGTGTTGGCAGCTATTGTTAACCCCATTTTACAGATAGGAAAACTGAGGCAGAAAAGATTAAAGCACTTACTCAGGGTCACCCAGCTAGTTAGTGACTGAAGCTAAATTCTAACTCAATTCTTCCTGATTCCAGGTCTCCTACACCATCTACTTGCCTCATCTGTTAATTTGATAAAGATGTCCTATATTTTCTTTAATGAAAATGTTTACTAGGAATGGATCGAGCACAGATTCTTGGGAAACTTCACTGGAGTTTTCAAAATTTGCTCTTTTCAACTTGTTTTGACTCTTATTTGTTGGGTTTTAATGTGATTTGTATATTAGTTTAATTCTTTTTTTTTCTGTTCCAGTATTTCTGCTTTTGTATATTTTAAAAACACATATGTATATATATATATATGTGTGTATATACATATGTACACATGTATTTGTATATATATGTACATATACACATATATATATATATATACATACATATATATACACACATACATATACTTTTGTACATACACATATACTTTGTGTGTCCTGGCTCATGATCTATTTTCCATCCCTTACTGAAACTGAGTTTTCCATACATAGACTGAAAACTTTTCTGTGAGATCTCACTTTAAATAAGCACTACAGAATGAAGTTGGGATAATGGAGTTCACTACCAGTGAATTTCTAGCTGTTAAACACAACAGGTTTCTGGCAGCTTCTGTTCCCCAAGTGCAAGACTGCCTTAAAAACCATCCAAGTTAGTATCAATTTGTAAAACAAAGGGTTAATTTGGATTGGTGAAAGCCAGCCCTGATTCCTGTATGAATCAATTGAGTAGGTCCTTGAAGGTTTGGTCACTTTTCTCATCTGAGCTTTTTTCAAAGCCAAGTCAGTAATTATTTGTTAAATGCTTACTATATGCCAGGCACTGTGTTAGGCTCTGAGAATAAGGAGATAGAAGGCAGTCCCTACCCTCAAGGATCTTACATTCTAATACAAGAAAACATTATACAAAAGAAAGCTGCAAATAGGAAGGTGACCACGTTGGGGACTGGTAGAGAAAATCCCATAGAGACTTAGGTGTGAAAACTAAAGAGGAATAAAGACATAACTGGCCTGGGCACCCTCCTTAGAATGAAATAAGGTTCAGAAAATGACAATCACTCTGACCTAGCCCTCAAAATAGCACGCCGCAGGAGCTGACCCTGGCGAGAGACCCAGAAATGGCAGTGAGATGTATTGGAGAGAGCATAGGGCAGGTCTTTGAGCATATAGACTGAACTCTAACTCTACAAGTCAGCCAACTTCTCAGAGCCTAAATTTCATTTTTAAGAGGAACCATCCAATCAGAAGGAGAAGAGAACTTTAGTGTGAGTCTAGAGGTAGAAGGAGCTTCTAGTTTGAAGCAGTTTCTGTGGCACTGTAGAAAAAGTCCTATGAAGAAGTAGGGGTGCAGTTTGGAGAGGAATGAACATACTTGGTATCAAAAGGTCCTAATGTCCGTGCTCTTCCACCCGATAGTGGCACCTTCTGAACTTCAATTCTATCCTTCCGCTTGTGGTTCCTTACAACAAGAAATCCACGAGTGAGTTCGTTAATGAATTTTGAAGTGATGTCATGGTTTTCCCACAAATCCCTGGTAATAACTACCAGCTCTGCTTATGATAATTCTTGAGATGTGGATAACTAATGAAGTTTCTATTTTTTTCAGGGTCAGCACTCAATTCCTCCTAAGATACTATGTGAAGCATATATTCAACAGATGTTCACCTTGTCAATCAATAACCTTAGAGCAGCCTCTGGATCATTTAACACCTTCAGTAGTCTGCCTCTTGGTCTTTTAAGGTCTGACAAACAGAATGAAGTCAGCCGGTAATGGATGACCTCTAACACCTTTAAGTAGTTAATATTGTCTTTCTCTATGAGTTGCTGAAAAGTGAAGAGGGCCCCAGAAATACCTTGTGATACATGCTTAAATTGGAAGAATCCTGGATATCAGCTAAGATGGTCACATGAAAGGTCACAGAGGAGCCCTGCTCTCCCACACTCATTCTAGCAATGATCTAAAAAATGGTACCAGATCAAATAATGATCAAGAAATCTAAAGAGAAACATCAGTAAACCTTTTCATCTAGCCCAGGACGAAGCAAAAAGAAAGTCAAAATCTGAGAATGCTTTCCTCTTCCCATTATAGGAAAAGGAAAATCAGCAGGGGCTTGGGTGAACAGGCCAGAAGCTGCAGCAGGGGAAAGTGGAGGGAAGGAAGGAAGGGAGGGAGAAAGAAGGCCTGAAACTACAAGCTGGAAAGAGACAGAGACAGAGACAGAGAAAAAAAACAGAAGGACAGAGACAGACAGGGACAGAGAGAGACAAAGAGACAGAGACAGAGAGAACCCAATAAAACAGAAGAAAACATAATGTAATTTGATTTAGGAGACAGAGAAAAACCAAACAATATCAAAATAAAAAAAGGAGAATTAGTGATAAATAAAAAGAAAGTAAAGGAAATTATTGGAAATTTTGCCCATTTATATGCCAATAAAATTTCTAACAGATAAAATGAATGACTATTTACAAAAATGCAAAAGGCCAATATTAACCAAATAAGACACAGAGAATTGAAACAAGCCAGTTGAAGAAAAAGAAAGTAAATGATCCATAAAAGAACTTTTGAAGGGAAAAGGGGAAAATGAGGATGTCAGCTATCATCATTATTATTTGATAAAATACTAGACAAAGCAGAAAGTAAATAAAAAGAAATTGGAAGCAACAGGCAAGAAGGAAATAAAATTATCACTTTTTCAAGACTTTATGATTGCTTAGCGTTCCTAGATATTCAACTAAAATTAATTTAAATAAGTACTTGAGCAAAGTATCAGGATATATAATAAATTCACTCATATCATCAGTCATTCTAAATAACGAAAGGCAACAGGAGAAAAAAGAGAAATTCTATTCAATAAAATTATGGAATGCATAAAGTATTAGTAAGTCCACCTACCAAGAGACCCACAGGAACTATATGCTTTTTATAGAAATGAAAGCAGACCTAAATAATTGGAGAGATTATATATGTTTACAGTTAGGACATGACAACATAATAAAAATGGCAATACTCCCGAAGTTAACTTACTTATTCAATGACATATCAATCGATTGAGCAAAGGGTTACTTTACAGAGCTAGAAAAATAACAAATTTATCTGGAAGGACAAAAGGTCAAGAATCTCAAGGGCAGTAATGAAACAAAGTGGAAAGGAGATCTAGGATTATCAGATCTTGACTTATACTATAAATCACTGATCACTGGCCTAAGCTCTGGGAATACAAATTTTAAAAGCTAGAAAGCCCTTGCTTTCATGGAGCTAACATTTCAATGTGGGTAGAAAATTCACATAAAGAAAATGATGTCCATGGAAGGGAGTTTTGGTTTCCAAAGTGACAAAGATAATGATTGGAACAACAGGACAGTCAACTCATATGCCCTCTCCAGAGGCACTGATAGTTTTGACTTGATTACAGTTTTCAGAGCAAGGGGAGAAGACACAAGGATGATAACAGGGAATAAAATGACCTGAGTGCAGATGAGCCTGCTGATCCCAATTGTACAGGGCTGAGTGGCCTAGTTCCTCTCACACATGGTCTCCGATGGTCTTGTTTAGGAGGTGGGGCTTAAAGGAGACCTGAGGATTCCAGAGTTAACTCTCTTTTCTCCCAGAGTCAGTGAGGAGGGCAAGAAATAAGAAATATTCAGAAGAAAGCCTGGTTTCCACGAATGCAAGGCTATACGGAAAATGTGAGAGGAAGAAATCTAGGATAAAGAGAAGTTGGTTGCTTCCGGAGGTACAGTGGAAGGGGAGGAAAATGGGGAGGGGGGGCCAATAAGGACTGAGATGGGAAAGTGCTGAACTAAAAAACATAAGAGCAGAGGTTAAAAAAAAAGAGCTGTTGCTTCACCAGATAGAGAAGAACCAAGGGACTTGGAGAACAAAATGTGGGGACTGGCTGACTGTAGAAAAAATGAATTAATAAATATAGTTTATCTCCTTTGATGCAATCTGATCAAATTCCATTAACATATAATTGAATGTAAGAGCTTTGATGTAGGGATTGTTTAATTTGTGTTTTGGAATCCCAGTACCTAACACACAGTGGGTGCTTAACAACTCTTTGTTGAATCTATTTGTTGAATTAATATTATTTAAACAGAAGTTCCAGTTCTTACAAAATGAAGACAAAAAGGACTTGAAGTATGCTTATGGGCCTTTGATGTAATTTTTATTGAGTTTTAGTGTCTCCTAAATCATTAATAATGGTGAAAGGGAGAACAAAGGCATATTTTATCTCCCATTGTGATTCTAATATGAAATCTTCCCCCTTTGCAAAAAAAAGAAAAACAAAAAAACCAAGATAAATTGTCAAATTCTAATTGCTACAAAATCTAGGTTCAGGGTATGACAGCCATTTTGACCTAAGACACAAAGTAGGATGCTACTGAAGTTGACCCTGGTGAGACCCAGAAAAAGGAATGAGATGTCATGGAAAGAGCACAGGGCAGGTCTTTGAGTATGAAGACTTGGCTCTAACTCTATGAGTCAGCCAGCTTTTCGGGAACCTAAATTTCCTTATCTGAGGAGGCACAGGAATGCTGTGATGAAGATGTAAACCATGAAATACTATATGGCATAGACTATTATAATTAGATGTGGGATTAGGATTGTATGGATGAAAATATGAGCATAGATAGGCAGATATTTGGAGACAAGCTGGATCTCATCTTTGGTGACAGAGAACGAAGGGAATATACTATTGTCTTTATTATATGTTGATTTTAAAAATCATAATTCCTGTAAGAACAACATCAGGAATGAAAAAGAATAATGTCATAATGATCTGAGGCTGGCAAAGAACAACAAAGTTTTTAGCTGTGTAGCACCATCTCTGAATCATTTACACACATCCCCAACTCAGCATTGGCAGGAAGGTTTGATCCCTAGCGGGATTTTAAGTTCAAGGAATTCTGTGTTCTCACTCCTAAAACTATAGCTCACACGTTCCAACCATTGTGCTTACGTTTAATAGTCAGACATTAGCTAAAAGCAAAGGCATTTATTAAGATGGCATATTGAGAACAGTGGCCAAAACACATTCACTTCATAAATCTGGGGCGCGTCGTTCCACAAATACATATAATGTCAGTGGGAAAAGTGGGCAAATACAGAGTACATTGGTAGTGGAGTATACCGAAGGAATACATGTGGCTACGTAGCTCATGCCTCTAATACTTCGGGGTCCTCTGGTCAGGATGTCCCCATATTGCTTGTTTTCTCTGGATCCAAAGTATCTGCTGGGTAGATCACTCCCCTGGGCTCCCCGGCCTCCTACGTTCCACAGCTTGACTCCTAATTGCCAGGGTCAACTTGCTCCTGGGTTTATAGCTACCTCTCTTCACCCTTCTCCAAGGGGTCAATACTTCTTGGAGTTGTTTCCATTCACTGACCGCATCCCAGAACGGGCAAAGCTTCATGGTTGATCTTCAGTCAACCAATGGCGTGCTGAATCACACCAACAATGATAACAAAGCAGCAGCAACAGTGATGAAATGACGCTGGTGATGACAACTAACATTTATACAGTGCTGTGACATTTTCAAAGGGCTATACCTCAGTTACCTCACTGGATCTTCACAACAACCCTGTGAAGCAGTTCCCCATTTTATATTCTTGGAAACTGAGGCAGACAGAGATTAAGTAACTTACCCGGGGTCATGTTGCTAGTAAATATCTGAGGCAGAATTTCATCTCGGGTCTTCTTGACTTCAAGTCTGTCCTCTAACCCATCACCATCTAGTTGTTCCTCTAATTATATCAAAGAGAATTTCTTAACACCTCATAAAGGGGCACAAAAGTAAAAATACTTCTTTTTTACTTCATTAGATACATTAATACCATGTGGTCTTTCTGATTTCATCAGTTGAGCTGGTGGGAAAATCGTCTTGGCCTTGATAGATAGCAAGATCAATGACAGAACAGAGTTGTTGTTTGGGTGGATCAAAAATATGATAGTGAACCATGGAGGAAAAACACTTATTCTTCTGTGTATTTTTTTTTTACTTTTCCTTGTTTTTTCTAGAAATAGTATTCAATATACAAAACAGATATTGGACATAAAACACCTCAACATGTCTAAAATGGAAATTGCTATCTTTTCCCCTTTTTCTAACTTCCCTATTAGCATTGAGGGAGAGTCCCTCTATCCTCAAGATACCGAGGCTCACAACATTGGTGTCCACCTCAGCTTCTCCCTCATCCTTACCTCCCTCCCTATTCATCCAGTTTCTGAGTTCTATCAATTCTACTTTCATATTATTTCTTTTATTCGCCCTCTCCTACCTTCTGATGCTGCTACCACTCTGGTACAGGCTTCTATCGCCTCATGTCTATTGCAATAGCTTTCTCATTGATTTCCTTGACTCGATTTTCTTCCCACTCCAGTCCAACCACCACTCATCTGTCAAACTGATCTTAAAGCGTAGTTTTGACCATGTCACTCCCTCTCTCATTCCAAATTAACTCCCGTGATTCCCTATCACCTCTAATACTAAATATAAAATCCTTTGTAAGCCCTTTGTAACAAGCCCCATCTTCTACCTTTTCAGTCTTCTTACACCTTACTCTGTCCCATATACTCCATTATCTAGTGCCACTGTCCTCCATGCTGTTCCTTTCATAAGACACTCCCTCTCCTATCTCTGAGCATATTCACTGGCTATTCCACATGCCTAGAATTCCCTCCTACCTCATCTATTTCTTCTGAAGTCTCTAGCTTCCTTTAGGTTCCAGCTAAAATCCAGAAAGTTTTTCTGAATCCCCCTTAATTCTATTCCCTTCTCGCCTGGTGATTTTTTTCTTATTTATCCTGTCAGCATCCTGTTTATATATAGTTATTTGAACGTCATCTCCACCGTTAGACCACAATCTCCTTGAAAACAAGGACTGTCTTTTGCCTTTCTTTGTATCCAAGGCATTTAACACAGTACCCGGCACATAGTTCCTGCTTAATAAATGTTTACTGGCCCACCGATTGGCTGGCTATGGCTAGAAGCTGGGAGACTCTCAAGGAGAATGAGGAGGGAAGGGAGAGGTGGCAATCTTCTCATAACAGCAATAAGACTAATGAAGCAGGAGACAGTATCTGCTACATCTCTTTAAGACTAGGAGAGATGACTTCTATCTAAAGGAACAGCTGGGAGATGTATGTGATTATGTGTTTTATCCTGGTACTAACCTGAGAAACAAGCCAGCCAGATTGGTTGTTTGCTGCTCCAGTTTTAATTCCATTGGTGTTTTCCTTAAATTTATTCTGCTAAAGAACACATTTGTTGAATTGTTTCCAGTCATGTCCAATGATTGCTTCACGAGCCCATATGGAGTTTTCTTTGCAAAGATACTGGAGTGGCTTGCCATTTCCTTCTCCAGCTCATTTTACAGATGAGGAAACTGAGGCAAACAGGGTTGCGTGACTTGCCCAAGGTCACACATCTACTAAGTGCCCGAGACCAGATTTGAACTCAGGTCTTCCTGATTCCAGGCCCAGTGCTCAATCCTCTGCACCACCTAGCTGCCCAAAGAATATATTTGCTAGATTTAATATTATTCATCAGAACACCTGTAGTCAGCCCTGTCTTTATGGTCCCAGGTGTCCTTCTGTTCGAGGTGTGAAGGCACATGGGGAGTCACAGAAGAGAGAGGGTTGGAAGCTCAACCTCCAGCCCATTGTCAGGAAATTAGGAAATCTAACCAGATGCATAAGCATGAGTCATTTCATAACCAGCCTTCTAAGTGCATAATCACAATGAATTCAGGCCCTGTTTTATACACTTGCCTCATGGGGGCAAATCAGGGTTACACATGGATGTACATGCTTACATGCACACATGTGTGTACTGTGCTTATGTGCATGTATACCTGCATAGGTGGAACGCCATCCCTGTTTTTCCCAGCGTCTTCCCTTCTCTGCCCTGATAGTCTGAGATCCAGTCCATTTCATACTAGCTATTTCTCTGAACTTGTTAACCAGTCAATGTGTGAGGCAAATGCAGCTGTGCTCTGGGGACTCAGGCACAAGACAAGGAAAGAATAATGATGAAGCAAAAATTCTCTCTCTCTCTCCCCTCCCTCCTTCTTCCCTACCTTCATCTTTTTTCTCTCTCTCTTTTCTCTTTCTCTCTTTCCACCTCCCTTTCTCTCTTTTCTCTCCCTCCCTCCTTCCCTCTCTTTTTCTCTTCTCTCTTCCTTTCTGTCCTTTTCTCCATCTCTCTCTCACTATCTCTCTCCTTCCTCCATCTCTTTTCTCTTCTCTCTCCCTCCCTCCTTCCCTCTCTTTTTCTCTCGCATCTTCCATAGACAAAAGGACATAGTCATCAATTGCTGTTCACCTGCTTACCCCCTGACCTCTCAAGCACAGGCAGCTCCAGACTTGCAAAAATGGTGAAACAGAACAAGGAAACTTTTACTCAGAACCCCAAAAGGCTGGAGAAAAATTTGTAGTGGTTGACAGTTCAGCCACATCGTGTGTTCTTTCATTCATTTTGTAAAAAGCACCCAAATGTGATTTCACAGCAGTACATGGAGATTGACTGTCAGAATGTTGCTTCACAGCATGGAGCGAAATAATGAACGCCAACGTTTCAGTTCTATAAAAATGGGCAAAAGGTGGGTGAAGTTTTTGGAATCAATAAGAAAAACCTAGAATCAACCATTAATGAATTGATTCTGTGAACAGTATGAATAACTGTCAACTGTCTAAATTATAGCTTATAATTTTTTTTCTGTTTCCCTCGAAAGATCCAGTGCAACAACAGTATGCATCCAAATAACTCTTGACTGCAAATAACAATCAAATGCAAATTCTACCCTTAAAGACGAGACCGATTGTGATCGTGAAAAATATAAAGGGTTAATGCTAAAGTGCTAATTGGTTCTCTACTGACCCCTCCACCAACCAACTGTTCAAATAAAGGCCATAGTTTCCCCTGATCTCTACACTGAGACATGTTAATCACATAAACTCATGAAGACACATATCTAGGGTGTGTACTTGGTTAGTCATTTCAGCCATGTCTGATCCTTTCCATTTAGGGTTTTCTCGGCAAAGATACTGGAGTTGTTTGTCATTTCCTTCTCCAGATCATTTTACAGATGAAAAAACGGAGGCAAACAGGATTAAGTGACTTCTCCAGGGTCACAGACTAATAAGTGTCTGAGGCCAGATTTGAACTCAGGGAGATGAGTCTTCTTGACTCCAGGCCAGTCACTCTATCCTTGCATCCTGGGCCGTCTCCAGCTGTCTTGATGAATAGTTGTCCACTGGACCCAGATGGCTCTGGAGGAGAAAGGGAAGCTGGTGACTTTGCACAGCCCTCCCTCACTGAGATCAAAGTCAACTGTAAATCATGTTATCATCACCCTGATGTCATGGTCCTCTTTGAGAACGAAAGACAAACACAACAACAACAACACTCCATCCAGTGCGCCACCTCCAGTGCATCCAGGGTATGTACTCATTCATTCTGTGGATTTCGAAATGCCTCAACTCTCTTTGAATGGCCATTCTGACTTCCTTAGCCTGTATAGATTTGCTGTGATTTGGGAGGAAGGAAATAGAGACGGTCATGGAAGCCTTGACTTGCTCAGTTTCCAACCTGAGCTGCTTCATCCCTACTTAAGCATCCTGGTAGCCCTTTCCTTGGCTAAAGAGGGACTCAGCATATTGGTGATAGACATTATGGATGCTCAGCCAGCTTTAGCATCTCTGCAGCTCAGAAATCCCTAACTCAAGCAAGCCAACAGCCTCAGCCTTCCCAGCAACAGGGACTACAATTATGCAATACTACCAGGCTATGGACTGTGTGTGAGTGAGTGTGTGTGTGTGTGTGTGTGTGTGTGTGTGTGTGTGTGTGTAAAAGACAGACAAGTAGAAATAGAGAGACAGAGAGAGATGGACAGAGACAGAAACAAAGTGACAAACACAGAGAAACAGAGGCAGACACAGGCAGAAAATGAAAAAAACAACAACACAGAGACCTCAAATTTAAAGTTATTTCTGCTCTAGTCCAAAGAATGATAAATTTCCCCTCTGAGCAAGTGCCTGAATGCTTGTCCCTTAGTAGGGAACAGAAGTATTCGTAGGGAGTTTATATTGGGTCTTGACCTCTCTCTGCCTGTAGTTTCTCTTTCCATTTGAGTTGAAATGAGATGTTAGTTTAGAACATCTTGCTGAGGGAATGAGTGACAGAATGTAAATGGGTAGATCAGAGTACGGGAGAAAAAATGAACAAATTTCCACCTGAAAGGCAATCTGCTGCATTTTATTAGTGAGCCACTGTGTTTTTGATCTAGCACATGATTTTCCATTGGGCCTTTTGATTCCCTGCATCTTTCCCCTGCCAAAAAGCCACCTGTAGAAGGTTAGAAGAAGCTTTTAAGGTCATTAACCCTTCATCATACATCCGTTAAGACAAAAGTTCTTTGAAATATTAGTCACAGGTAATGAGGCTTTATTTGATAAATCAGTAATAATAATTTCAACCTTTCTTCAACAATGAGTGACTTTTTGGCATTTTGGTCATTTATAAACACGCCCTCATAGTCACAACCCCACAGTAAACACTATTTTAGGACAGAGATGGATGGATATCAATTTTATGGATATGTTGGTGTATCAGTAATTAAGGTGGGACTTTTTTACTGTTTTTTCTTTTGTAGCACTCATTTAATCAAGTGCCCTTGATGAGTTTGGCCTTTGTTTCTTTGATTAAATCAGGAGTCTTTGATGACCTCCTTACCTCAAGGGAAGCCTAGTTTACATGGGTTTGAGTTACGTTTGTGACGCTTTTAGGTCATGTGGATTTGAGTCATGTGTTGTGACATCCTTTGACCCTGAACAAGGTATATAAACTCAGAGGTTGGCGTTTTGCCTTTGGGGCTCTCTCAAGCCAAATTGTTGCTACAGTTGGTCCACTCTTAGTATGGTCTGAAACCAAGGAAGTGACGTGCCTCTGACCATTTGTGGATAATCTATGGGAGCTTTTAGCATTGCAATTGGAATTACATGGAGATTAGGGACAAAGAAGAAAAATGGAGGTGTAGTGTGCATTCATTTATTTCTGCAACAGATAGTCATTGCACTGTCATATGTTTCAACATCAGAAGCTGATATTATTTTATCAGTGGAAATGATGTTAAAGAAAAGCTATTAATATCTGCTTTGTTGTCGCACCCTAACTGTGGGACTTTTTTTTTTAAATCTGACATGCAGCTGAAACCTCCCATTAAAATGTGAGTTTCTTGAGAAGCAGAGACTGTCTTTCTAGTTGTATCTCCAATATTTATCACAGGGCTTCACAAATAGCAAGTGCTTAATTATTGCTTTGTTCATTCATTCATTCATTTAGATATTTATTGAACAATTTCTATATACAAGGTGCTGTTCTGGGCAGAACCAGAGCTGCTCCTGGAACAAATTCAGTGAAGGAGGAGAGTGGGATGAAACACATTGGAGAGTCATAGAGCAGTCCCGGGGCAGTAACAACAGAGAAGTGGGGCCCTTCATCCAGGGAGTGCCAGTCCCACACTGAAAGGAGTTGAATGTATAGGGATGACTAGGTATGTGGACACCTCTGGAGTCCTTCAAGGTGTGGGAACAGTGACCTGTGCAGAGAGTGAGAGAGCCCACTTTCAATAAGCTTGCTTTCCCCAAGCAAGTAACATTGAGGCATAAGCTACTTGCCCTCACCTAGACATGGTCATAAGATAGTAATGTTATGGTATATTCCTGTTGTGACCACCACCAAAATGCATTTATTGAGCTCCTATTTACATGAGAGACCTTTTTGGGCTGTCATTCGGGTCAGGAAGAATCGGCACCATGGGCAGCAGTAGAGAATGTCTGAGCAAGGGCCGCATTGCTGTCTGCACTGTTCTTGTCCTTGGGCAGACTGCAGACTCTAACCTCAGGGGAACTGTCAATTCAAGACTAAACTTAGTGCTTCCAGAATGGAAAATGAGTGTGGTTTACATAATTTTGGGAGGAGTTGACAGTCAATGGTTTCTGTTCTCCTTCTACTGTCCCTAAGAGCCAATTCCCGACTGCGGAAAGCATCACCTCCCAATTCTCTCCTTCCAGTAAGGGTCCAAAAACATACTCAGGGATCATCTAGTCATACACATGACTGTCAGCTCCATACACGATTAAAAAGAACCCACTAACCCCCCTCAAAAGAAGCTCCAGCGTTGCCATTGCCTTTCCTTCTGAAACAAAGATAATGGTAAAGGCAACAGAGATAGTAGAAAGTGAGGAAAAGTATGACTGGAAAATTTCAATGTAAAGAAACTATTCAAATTCATATATAAGAGACATTGTGATGCATTAGAAAGAGCTTTGGACGTGTACTCAGGAGTTCTAGCTTCAAATCCTGTCTCTGACATTACTAGCTATGTGACTATGAACCATTTAATTTCTGTCAGCCTCAGTTTCCTCATCTAGACAAATGGTTTCTGCTGAGACTCACAGAGTTGTGAGGAAAGCACTCTGTAAACTTCAATACAGCTCACAAATATAAACTATATTTTTATATAAGTACCCGTATGGGTATGTATTACCAATTTTAAGTGCTTACTTTGGTACAGATGTACTTACTATCTAAAAGAGAAATACATTCCATTTTGGGAATATTAGGAAGATTTTTTTCTTAAATCAACGTGAAATTGGGGCAGCTAGGTAGTGCAGTGAGTACAGCACTGGTCCTGGAGTCCAGAGAACTTTAGTTCAAATCTGGCCTCAGATACTTGACACGCTTACTAGCTGTGTGACCTTGGGCAAGTCACTTAACCCCGATTGCTTTCCCTCCCCCCCAAAACAAAAATAACAAAAAAAATAAACCCGAAATCTGTCTCTTTGCATCTTCTACCCATTACTCTATCTACCCTCTAAGGCCGAAGAGAGCTCATCGAATCCCTTTCCCACTTGATAGCCCTTCAGAGGTTTAAAGGTAGCCACCATGTCCCTCCTGAGTCTTCTTATCTCTAGGTCCAACTATCTTTTTATCTATCTCTCTATACATACATACATATATATATATATATATATATATATACATATATATACACACACACACATAAATACATATCAGAGAGAGGGAAAGAGAGAGAGAGAGAGAGAGAGAGAGAGAGAGAGAGAGAGAGAGAGAGAAAGAGAGAGATCTGTGAGTCATCTGCATAGAGATGATAATCATAGTGGGTGCCATATATTCTACTCAAGCCTCAGACCCTCAGGAAGCAACTACTCCTCACAGCTCAGCTAGAAATTCAAGGCTAATGTGCAGTCCTAAACCATGGAGACTCAGAAGGCAATACTATAACAAGATATTTTAGTCTTCAAATGACCACTTATAAGGGGTGCGGTAGAGGGGGGTCCTGGATAGGTAGAAATTAGAGTAAATGACATATGAAGTGCTCTCTAGTTCTGTGATTCTGTTGACTCCAAGATACTAAAGAGAGGCAGGAAGGAGGTATAAAGTTTGAAGGAAAGGAAGACGTGGGAGAATAATGACCAGAGAAAGCTCATTATTTTCTCGGGTGGTGTCTTCTTTGGTGAAGGATTGTGCTGTGTGCAGGCTAATGGGAAAGACAAATGTCAGAACCAGCCTTGGAGTATTCCCGAGGACACGTTCTTGGTGCTGGGCACGATGCCCTTCTCTCGTTTTCTTTGCTGCAAGGAAAATTCACAGTCGTGGTCAAGGAGAGTAGGGCATGAGAAGACTGGAAATGTCTGGCTTCCAAGCAAGGCCTGAACCAAAGCAAGAAAGGTGGTTTTCAAGGGCTTCAGGAGACCTTCAAGAAACTGTGGAGGTCTTTTTCTTACAATTCTACTTTTTACCACCTTTCTTTTACCCCAGGCATACAGGCATATGGTAACCACCTTTTACACAACGTAGTGATTTCTTAACACTATTTTCCCTCCACGTGTTTCTTTTCCTTCTCTCTTTTTCTTCTGTCTCTCCCTGATTCCTTCTCTCTATTTTATAATGTGCTTAAAGAATCTCCCTCTTCTCCTCTTTTTCTCCACATGCTTTCCTATTGGCTATCATGGGTTTAATGGGTTAACACGGGTCCCCAGTGCAACATCAGGATTTGGTGAGGTTGAATCAATGTAGAAGATGGTGAAGAAACAAATTCCTTACTACCTAGAAGAAAACAACAAGGATCTATAGACATTTAAGAATATATATTCCTTAATCAATGAAGGTCTATTGGTTATCCACAGGGACAAGCCCAGTCAGTAGCAATAAGTCTATCAAATTCCCTTCCCAGATACCACCCTCTCTAGCCCTGTTCAGAGCTGGTTTATATGGGAATTGCCAAATCACCAAAGAGCTTTTGGCCAGTTATTAAAAACTAAAAGTGTAACTCATTCCTCTTTGGGGCAACTCCAATTACTAGGAAATTTTTTTCCCTATAGTAAGCTGAAATCTGCCTCTATGCAACTTCTTATTACTTAGAAGCCCTCTAGGGTCAAGCAAGAGAATCTTAATCCTTCTCTCACATGAAAACCCCTGAAATTCTGTAAGACAGGCAATACACAGACTCACAGAAAGTCAGACTTGGAGGGGGCCTCACCAATCTAACACACACCTGAACAAAAGCTCATCTAAAAATACCCACCAATTTTCAATGCTTACTTTTGCCTGAAGATTTCCAGGGTAGAGGAACTCACTACCTAAAAGGGTAATACGTTCCATTTTTGGGATACTAGGAAGTTGTTTCTTGAATCAACCTGAAATCTGTCTCTCTGCATCTTCCACCCAGGACTCCTTCTTCTGCAATCTAAGGCCAAACAAAGCTAATCAAATCCCTTTCCCACTTCACAGTCCTTCAGAGGTTTAAAGACAGTTGTCACATCTCTGCTGTCTTCTTCTATCTAGATTGAACTATTTGTTCTTTCATCCAGCTGAGGCAGCTGGATCAAAGTGGATATCTAGTGGATAGAGCGCCACTGAGCCTGGAGTCAAGAAGACCTGAGTTCAAATCTGGCCTCAGAAACTTACTGGTTATGTGACCCATGGCAAATCACTCAGCCTCTCTTTGCCTCCATTGCCTCTTATGTAAAATGGGGATAATAACAGCACCTTCCAGATTGTTGTGAAAATCAAATGAAATGAATATTGTAAAACACTTAGCACAGTGCCTGGCACATAGTAAGCACTACATAAAGATTAGCTATTTTTTTTCTTCTTATACAATGTAATTTCGTGGTCTTTCAGCCCTATAAGGTCCTGGTCCTCATTCTCTTGATGAGATTCAGCTTTTAGTCATCCTAAAATGTGACACCTGGTGTAATCTTGGCTCTGCCATACTCTCAAGGTGATTGTAATGTTAATGGAATAGGAAAATCCTCCCCATCTATTAACAGGTCTGTGTGACCACATGTGTGCAATCACAGCTGTGATACATCCAGAGTCACATAGAGCCCATTGGGGAAGGAACTTGACTAAGGATGAGCTTGCTTAAGGGAAAGTTTGCTTAGGAGAGGCTTGCTTGTAGGAAGGCTTTCACACCTTTTGGTACTAAGCTAATTAGGCCTTTTGGAGAGTTGTGATGCCTTCTGACTCTGAGAAGTATATACATATTCTGAGGTTGGCACTTTGCTTTGGGGGTTCACTTATGAGAAGGACCTTTTGATTTCCTGGATGAGATTCTGAGTAGCCGTTCGTTCAGAGCTACCCGACTACTCAGATGTATTGGTGCTCCCCGATCCAGTGGTGTATATGGGTGGTTGTATGACTTTGTTCAGACACTCAAAGCCCTGTCTGTTGATCTTTGCACTGATTTCTCCGCTTGCATTTTCTCCACATTCAAGGTGCTGACCTTTCCCCTGAACTAGTGAATGTAATTAAAGTAAGATTGTTGAACCCTTAAAAGTTGCTTTCCTTTAGAAAAGCAGATCACAGAACCTGTGCTAGCAGGCCATTCTGAGTGTGCCAACGTGCTTGCTGTTACAGTGAGACAAGTCAAAGGGCATTGTAAGAAAGAGATGCAATAAAGAGCCACAGGAGGGAAGAAGGCTGAGATAAAACTAGTGTAAGCATCTACAATGTGTCTGGAGATAAAGGAATGGGGAGCTCAAATTGTGCTGAGAAAAATCTCTCTCTGCATCATAGAAGCTGTCAGCAAGATACACGCCATGACACTCTTGCCTGTTCTCCATAGGTCATTTACTTACTTTAGAATCCATAAATCTCTTTTCCCTTTTAAATTCTTTAACGTGATAAAAGAAGAAACTAAAATAAACCCAAGGAGTTGTTGTTCTTCGTGCTGTATTTATTTCTTACATATATAGATGATAGGAAGACGATGAGGGAAGAGGAGAGATACAGAGATGGCATTCCTTATTTTAGAGATGAGATAGAGGTGAGATACTATTCATTCGTGGTAAACTGGACCGAGGGGCTGAAGTCATTAGAGCAAACTGGAGAAACACATGTTAGATTTATGGAGCTTGAAACATTCACATCTCAATCAATGTGAAAACAAGATAGTTTAAAATGTGGAAACAAGGTAGTTCACACCTTTCTTCATGAGATATTAATTCCTTCCCTGGGTAAAGAAGAAAACAGCTAATTGGTTAACCCAATAAACTAAGCATGCCTCTGGGGGCTTTAAAAAAAGCAGGAGATATTGGGAGAACTCTAGAAAGGGGATTCCATTTTGCAAGTTGGAGCTATAATCCTTAAAAGGAATTGCTCTTTGCCAAGTGGCTGAGTTCATACCCTTTAGACACTTATCTTTTGGAAAATGGCTTTTATTCTATTTTTGTTGTTTGCCTCTGTGTTTTGGATATAAATCTCTTTATCTGAGAAATTCAATAAATATGTTCTCCTTTTGATTCCTTCCCTTCTCATCCTAGGTATGTGTGTGTACATATAAGAGATTTTCAATTTCATGTAATCAAAACAATCTAACTTATTCTTGCAATTACTTCTATTCCCTGTTTGGTAAAGAATTATTCCCCAACCCATAGCTATGAAAATTATATAAGGTACTTCTTTTCTACTTTTTTATGATGTGATCTTTATTGTGGAATATTGGTATAAGGTGTTGGTTTAAGCCAAATTTCTGCCAATATAATTTGCAATATTTCAAGCAGTTCTAAATAAATAGGGAGTTCTTTCCTAAAATAATGCATGTTTTTAAGTTTATTGAACACTGGGTTATTAAGTTCCATTATTTCTGATTCTCCCTTTTGTAGTCTTCCAGTGATCTGTTTTTCTACTTTTCTAATAATCAATGGTTTTGATTATTGTTACTTTACAATTTACTTTAAGGGCTAGAAGTGCTATTGCTGCTCCATTTCTACCTCTTTTTAATGTTTCTCTTGCTACTGTAGATCATTTATTTCTTCAATTATAATTTCTTATTATTTTATCAAGTCCCCAAAATGATAATTTTGGTAATTTTATTAGTATAGCATTAAAACTGTATGCTTACTTTGACAATATCATCATTTTCATAATATACTGGGCTGGCTCAGCTATGCATATATGGCCTAGTCCTCCAAGTATTTGCTTTCTTTATTTCTTTGATTATTTTGTAATTGAATATATGCAAGTATAGAACATTCTTTTGTATATTGACTCACAAATATTTCATGGAGTTCGTGGCAAATTTGAGTGATATTCTGCTTTCTATTTTTTATGTTAGATTTTGTAATTACGTAACAATTCAATTGATTTCTATAGGTTTGTTTTACAGTCTGAACCTTTGTGGAAGATACTGTTGGCTGGGCTAGTTTCTTTTGTTGGTCACTTTCTCCTGGTTCTCTCTATCTATCTGGCCACTCCTCAGTTTCCTTTGCTGGATCCTCATCCAGATCATTCCCTCTAACTACAGGTGTCCCACAGGGTTCTGTGCTGGGCTTTCTTCTCTTCTCTCTCTATGCTACTTCATATGGGATCTCCTTAGCTCCCATAGATGTAATTGCCATTTCTATGCTAATGCTTATCAAATCTACCTTACTTGCCCCAGTCTCTCTGCTAACCTCTAGTCTCACATCTCTGACTTCATTTCAGACCTCTCAAGCTAGATGTCTAGTAGACATTTTAAATTCAATATGTTCAAAACAGAACTCATTATCTTTCCCTCTAAACTCTGTCTCCTTCTCCTCCCCTCCCTATTAGCATGGAGAACAGCACCATCCTCTAAGTGCCTTAGGCTCACAATTTGGAGTCATATTGGATTCCTCACTATCTCTCACCACTGCCCATATTCAATCTGTTGCCAAGATATGTTGATTTTACCTTTGCAACAGCTCAAATATACTCCTTTCTCTCCTCTGACACTGCCACCATTGTAATACAGGCCCTCATCACCTCAAACTTGTATTATTGTAATAGTCTGCTGCTGGACTATTAGTGCTACCACACTAATCCATTCTCCATTCAGCCACTGAAAGGGAGGTCTTCCTCCTCAAAAAACTTCAGTGGCTTCCTATTGCCTTCAGGAACAAATAAAAAATGGTCAGTTAGGCACTCAATGACCTTCGTAACTTTGGCGTCTCCTACCTTTTCAGTCTTTCCCCTGTGTCTTCTCCCTCTTTCATCCAATGGCCCTGACCTCTTGGATTTTACATGAACAAGACCTTTCATTTCTTGGCTCTAGGTATTTTCTCTGGCAGTCCTCTATCTCTAGAAAGCTCTTATTCCTTCCTTGACTTCATGTAAGTTGCAATTAAAATCCTGTCTTCCATAGGAAACCTTTCTCTACTCCTTTTAATTCTAGTGCCTTTCCTCTGCTAATTATTTCCTGTTTATATTGTATATGACTTGCTTGTACATATTTGTTTGTTGTTTCTCCCATTAGATTGTAAGCTCTTTTTTATCCTCAAGGATTAGCATAGTGCCTAGTACATAGTAGGCACTTAATAAATATTGATTGATTAATTGATTCCCTAATATTTTAAAGTAAACATATTATCAGCAAATAGCTGCAATGTTATTTCCTCTTTGCCTATATTCATGCTTTGACATTCTTTCTCTTATCCTTTAGCTTTTGATAGCATTTCCAGAACTACATAAAACACCTCTCTAGAACAACATTAGATAATAGCAAGGAGGATGGGCATCTTTGCTTTACTCTTGTATTTATTGGGAAGGCATCTAGTGTATTCTCCTTGTGTATGATACTTGCTTTTGGTTTTAGACACTTTTATGCTACTAAAGGCTTGGGTAGCTCCACTTGCCAGGGCCTACCTTTGGTTCTATGCCTAAGTAAGTGTCTGTCAATTTTTGCAGGCTTAGGTGTAAGTGGAGGGAGAGTGAAATTATGGGCAGAATTTCTGCCAACCTTGGCTTCAAAAATCAAGGCAGAACATGATCTTCCTTTCCTCCTGTACATATAACTGGGTAGAGTTGAGGTGTTTTTTTTTATTGCAACAGAATGCTGGGAAAAGGGGTAGAGTGGGAAGTGTTGGCAGAGGCTACATTAGGAGAGAAATCCCTGAGTAGATGCCAAAACACAAGTCTTTGTGTGGATTTGTGTACCCTGCAAGGGCAGGTGAGTACTGGGTACCATTTGTGGGGATTAGAGTCTTCCACTATTAAGTCATAAGGCTCTTATCTGACTGGGTTTTTTTTGTTTCCTTATTCTGTGGAAAGGGCTTTAAATGTGCTCTCTTGGCCAGTGTAAAATTTCCACTTTGGTAGTTTTTCAAGAGTTAGTGAAGATTGGAGAAACGTCTAGTGCTCCAGTTTTTTGGTCACATGACCGAGAAGACTAAACTGAAGAACTAATCAAGAACAAGAACAGAGTTTCTCTAGTATTTTTATCATAAATGAATGTTGGACATCTGCATACATTGATATAGTAATGTAATTTTAATTGTGACATTAATGTAGCATATTGTGTGTATAGTTTTCCTAATGTTGAATGAGCAATTTCTGGTTTAAATAAACTTGATCACAAAGAAATCATCTTTTTGAATATGTACATATTTTCTATTTATTTATCTATATACATATAATTTTTTTCTTGGTTGAATGCAAGAACTTGGAGGATAGGAACAGTTTAGTTTCCATCTTTTTATTTCCTAGTGTTTAGCACAGAGTGGTCCCTAAATGCAAGCTTACTGAATATAACTAAACTGAATCAAGACAAAGTAATGCTGCACATTCCAAACCAATCTAATTTCCTTTTTATTTGACAAGGATCATGAAATTCTACAGACAGCATCACTAGATTATTTCACATTATACTTGTGGACTAGATGGAGAGACATTGGCTAGATATGAGGTAGATATTTTACTGTTTGAATGATTTAATCCAATGAGTTGTCATTAGTTGGTCATTTTGGAAAGGAAGGTGAAAAACACTAACAAAATGTCACAGGGCAAATGCCCTTGACCTGTACAGTTCCTTGTTTGTGCTGACTTTGATGAAAGCATAGATGTCAAACTTTTCAAACTTGCAAATGAGATAAATTGGAAGGGGTAACTAATACATTGGATGAGAGTTGGGGCTTCTAAAAGCCTTGAGAAGGTAAAATAATGAGCCAAATCTAATACTATAAAGTTTAAGAGAGATAAATATAAAATCTCAGAGATTCAAAAATTTCCCAAGATGTAAGGCAGTATAGAGACATGCAATCTTGCAAGTAGTCACTGGCCCATTTTCTGGGAATTAGTATATACTATAAACTCTGTTATCTGACAGGATCAAGGAATAGAATGTTTGTTTTGCCTAAGCTAATATTTAATTGCCACATATTCCAAATATAGATTTCTAAATAATAAAAATTTATATATGGTAATCAATCAATAACTATTTATAGGTTATCTAACATACATTGCACTATACTTGATGCATTGGGAAATGCATACACCTAAACACTCACAAAATAAGAGATTCTCTGCCAGAAAAGAGCAAATAAGGAGCAATCACACATTTAACTCGGTGGTTCCAGATAGAAGTAAAAGAGGACCTCAGAAAAAGAAGGAAGCTGGATGAAATATAGGTTCTATATGGAGTAAGCAGCACTAGAGATGTTCATGTATGAGTGAGAAGTATTTAAATGAGCAGAGACAAAGATGGTAGGTATTTCAACCAAAGAAAACTTAGGAGCAAAGACACAGAGGGATGTTATGAATGCACATTTAATACTAAAGCTAAGCTAGAAATAATTTGCACATTAGTACCTTGTATTATCTCAAGTTCATCATTATGAACATCCTGACATTATACAGATATCTCAGTTATTAACTAAGCTTGCCAACTAATAGAATACTATATAACAGAGAGCTCATTATAGAAAATAGGATGTGTACTGAAGGAACCGATGTTGACTTCATTAATTTTACCCAGGTCCCTCTTTGGAGACATGTGGACTAGCTGGTGGGAAAATTAGTAGAAATTAAATTTTCATACACATTTGTAAGATGAGTGTGATTTTTTTTAAAAAAAAAAAGACCTGCTTATAGGGAAGAGAGTAATAGATCTTTGCCTTTATTTCTCAGACTGATAAAAAGGGAGTGATGATAGATTTCCCTGTTTTAAAACAAAATTCCAGCAAGAATAAATACTACACATGATGCTTTTTGTATCATGTGGAAGAAAAGTATTGAAGAGATTTAAGGAATCACTATTAAATTCCCTAGAAGTCTTCATCAAGCTATATGTCTTGATTCAGATTGTCTAAGTTTTCATTCTACTACTGATCAACCTCACTTATCTCCCTCATTTTTAACTAGATTGATTAGTTGTTCTGTATTAATTGGTGTGTTCAGAGAAAGCCTGCACTTACAGAAAGTTCTTCAACAGCATTGTTGAAGGCAAAGTTAGATAAACCTATAGATACATTTAGGCAACCAACTTCGTAGTATGATTTGGAGGATGTTTTAAGAATGTATGATTAAGTTGTAATTTGAGTCATTACTATGTTCAGATCTCCACAGGCCCTAAATTTGTACCATTAGAGGTACTCTCCTGAATTAAGATGTTATCTCCAGAAGCATATATTGCAAGTTTAACATTACTTGAGAAGAAATAGCACCTTGGTTAGTATATTAATGCATTAGAGCCCATTAAGATATCATGTTAGATGATTAGATTAGCAGCTATCACCTGCCATTATCTGGTCTGCATAAAATGAGGCACTGAAAAGATAAAGAAGTTGAAATGGGGTTCAGAACACACATTCTAAAGAAAACCAGACGAGCATGTGTGACTTCAATAGGCAGGTCCCTGAGCAACCAGGATAAAACATTAAGACATTAGGTAGGAGCAAAAGGAGATGTTGAGGTGGTCCCCAAGGCAAACCTTTGCCTAGTTCACTCTTTTGCTTGGGGCTAGCTATGGCAAAAAAATAAAATGACTAAATGACACATGGCTAGGAACAGTCAGTAGTGGTTATTTATACAAGGGTACAGGCAAGGTTTGGTGGAAATGATGCCAGAGCCTGGATAAACTGGAAATATTACCCAGAAAATGGAGAAGGGAGACTCTTTGGTAGTTTAAATGGATATGCCATTCATCATTTCTTACCCTGGGAATAATCTAGTGTGGTAATACATCTGAAAATTGTCATTTAACACCCTAGAGGTGGCTATATTTTGGCAGTGGGTGAATTCATCCAGAAGTCCCTGTTTATCTTTCTTGCAGAAAGAAAGAGAAACAGAAGAAAGGCTTTGACCAGCCTTGCCACTCCCTATTCATTGCTAGGGGGATGCGAACTCTCAAGGCTTCATTAAATTCAATAAACACCTACTATGTTCAGAGTACTATGCTATTAGAAGCTAGAGAAGAGGCCCGTTATCTTCACCAAATTTGTAATCGAGTAGGGGAAATAATGTCATTCCCTTTAATTTGTAGAGCACATTAGAATTTACAAAGCACTTTCATAGGAGTGGGGAAATTGGGGGTGAGGCACCAAGTGCACTCAGTACGTATGCCCGTGACTGAAAAAGAAAAGCAGTCCCTCAATACAAGTATTGTTTAATTTGATTATAATAGTAATGCTGTTAAGTAAACAGAACAGGAAGTATTTTCTCCATTTTATAGATAAGGAAACTAAGACTCAGAGAATGACTTAGCAAATATCACATACCTAGCTAGGGGAAGGTGGCAGACTAAAACCAGGTTTTCTGTCTTCTAATCCTGTGATCTTTACAAAACATTAAACTGTTTCCCACCTTTATCTATGATGAAAAATGTTTAATCTCCTCATCCTTTACCCTCCACTACTGACTTTCAGAAAAATGTAGATGTCTCTCTTCTCTTGTTAAGAGGTTGACCAGATAAAAATGGAGGGAATGTGGAGGAAAGACAAGGGTCAGTGTAATTGTTAATTGAAGAAAAAGAAAGATGAAAGGAACACTGAGAAGAACAGAGGAACAGGTGGGAAAGACAAATACATTTATCTAGTTGGTGAATTGAGAGATGGTTGGAGGGGGCACAGAAAGGAGAGTATAAGGTACCTCCCATTTTAAACAGTTTATTTTCTCTATATGCAATATTTCTGCTGATGCCTGAAAAGGGAGAGAAATATATGCATGTGTGTGTGTGTGTGTGTGTGTGTGTGTATTTTGGTTAATAACAGCCATCTATTTATAGGGCTTAAATTATACCCCATGAATGCTGCTCAGCAACAAAATGTATTATTTGGCTGCCAAGTAAGGAACAGTATGAAACACACATACATACACTCACAGTCACACATAAAACTTGAGCTTCCCAGACCCTCTAGCTCCTTTGTCCACCCCGATGTTGTTCCATGTTAATAATAAATGTGATGTTATGGGTACAGCCTTCTAGAGAAGAACAAATGTTGAGGCAGGAAAGAGAAAGGGGTAAATTGATGGAGACTTTCTCCAGAAGGGAACATTTCCCATGTGAACCATGTTCCTGCAGAACTCAAGCCTTCTCTGAGCTTTTCTCTTTATCTAAAGACACACCCTCATTGACAGATGAGGAAGCCGAGACTCAGAGAAATGAAGTGACAAGCAAAGTCAAACAGCTAATTACAGAACTGGGACTAGAACCCCACATTTTTATTCCTGATCCATTGTGCTTTCTGCCTTGTCACATGACCTCGTCGGCTAATTATGGGCTCATAGATTCAGGGACCTCAGACATCATCCAATCCACCCCTCTCACTAGAGGTGGCTCTGGTTGAGCTAAAGCCCCATTTCCACCTCCCGTTAAACAGACTAGGGAGTATTTTGATTTCCAGGAGCTATTATGTAACAAAAAGGAGCTCTCACTTATACTTCTCCCGAAACATCGACTGTCACCTAAAAAGCCATCTGAATATTCAACAGTCTTTTAAACCATAATATGCCAAAATGATGCTCTTAGGTAAAAAGACTACACATGCATGTGCACATACACACACATACACACAATACCTGTACACGTACATATATACACATGTGTGTAAATATATGTGTATGTATATAGTCTTTTTGCCTAAGAGCATCATTTGGGCATATTTACATATATAATACATACTTGTATACATATGTATGTGTGTGCATACATGTATGTATATGTATGTGTATATGTGTGTCTATATGTATAGTCTTTAGCCTAAGGACATCATTTACATATGTATATATACATATATACACATGCACACATATACACGTAAATATATACATTTGTACAGACACACATATAACACGTGTGTGTGTGTGTGTGTGTGTGTGTGTGTGTGTGTGTGTGTGTGTGTGTGTTCTGGAGATAAGTTGCTACTAGGCAAGCCTCCACCTGTGCTTTGGGAGCATGATCTCAGTGGCAAAAAAAACTTGAATTTCAGTCTCAGATCCAATCCTTGGAGGGAAAAGATAGTTCAGTACATATATGTTCTCATATGAAAGAGATGATGATTAATGATGATAACAATAAGCAGCACTTCCAAGGAAACTGACACAATGACTACCTGAATTAACCTACCAGCAATTAACCTGATCTAGCATCAATTTCCGTGGTACGGATGACAAGAGAACAAAAGATGTATGGCATCTCCCTCTGTCTGTTATCATCCCTTCAACCTACACATAAAGAGATGGAGATTAGGCAAGGGTTGGTGAGAGAAACTGAGGAGAGGAGATGGCAGGAAAGAGGGTGTGCATGCCTAGATTGACTGCCAATGTCATTAATCTGGCTTTTTTAGCAGACAAGTTGTAGTCAGACAAGGTCAGGGGTCCCTGCCAGTGACCAGAGAAATCACCAACCTCCATGAGTTAAAGTGTGCACCCATCTTGTGTATCAATTCCTGTGCCCTAGTGCTATGAGTAAGCTAGTGCCATGACTCCGGCATTCCTGCATCTGTGACTAATGACAAGTCCTGAGGGAAGTGTAAATGGACAGCTTCTCAGGGAACTGTATGTGGCAGTCCTTTACCTTCTCAAAGGGAGCATTCCAGCTGTATGTATCTCAAAACTCATTTGTCTAGATCCATCCTATCTGAGGGCAGGAGAGGGAAGGATTTCTGTGACTTAGGAAAGCAGTAAGCTTGAATACAGTCAAAATTAGGTGCTTATCATGTGCCAGGTACTGTGCTAAGCATTTGAAATTACTTGGTAGATGTTTTGTGTTTTATTATACTTTACATTTCCTGGCTACCAAATACTCTTAATTTGCTTATTGATTTGTGCTAAAAAAAATAAAAATAAAAGTACTATATGCAGCATTCTATCTAACACATCTGCTTCCCTAGAGACCTGATACCATTATGCCAAGGTCACAATAGTACTCATTGAAACACAGCAAAATAGATGGGATTGGTCAGTGAGTGAAGCCTCAGAACTCAGTTCTGATTGGGTGGATCTATATACTTGTACAGTCGTTCCACAGCATCCCATAATAAGAGGCAGAGTTGAGGGATCTTTGATTGTCTGATAACTTTAGAGAACATGGCGCTTACTCAGCAGTTGAGGTCCAACAGGACATGGGCAAATCGCTAGGCTAAGTGTGGAACACCCCAGGAAGTAGCTGTCGGCACAACCTGTCAGTAAAAAGTGGAATACAACATAGAGCATGGAAGGAGAATAGAAAGAGCTACTACCTGTGATGAAGGTCTAGTCTTTAATGATTGAGGCAGAAAAATGAGAGAAAAGAATGGTATTTTCTTCTCTTTTTTGCACACTTATGCATGTACACATCCATCTTTTATTCAACAAATAATTTTTGAGCCTACTGAATGCAAGGACAAGAGCAATCAAAAAAGCCAAATGATGTACTAAACATGGCACTGAATTAGATATCAGGAGATGAAGCCTGGAGTTAGGACTTTTTCACTAAGAACCTTAGTAGCTTTGAGCAAGTTATGTGACTTTGGTTTTCTCATCTAGAGAATTAAAGAGCCTTGTTTGGTGACCTTGCAGGTCTTTCCATCTCTGATCCTCTAAGACTGTATGATCTAGAAATCCCTATGACCTCCAATATTTTCCAGTCAGAAAGTCACATTCAGAGGGCATCCGAGGCATTTGAACATGATCAGCAAACCTCTCTCTTCCTGACTCATAATCGATCTGGTAAGAAGTCCAAGGGTGAGTTAGCTGCTAGCCACGTCCATGGAGCTGGCCTAAGTTCTCTTTAGGCAAAGGGAGGAATTGAGGAGGAGATCCTGCTCAGCTGGTTGCCCATGTCTTCTATAAGTGCTCCATCTATATAAGCAAGTGCTTTATCTCTTTACCCTTTTATTAAGTACATCTGAGAGGATGTGGGAAGACATACAGAGTAATACACTATTGGAGGATCTTTGAATTGGTTCAGCCATTCTGGAAAGCAATTTGGAGCTATAGCTCAAAAGTTACTAACTTAATACATATTTTTGACCCAGTGGTAACCTACCAGGCATAACCCAAGGAGCTAAAGGACTCTTACTACAGAAATATTCACAGCAGCACTTTTTGTATGACATGTTTCTTTGGAGGTGGGAGTTAGGAAGGTAGGGAGAATGTTGCTTCCCCCTCAAACCCCACCTCCCCCCCCCAAAAAAAATAAAACAAAGAAAAAAGTGTCAAAAATTTTAAATGCACAGAAGTGAAGAGAAAGAAGTTTACAGGGTGTCCCTAAAGTCTGGACACATAGGCAAAAATGCATGTTTTGAAATACTTGGAATATTAACAGACCTTAGCCCCCTTGACTTCTTTTTCTGGGGTGTGCTAAAGGAGAAGGTGTACTCAATGAAAATCACAGATGCAACACACTTGATTAAACACATGAGCGAATGTGCTAAAATTGACAGCAAAGTGGAGTTATTGCATCGAGTTCACGTGAATCTTGCAAAGCGCATCAACCTTTGCATCACAAATGATGGAAATAATTAAATAAAATGTTTTTGAAAATTTCATTCACTTCATTTCTTGAAAATATGCATTTGTGCCTATGTGTCCAGACTTTAGGAACACCATAGAAGGAAAGATAAGCAGGACATCTTCAGAATTAATGTGTTAGGTGTGTTACATACTTCACAAAATAACCGTACTAAGAAATATTACTTGTATATGCACATTTAATACCTTTTTGTTTTTATGTGAAAATATTCATATACCAATATTTGTCAAGTTCATAACAATTAAAACAAAAGTCCCTCTAAATGTAACAGTGACACTTAATGACAATTGTCCTCTATGACAGACCTGAACCTTTTAAACTAAATCTTTCACCTCTCCTCTCTATTTTAGTCTCTGATGAGGAGGCAGTGCTTCCTCTCACCACGGCCAATCTCCCTTCTTCCACCCTGAATGTCCTTCCATCCTATACTCTCTTGTACATTGCATGCATTCCCTTTCTCTTTCTAACATTAGGTTCCATCCCTCCTGCCTATTCAGTTCTCTCCCAAACTTCATATGCTTTCACTTGACTCTACCATCTTCTCTAATTACCCAATAGCTCTCCTCACACTTTCACAGCCAAACTTCTAGCTTAAGGAGTTCATATTCATTGTCTTCACTTTCTTTCTCTTCATTCATTTCTCAGTCTATTGAAATCTGGCTTCTGACCTTATTACTCACCTGAACCGGCCTTCTGATAGAGATTCTTTAATTGCAACTTCCAGTGGATGAGAATAGGTTCTCCATACTATAAACTAGTAAATTTTACTTCAATTCCTTATAAAAATGTACTATTAAAGTGAACATGTACAGAAAGAAAAGATTACAGATAGTCAGCATGGCTTCATAAAAATCAAGTCATGACAGCCTAACTTAATTCATTTTTTGGCAGGATAACTAGACTGATATATTACAGGAATGCTGTAGATAGAGTTACCTAGGTTTGATAAGGTCTCTCCCTGTATTCTGGTGGAAGTAATTGTTTGGATGTGAACTTGGAAGGTCAGCAGTAGAACACATGAGAGATAAGTTCTGTTTAACATTTTTATCAGTGACTCAGAGAAAGATAACACACTTATCAAATTGATAGATGCCACAAAGCTGAGAGTTATCATTAATGCATTGGTTGACATAGTAAGGTTCCAAAATGATCTTAACAGGCTAGAAGATTAGGTCAAATCAAATAACATGAAATTCAGGAGTGATAAAGTATAGTCTATGTAGCTCCAGACTTAGGTTCAATATTGGAGGCTTCTCAATAAGCAATGCAGTGACTTATGTCCACTCAGGTTTTCCCTGTGAACCTCAGAATCTGAATTGTTTAGAACCCCTTAAAAATATGAAAGGTCCTCAGCTCACAAAAAATGCTCAGGGTAATAAGGCATAAAATATAGAATATGTTTTATTTAGCCCAACGGAAAATGCAAATAAATACTCCTTTTAAAATATTTTTTTCTTAGATAGTAGAGTAAGAGGTCACTCTCCTCCTCCCTTACTGACATCTGAAAGCCCAGAAAATATTGTCCCAGGAAAAACCCTGGAACAGTTGAGCCAGCAGAAAGGTAGGGTGCAGCAATTCTGTAGCCCAGGAAGCCTGGGGGACAAAGGCCCCTCTTATTCTGGAGAAGGGGGAGCAGTACAGGGTGACAGGTGTCCCAGCAAGCCAACAGCAAGCCCTACCCCAGCAAACCAGGGAGAGATCTTGAGCCCCAGGGTGGTGGAGCAGGCAAGCACCAACACTAGGACCCCTTGAGTGCCTCAGCATAAAACACCAGCTCAGAAAAACAACCACATGTGCCAGGGTTCTCCAGCAGCCAAATCTCTCTGTGCTTCAGCACAAGCCCAGGAAGCACAAATCCAGGAGGCACAGCTCCAGGCTAGCAGGCATCCTCTAGCAGCCAAACATTCAAGTGCAAGGCCCAGGGGAGCAAGCATCCCTCAGGGGCCAGACTCCCCACTCCCACCCCAAGAGCTCCAGTGACCCTGGCTCAGCACCAGGTAACCTGAAAGACCCCTACCACCTCCGGCTGCCAGCATCTAAGGCCCCAGCACACAAAGGAAGTGACCAGGTGCTGGGGTTCCAGCACAAGAAGCATGCATCCATGGCCCCTGTGCTCTAGAAGGAGAGCTCAACTCTAAAAGCCAGGAATTAGACAAATACCATGAACAAAAAGCAGAAAAAGACAGTGACCATAGATTCTAATTATGGGGACAGGGAAGATCAAGGCACAAATTCAGAAGAGAGCAGCATTGTCAATATACCTACATCCAAAACCTCAAAGGGGAATATCAACTGATCTCAAGCCCAAAAAGCCTTCTTGAAAGAGCTCACAGAAGATTTTAAAAGACAAATAAGAAAGGTAGAAAAAATGACAAAATAAATAAGAGTTATGCAAGAGAGAGTCAACAGCTTGGAAAAGGAAGGACAAAAATTGACTGTAGAAAACAAGTTCTTAAAAAGTAGAATTGGCCAAATGGAAATGGAGGGACAAAAACTCATGGAAAAGAAGAATCCTTAAAAACTAAAATGGGCAAAATGGAAAAGGAGGAACAAAATCTAATAGAAGAAAACAATTTGTTAAAAATTAGAATTGGGCAAGTGGAAGCTAATGACTCTATGAGATATTGAGAATCAGTCAAACAGAAACAAAATGAGAAAACAGAAGAAAATTTAAAATGCCTCATTGGTAAAACAACTGACCTGGAAAATAAGTCCAGGAGAGACAATTTAAAAATTATTGGAATGACTAAACAAGTATGAATGTAATGGAATGCAATTGTGCTATGAGAAATGAGGAGCAGATGGGCTTCATAAGAACCTGGAGAACATTGTACACAACCACAGACACATTGCTTCTATGAAGATTAGCTTTGGTAGACTTGGCTCTTCTCAACAATGCAAGCTTCTAAGACAACTATAAAAGACTCATGATGGAAAAGACTATCCATATCCAGAGAAAGAATTGTGGAATCTGAATGCAGATTGAAGCAAACTATTTGCTCGCTCTCTTCTTTTTTTCTTTTTAAGAAATTTAATTGAACTTAATTTTTGTTTTTGTTTTTTTTTACATCTTCCTCATGGTTCATTTCATTGGTTATAATTCTTCTTTGTAACTTGATGATTGGGTAAACAAGTTTAATGTGAAGGTATATGTAGAACCTAGATCAGATTACATGCCATCTTGGGAGTGGGGAGGAGAGGGAGGGGGAAAAAATTTGGAACTCAAAAACTTGTGGAACTGAGTGTTGTAAACTAAAAAAAAAAAGTAAATCAATTAAAAAAATAAAAAGAAAGAAAACATGTTTTTCTACTTTCAGAATAAAATAAAATATTGGTCTATCTAAAAACCATGATGAAAAAAAGAGCCTAGACAACATCTTTCAGGAAATCATTAAGTAAAATTGCCCTGAGGTCCTAGGACCAGAAGGGAAAATAGTTATCAAAAGAATCCACTGATCACCTCCTGAAAGAGATCCAAAATTGAAAATGCCAAATAATATTGTAGACAAATTCCAAAATTACCAGGTCAAAGAGAAAATACTGCAAACAGCCAGAAAGAAACAATTTAAATATCATGGAATCACAGTCAGGATTATGCAGGACCTTGCAGCTTCTACATTAAAAGATCAGAGGGCTTGGAAGGCATTTAAGGCAAGGGAGGTTGGATTACAACCAAGGATCAACTACCCAGAAAAATTGAGCATAATCTTTTAGGGGAGTAGATGGATATTCAATGAAATAGGGGACTTCCAAACCTTCCTGAAGAAAAGACCAGTGATCAACAGAAAATTTGATCTTCAAATACAAGACTTAAGAGAGGCATAAAAAGGTAAACAGGAAAGAAAAACAACTACATGTTATTAATAAAGGCAAACTGTTTACATCCCTACAAGGGAAGATGAGACTTGTAACTCAAGAACTATATTATTATCACACCATTTTAAAGGGTTATACATAGACAGAGGATGTGGGTATAAGTTGACTTTGATGTAATGATAAAAAATCTAATTAAGTGGTGAAAAGAGATTGTACTAGGAAAAGAGGAAAGGAGGAGGTAGACAAGGGTAAATGACATTCCATTAAAGAGCACAAAAAACTAATATAGTAGAAACAAAGAAAGAAGGGAGGGATATGAGCATTATTTGAACCTTACTCTCATTAGATTTGGCTTAAAGAGGGAATAATATAATCAGTTAAGTAAAGAAAGCTAATTTACCCTATAAGACGTAGGAGGAGAAAGGGCAAGGAAAAGAGGGTGTGGATAGAAGGGAGTGAAGAAGTAGTAAGTGCAAAAGGGAAGAAAGGGGAGGGAGTTGATAGAAGGGAGGGCAGACTAAGGGAGGCAGTGATTGAAAACAAAATTCTAGTGAAGAAGGAAAGGGAGAAAGGAGAGAGAAAAGCATAATGGGGGAAAATAGATGGAGCGAAAGACACAGATAGTAATCATAACTGTGAATGTAAATGGGATGAACTCTCCCACAAAACAGAAGCAGATAGCAGAGTGGATTAAGAACCATAATCCTACAATATGTTGTTTACAAGAAACAGAGTTGAAGCAGAGGGATGCACACAGGGTGAAAGTAAAAGGCTGGAGCAGAATATATTATGCTTCAACTGAAGTAAAAAAAAAGCAGATGTAGCAATCCTGATCTCAGGCAAAGCAAAAACAAAAATAGATCTAATTAAAAAGATAAAGAAAGAAACTATATCCTGTTAAAAGATACCATAGATAAAATTGTGCATACCCTTTGACCTAGCAATACCACTTCTAGGTCTGTATCCCAAAGAGATCATAAAAATGGGAAAAGGACCCACATGTACAAGAATATTTATAGCAGTTTTTTCTGTGGTGACAAAGAATTGGAAACCGAGGGGATGTCTATCAATTAGGAAATGGCTGAACAAGTTGTGGTATATGAATGTAATGGAATACTACTGTGCTGTAAGAAACGATGAGCAAGCAGACTTCAGAAAAACCTGGAAAGACTTATATGAATTACTTATGTGAACTGATGCTGAGTGAAATGAGCGGAACCAGGAGAACACTGTACACAGTTACAACCACATTGGTCAATGACTAACTTTGATAGACTTGGCTCTTCTCAGCAATGCAAGAATCTATGACAACTCCAAAAGACTCACAATGGAAAATCTTATCCACATTCAGAGAAATAATTTTGGCATCTGAATGCAGATGGAAGTATACTATTTGCTTTTCTTTTCTCTTGTCATTTTGTTTTGTTTCTTCTTTCTTGTGGTTCTTCTCATTAGTTCTAATTCTTCTTTACATTATGACTAATGTGAAAATATGTTTAATATGAATGTATAAGTAGAGCCTATATCAGATTGCATGCCACGTGGGGGAGAGGGGAGGACAAGGTGGGAGAGAAAATTCAAAACTTAAAATCTTTTGGAAGTGAATGCTGAAATTAATATATAATTTAAAAAAAGAAAAAATAAAATGTTTCTTTCATCTTTATCAAATATTTTAAAAATTTCTATCGTATATGTTTCAAAGTACTATATAGCAATATAGTAATGCATATAACTCATAAATAAATATTGGGGTGCTTGCTCAAAAATGTGTGCGATCCAAAAAAATTGGAGACCACTAATTTGTAGTGTTCTGTATATTATATGTTTTGTTATAGTGTTTGAGAGCTATCTGGGATACTAAGAGACTTAGTGGCTTAAATATATGTACATTTATTTAAAAATATAAGTTCCATGCTGCTATATTTTATATGTTATTAAAATATACACAAAAATGGGAAATAGAATGCTATGCATAAGAAGTAGCAAGTAAGATAGCTTGGCTCAAGTCTAGCGAGTATGAAGGGGAATAATAAATAATAAGCATGAAAAAATTTAAAGGATGAGATAAAAGTGAAATCAACAATATTTTTAATTTCTAAAATTTATTTATTGATAGTACACAAAATCTTAATGAGAGTAATGTGATCAAATATCCTTCACTAATTTTGAAACTCTTGGTTTGACACTTTGTGATACAATTATTCAAAGATACGGTTCTAAGTTTGGTTTACTTCAAAGTTTGATTTCAATGACTGTCATAGTTAAAATGAATACCTCACAAAGATGGATGGATGCAAATGGCAAAACTGCATTGTTGGATGTGTTTGCTAAATCCAGATGTTCATATTTCAACTTCATCTACCAATTTTGCAAATACTTGTTAAAACTCAGTTAATAAATTTCCATCTTTTCTGATGTCAGTCATTTGTTCTTGTAAACTAATTTGAAGGTGTTGCACTTCTTTGTTTTTAATAAATGGGTTCAAAATCCACTGAAATTCACCATTTGGAAGATTTTTATATAGCTTGGAAATAATATCCAATTTTCTTGTCTGTTTTTTTTTTCTATTTTTTCCCCTTAATATAAAGGAGGTAGAGTAGAAAAAGTCCTGATGAAATTGAAGGATTTTCCTAAACAACCTGATAACATAATAGAATGTGGGTGACTATTAGTCAGTGACCAAATTGAAGTCAAGTTCTTCAATCAACCTTGTGGAATTATAGGGCATTAGCCATTAAATGAGAGTGATTAAAGAGACAAAAGGAACTTCCAGTGATTGGCTGAGAGGATCATTCATGCCCTCTTGTGGGCTAGACAGAGAGAGGTCTGGCCCCTCTCTGAGATAATCAAGAAGACAACCAGCTTGATTAGTAGAGTAAAAGAGGATAGGGAATTTCGCTCTCATAGGCAATGCCATTTGTGGCAGAATCACACAGCCATGGAAGATGTGTTTCTGTCTCACTTGAGAGTGTAATTCAAGGAATTTGCTTCCTGATCACCTATATTTGTGTAGAGCGATTTGAGGGGAGAGAGCTTGACATGAGGAGTGAGGCTACCACTCCTACTGCTTGAGCGATGGCAGAACCAGGATTTTGAGGCTGCAGACCTTAGAAGGCTTCCCGTTGGTTCTAAGGTATGGGCTCTGATTCTTTCTTAAAGATCTTAGTCATGCTTTAGCAAAAGATCTGAGTTTGTTTAGAAACTGGAGGTTTTGCAGGCCCAGTGATCTCAGTAGAGCAACATACATAAAAAGACATCTCATGCAGCGAGGATTGGTATATATACGTCACAGGAGGGAGTCCTCTATCCAACATGTTCCTCTTCCTTGACCCCTTATGAGTTCTCTCTGTGCTTACACACTATTCCTATTGATGGTGTGGATGTTTGTGGGAGACTATGCCTTAAGTTTATGCACAGTGATACTCCACGGTAAATCTTGCTATGCTTTTCCAATATAAGCCATTGCATTGAACTAATTATGTCCACTGGCTAATTACTGAATGGTAAACACATTGGTAGGATCTTGTATTCCATAGCTTTGAAATACAAACCCACAAATCACCTTGAATCAATATTAGGCATCTCCCAGGGAGCCTGCCTGGGAAGTTAATGAGTAGTCCCAAAATACACTCCATTTAAGTGTGTGGATACAGGGATTTTTATAGGTGACACAATTATATCATCTTAGGCAATAAAAGCTAAGTTTTCAATGTCTTGATAATTGTGATGACTTCATGCTTAGCATCGATATCCTGAGGCACAATATACACTTACATTGAGGTGTATCTTTAAAAATAGTAGATATAAATTCACATTTCAATAATCATCTTGGTGATTTTAAATTTATGGGGCTGGTTGCTTGTCAGATTTGATTAAATCATCATTGTTTTAGCTCATAATGTGCCTGACAAAAAGCACATACCAGGAGTAAACATGTCAGCTCTCCGATTTTCTTGTTGCTTCATTGTCCTCACATTAGTATTATCATCAATCTGAGATTTATTTGCAGGAATGTTTTTAATGCCACTTTGTGTCCCTTTTGTGAAGGTTTTTTCAATTTAAAGTAGACAATATCATCTCTAAGTCCACTTGACTCAAGACACATAAACTGCAACTTGTTACGACACACTAAAAGCAATTGCTTGTGTTAATGGTAAGGGAGCCACTGTCAAATTGTTGGCATTGAAGAACTCCCACTTTTCCCTCAAGATAACTTCTGTACCATATGTGAGAAGTAATAGTCTTACATTGAACCCAAATGAGAGCACTGTTATTAATCTATATATCAAATCAATAAAACTTTGTTCCCTTCTTATTTGCCAAAAAAATAGGAGGACTGATAATTTTTTCTTATCCCCAACATATGGGATGATTCTTTCCTAGGGTGTGCACATCCCAATTAATAGACCATTAATATAAACTACAGGCAAATTGTTGACAGTATATTGATGGACAGCATTTCTACAACAGAAGTTCTCTACACTGATGAAATCACAGGTTTAAAAAAGAAAAGCTTTTCTTTGGGCCATTAACCTCTCCCTTTTGGGGTACCTTTACCACTTTCTAATCTTCTCTCTTCTTTCTTCCCATCCTTTAGGCAGCCCTGGATCAAAACTGGCTCTCCCTAAAGTATCCAATATCAGTATCTTATACCACAACATGAATTTAAATCAGTGTCAATTACCTGTTTCTGTTGCATTTCTAGTATAAGTCTTGTTAGTGATTTTAGAAGATAAAAGTGACCTGTAAGGAATTTCAGGCACCAAAAAGTTGAGGGGGAATATATTTTGAGGAGTAAGGGTAGTAGATCTTATATGCTCCCTGAAAATTGACAATGTAGGTACATTAACTAACTATGGAGTATCCTGTGAAGAGTGACCAATATGGTGTGGAGCCTATAGAACATGCCACAAAAACAGGAGTTGAAGGAGCTGGACACATTATGGTATGTTAATCATCTTCAAGTATTTAAAAAGTATTATCTTCAAGTATTTAAAAGATTTTTATGTGGATGAAGGTTTAGATTTCTGCATGTTACCACAGAGCTGGTACAATGGCTGGAAGGTGCAGAGAAACAGATTTCATCTTGATATAGGGGTGTGTACGTGTGTGTATGTGTGTGTGTGTGTGTGTGTGTTTGGGGGTGATTATTACCAATTGGAAATAATCATAAGTATAATGAGCTGCTTCTGAAATTAGTAGGTTCTACTTTACTATGTCTCTTCAAGCAAAAGCTAGATGACCACTTATTAAAGATACTATAGTGGGGATGACCGTGCAGATGCAGGCTACAGATGTATTGTGAGGTCCCTTCCTACTCTGAGAGTGTGATTCTTTGAAAATCACAGTAGGATATAAGTTCCCTGAGGGCAGAAGCTGTTTGATTTTGGTCTTGATAATCCCAACACTTTGTACATTGCCTTGCACAAAGTAAGAGCTTAATGATTATTTAATCAAATTGAATGAGACCACATTGGCTCCATTGACTTACTTCCTATGGATGGTCATTGCTTACTGTGTACCTAATACTATGCTGCGACCATGTGGAATTCAAAGACAGATGTAAGATATAGTCTCTGCCCTTGAAGAGTTTACAGTCTATTGGGGGAGGGTGATAAAAATGTGGTGAAATGGTGCATTCCATGATGGTGAACTACTTCAAAGCAGTGTTACCAAACTCAGATAGAAACAGATCCGCATACTGACTTCAAAAACTACAATTAACATTATCTATGTTGTACTGTGTTTTTTGTCTACTTTGTTAAACATTTCCCAATTACATTTTAATTACATTTAATTTTTCCATTTAAATTACATTTAATTTAATTCCATTTTAATCAAGCACAAAACTGCCCTCAAATTCAATACCATTCTTTAAGAGAATACCATTAAAAGATGAAATAATATTTTTTAAAAACTTCATAGAATTTGTTAATGATGAATGCATAGGGAAAGAGCCCCAAATGTAGAGGAGTCCAACTATGGCAAGGAGGCACTGTGTGTAGCATGAAGGTTGTCACTGTATGGCTTGAAGAGAGGTAGAATAGATGTTTCCAGTCTCTTTTTCCTCACTCGTTCTCTAAGGAAACTTTAATTTCTGCCAGGAGGGAAAGCAGGAGGTGTGCCTCAAAAGCTTGGCCATTCTGTCATCCTTAGAGAGAAGAGTACAAGGCTAGAATTATATCTATCTGCTCCCTTAAATATTATTATTTTAGGGGTATGATCAAGTTCAATCTAACTTCTGAGCACTGGGTCGTTATTGGGGGAAAGAGCAGGACCCCCAGCTCTATATCTAAGGCTTGACTTTATTCCCACCAAAAACCAGTTCTACAATGAACACACATAGTACTTAGCCAAAAAAAAACTATTTATCCAAATTATAGCAAAATAAAAATCAAAAAAGTTTATGTAGGCTAATATATAGCTGACAATGCAAAGGAGTTCTCTCATTGGGAGCAAGGTAATTCAACTCAACCAAGATAAAGTCCTTGATCTCATTCAAGGAGAAATTCCCCACAGTCTCTAGAGTAGCAAGCTGGGAATAGAGATGTGATGGAGACTATCATTTTCTTCTTCCATGTCTTCCTAAATTCTTTTCCTTCGGCAAACAGAAGTGGCATTAGCCTCTTCCCTCCTGGAAGTGGAAGCCAGGAGTGCCCAAAGCAATTTGAAGTTTGAAGAAGACCTGAAGTTTGAGGAGTCATCTTCAGGAACAATTTCTTCTTATAAGACTGGGTTATTTAGGATATCTGTTTGGTGTCCTGTTTAGTTTGGGTAGTTAATTGTAGAGTTAATCTTTGATTTCATTTTCGTTCTTAGTTTTTTTTTTTTTTTGACCATATACCTGTGTGCTGTACTTTGAGAATTCTTTTTATTTCTCCTGGTTTTGTTGTTATTTCATCTTACTCATTTACTATGTTGTTGATTTGATTTTCTGTCTCCTTTTAATCGGATTGGCTAAAGGTTTATCAATTTTCCTATTCCTTTCAAATAATCATCTTTTGATTTTGTCTATAGTCTTTTTCTGTTTCCATTTTACCTATTTCACCTCTAATTCTCAGTGTCTCCTTTTTGAATTTATTTGGGGTTTAAAAAAATTTATGATTTTGGTATTTTGGAAAACAGTTCATAATCCTTTCCTTTTCTATTTTGTTAATTTTTGGTTTTAAGGGTGTAATTTTTCTTTCTATTATTAATCAACATAACCAAATGCTCAGCATCATCATCTTCAATACAAAATCATTTTTATGATTTGTTCTGCATCTTTGTTTGTACTCCCTACACTGATTGCTATTCTTATTCCACTGGGGTTTATAAAGGATATATTTAGTATTTCTGTTGTTTTATATTTATTTGCAACTTCCCCATGAGGCAACATATGTTCAACTTCTGCTTAAGTTCTATATGATAGAGATAAATATCTATATTGCTTAGTGGTTCTATTAAGAAGGTTCCATAAATTCTTTTAGCTTTTATTTCTCCAGCAGTTTTCAATTTCATGTGTTCCCTTTTATCAGGCTTTCTGTTATATTTGTCCAACTCTGAGAGAAGAACATTAAGATATCCTACTATCATTGTGTTACTATTTATTTCTTTTTGTAGCTGAGTTCAATTTTCCTTCATGAATTGAGTTTTTATTGCACTTAATGAAATAGGATATATACATACATATATATGTGTGTGTGTGTGTGTGTGTGTGTGTGTGTACATACATAAATACATATGTATATACGTGTGTCTGTCTCTGGTTCCTTTAACCATGATCTAATTTCCTTGTTTCCCTCTTTTTTCACAGTGAATTTTTATTTTTCCTTTGTCTGATCATGTGATTGAATTCCTGCTTTTTTGGATTCATCTGATACACAGTAAATATTATTCCATTCTCTAACTTTTATATGTCCCCCCTAGTTCTGCTCATATCTTTCTTATGAGCAATAGATTATAGACTTTTATTTCTTATTTAATTTGTCCCTCTTTAATTTTATTGGATTGCTTAATCCATTTAAAGTGAAGAAATTTTGTTTTATATTTTCCTTCAAGTGTGTCTCTTGTATTATTTTTTTTTCTGAATCAGAATTTATTTTTGTTCTACTTCCTCTCTTAAAACTGTAATTGGTCTCTATGATTATTTTTTGCTGAATCTTCTTTAAGGCAACTCTATTACTACAGATTCTCTTCTCAACTTCAATTTCCCCCTTCTAACTCCTCCCAATAATCAGCCCTCTCTCTGGTTTTGAAGTTTATTGATTCCTTTTTATTTCTTCTTTTTACTTAGTGATCTAATTCTTTCTCTGTTTTACTCCCTTTTCTCTCTCAGTTAAGTAGTTATTTCAAAATCCTCCCTCTTCTTCCCCTCTCCATATTCTTCTGTTTGCTTTTTAATTTTTTCTGTCCCTTTTCTAAAAAGGATTACTTTGTTGTGTTCTTTTCAAGTTTTGTCTTCTATTTCTTTCTATTCTAAGCTTTTATTCTGATATATTTATTCCTTCTCAGTCTCTTTGTGTTCTCATGAAATTAAAGCTTTTAAAACACCAAGTTCCAGTTCTTCTTTCTAAACAATTTCTATGTTAATGTCTTCCTAATATTATCTCCTCACACCTTTTTTTTTCTGTTGTGCCTTACTCTTAGAAATATCAATCCTAGTAGGAGGTAAAGAAGATAGAAGCATTGCTTCATGGCAGAAACTTCCTTCATTCTAATTCTATTCCCTGCACTCCTTACTATTTTCGTACTCATCTTTCATGAAATCTCCTCTCTAGGCCTATGTCCTCTGTTAATGGCAATTGCCTCTAGAAACTCTGATATACCTTTACTAGAAGCAGGAGATTGTCCATGGAAGTACAACACTGTCTCAGGGGAAGTGATCTGCCTGTGAACCAAACTCACATATAAATTAGAACCATTATAATGTCTGGAGGTGGAGGGACAGAAAAGAGACCAGCATCATTGGATCACAGAGTACATGGAGGGATATAAGGTTTAAGAAGACTGGAAAGTGTAGAGGAGGGCAAGTTAAGAAGAGAAGGGAAAGGAATAAGCACTTACCTAGTGCCTACTATATGCTGGCTGCTGGCACTTTTTATAAATACTATTCCATTTAATTCTCACAACAACCCTCCAAGGTAGGTGCTATTAATATCCTCATTTTACAGTAAAGGAAATTTAGTCAAACAGTTTAAGTGACTTGCCCAGGAAAGTGTCTGAGAATAGATTTGAACTCAAGTCTTCTTGATTCTAGGACCACTCCTTTATCCAGTATACATCCACAAGTCTGAACTTTAGCAAGATCATTGTGACAGCTGAGAAAAGGATGGACTGAAATGAGAGAGACTGATGGCAGGGAGACCAACCAGTAAATTACTGAAATAGTCCAGGAATAGTAGTGTTGGAGGAGAGAAGGGGGTTTACAAAGGTAAAATTGAGAAATTTTGGCCACAGTTTGGATATGGGGGAGAGGGGTGAGAGAAAGTAAAGAACTGCAAATGACATCTAGGTTGTGACCCTAGGTGACAGGGAGGATGGTAGTGTCCTTGACAGTAAAGGAAAGTTAAGAAGAGAGTAAAGTTATGGAGGAAAGATAATTTGTTCGGTTTGAAACAGCTTAAGCTTAAGATGTCTACAGGATTTCCAGCTTTAAAAGTCCACTAAGCAGTTGAATCCATGACACTAGCAGTCAGTAGAATATGAGTTCATAGGTAAAGGAGGAGATGAAATGAAAGAACATCAATAAAATATTTAAGCAGTACATGGAAGAAAACAAAAAAGAGTTCAAAAGGAGATATACAACCCACAGTAATCTGTTTCTATTTAAGTTTGACACCACCACTTAGAAAATAGAAGGAATATAAGGTATAGAAATACAAGATAAAGGGTAATTTGTTAATAACTGCAGAAAAGGTCCCAATGGAATGGGAGGACAGAGGAACATTTTTGAGGGGTAGGGCTGAAATGGACATGGATGAGACTATGGGGCTAAGTAGAAGAGGTAGAGGTGTGACCCCACTGGTATGGTACTCTCCTCATTAGTGGCAATTAATGACCATTCCTGCATGAAGGGCAAGGCAGAGCTGGTGAGAGCAGAAGAGGGCTTTGGTTTCTTCAAGTCCTCTTCAAGCTTTTGGTCACTTTGGGCACTTTTGGCTTCCAGCTTTGAGAGAGAAGATGGATGAGTCCAACTCCATTTCAGGTTGCTCAAGGAGGAAAAAAAAAACACATCTGGAAAGAAGGTGGAGTGAAAGGAGCTGACGGTCTCCATCGTGTCCTTATCCCCAGTTTGCTACAATGGAGACTCCAGAGAACTTCCTCTTTGGTGAGATCTGAGACTCTCATGATAGAGGTGAGAGATCTCACTTCCAGTGGGAGAGCTCCTTCACTCTCTATTGTCTGGTATATATTTTTCTATGTATACTTTCTCTGATTTCTGCTTGGCTATTGATTGGATAGATGGGTTTTTTTGCTAATCACTATGTGTGCTCATTGTGTATCTGATATTTCATGGGAAAGGAGTCAAGCCTTGGTTATAAAGGTTGGGATTTTCTTCCTTCCCCCAATAATGAAACGGACAGAATTTAGTTCAAACATGAAAAACATATCACCTAAATTAATAATATTAAAGGGAACAAACAGATATGATTATAGTTAAGTTCTGAGGAGGGCAGAGTGACAAAGCTTTTGGCCCCACCCTCCTGCTTCCCCTTCAGGAAGAAATTAAAGTCTCTTTCAGAAAAGGGTGAAGGGAGAAAAGGCTAGAAATGTGAATTCTGTCTATGTTTGAACCATATAACACATCCATGCTACATTCAGGGGGACAGCCCCTCACAACACTCAGGGCCTCACTAGAGAGGATTTTCATATCAGCAGAAATGAACTCTGAATCATAAAGTTAAGGGGAGAAGGAATTGAGGATTTTCCTACCAACACATGCAAAGAAACCAAATGAAATTGATCGGCATGCCTGCCATCGAGGATGCTTTGCTTCCTTTGGTTCCTAGAGGCCCACAATATCTTAATAGGTTTCACTCAAATCATACATGCTTTCAAGTGTGAATTGGGCAATAGACTGTCATTTGAAGACAACACAGTTTAAGTTTTAAGAGAACCAGTAGGCTAGTCGCTCAGTGATGAATTCCTTCAAGCAGAGCAACTCAGAAAATCAATTGTGAAGGCCTGGAAGGATTTCAACATTTGTCAGTTGGAGGAATGTCCACATTGATGAAATTAAAGCTCTTAGGAAATAAGACCAAGCATTATTATTTGCATTTTGAGAAAGAGGAAGTTTAGTCTCAAAGAGGTTAAATGACTTACCTGACATCACATAACTAGTTAAGTGCCAAAGTAAGGATTTGAACCCAGGTCGTTTGCCCACAGAGCCAGTGTTCTTTCCATTGCTCTTAGCTCACATTGCCTTCCCACCACTGGTCACAACAACACTGGTTCCCCAGTATAGCCCAAGTCCAATTCAGACATCTTGTCCTGATTTTCTATGTCATAATGCCTTCACAGTGTGCCCTGAGCACCTCTTTAAACTCTGACCAACACGTCCTCTTTCACATACCCCTTCTCACTCTCTTAGCCCATTTATCTTTCTTTCCTTCTCTCTCTTGTTTACCCAGGCTTTTCTAGGAGACATCAGTGTCTTCCTGCTCAGCTCTTCTCCAAGATGAAGTTAGACATGGTCCTTCCACCACAGCTCATTTGAGAACATCTTCCGCTCCTAAGGGTAAGCAGAAAGAACCTCTGTTCAGATACATGAGTGCATCAAACACCCTTTTAACTAACAATTTTCTAGCAATATGTTTAGGTCTCTAAGGGTAGGAGGAAGGGGCAAGGGACAATGGAGCCTACCTATAGCACAATAAGAAGCTCTTACACCCTTTGATTCCAGTGGCATGCTCTAAACGATTTCTTCATAAGAGCCATCTCTGTGTACTGGAAAGGGGGAGAAGGGACTTCATCATTCCTCAGAAAACTCTAACCATAAAATTTGATAAAGAATCAGTGCTTGAGCCCTCCAACCCCATGCCCTAGTTCCACCTGGCATTAACAATTAGCTGTTCCTCTGACATAGGGTTTAATTATTTTTATTATTATTCCTCTGAAATCAGGCTATAATTAAATCCCAAATTGTACTGGAGACTTTATTGTCATGGCAAAAACAGAACACAATGTCTGGAGACTAAAAAAAAAACCTATTTCAATAAAAATTAATTATGTGCAGCTCTCGTCCCAGTCTCAGTGGAGGTTTAGGGAATGCATTATGAAGACCTGGGGTGGCACCATGGCTCCTGGTACTAAAAACTCTTTCTACTGCAGCTCTAGCTCAATGCCTACCATCTCCATTCATGTGGAAATCCCACATGATTCTCTCCTTTCCTCTGGGTTACTGCTTGTTCTTTGCATCCCTGTGGTATTGTGTGTGTGTGTGTGTGTGTGTGTGTGTTAAAGGGGAAAAAACCTAAACTAAAAACCATGCTAAGAAAAGAAGGGGGAAGGGAAAAAACATAAAAACATAAAAGGAAGTACATGTGATCTGATATTCCACCTAAATAAATTTTTCTTTCACCTAAAGAAGAATGATTTTTATTGTCTCATGAACATAAGGCTTTTGCCAGTAGCACAAATCTGAGTTCCATCTTTTGGCTTGAGTTGCTCAGTGACAAGTCAAAAGAGAAAAGACAGAAATGAAAGGAGGTTCCACCAGAAGTTCCCCTCAGCCACATGCCAGTGTCTATGTTTCTTGGTACTGAAGCCAAGACTTTGAGAGATTCAGCTTTCCTAGGCTTGAGAGCCCTAGTCTACCAGCCAATAAGACCTCGGCTTTATTATGTTCCCCACATCTACCACCATTTTTGAGGCCCTGACCATTATAAGAGTTCAAAAAATAAGGCTCAAAAAGCAGATATGAGGAAGGAAGGAAGCTCTTGAACAGGAAATGAAAAGGAAAATAAGAGAAAGGAAGCTTGGGGGCAGTCACTGGTTCTCAGATAAGCAGTCCAGTTAATCACACAATTTTTGTGCCAACCCCCCCTCCCCCATCTAAAAAAAAAAAAGAAAAGAAAAGAAAAAGAAAAAGTCTGCAATCACCCAGAGAGACATAAGGCACAGTGCTAGGTGTCTTTGGCTTTATCAAAGGAAGTAGATTGTTATTCTTCCAATGGATCCAACCACTTATTTCCATAGCTTCCAAAAAGCCTTTCTACAGCAGATCATCTAATAGCTATAGCAATGTGCTCTTGTCTGAGGAGATCCCATCAGACCTCATTGAGAAAGAGAATGGAATCCATACTTAATATACCCATAAAAACTATTTGCTGCAATCAGCTTGGTCATTAAACAATCTGCCTGCAGAAGGGAAAGTGGGTAACTTAACAGGACTGAGCAAATCAGAAGGAAAATTGGGATTAAAGTTCAAAACCTTTTACCTAAGTCTGTGAGCCTTCAATCTATACCTTGAACATAGTAGGTGTTCAATAAATTGTTGAATGAATGGATGAATGATAATCATTATGATTATAACTGTACCTTTGGGATTTTTCCATGGCACAGGGTATACATCCAGATGATGAGAAAGAAAGTTATTCACTTATAGGATGTTCAACACTTTTTTCAAGCCTGCTATAGTACCTGCTTATCTTCCCAAGGATATCCTATCTCTTATATTCTCTATCCAATGGAGGTCACTGCTTTGGCCATTCCCCTCAACTCTCAGGGCCAGAGTAGGTCAGTGTTGAATTGATAGGCTTTTTTATTATTTAATAAAAAAAAACAACAAAAACAAACTTGAAGGAATCTAAGGGACTAATCCTTCCTAGAGTAATTAATTATCTGGGATATGACTTAGAAGCTTCTAAGACTTGGCAAATTCAAATGGTGATTTACATGGGGAAAGGATGTTTTCATAATGGAAACTAAAAAAAAAAATGCCAAGATTCTGAAGTTCAGGAAGATATTTATGACTTTGAGGGCTTTATGTAGTGTTTTTAAATCACTGCTGCCAAACAAATGTAGGGGGTTCAGAAATGAAAGTTATAGCTGGAAAATTGGATTGGTTATGAAGACAATATCTGAGATTGGGACTTGAATTTCTGGGCCATGGTTTATAGCACATGAGTCACTTCTTCGAATCTTAGGTTTAAGGGATTCTATGAATCCATACCTTTTCAAAACCATAGCTTATGAGTCCCGGTGAATGCATTTACCTTTTTTCCAGTCAGCCATAGGATACAGTTCAATCAAAACTGTTCAAAGAAAGCACCAGTAAGAAAATTGACAATATAATATTCCTTTTATAAATTTAGGGCACGCTGTCCCACAAATACACTAATCATCAATGGAGAGAGTGAACATGCATGGGGATCATTAATCAATCAATCAACATTTATTAAAATACCTACTATATGCCAGATATGTGCTAAGTGCTGGGGATGCAAAAAGAGGCAAAAGATAGCCCTTTCTCTCAAGGAGCTCATAATCTAAGATTGAATTGTGCATGAGGGGCATACATGTGCCATGCATGCGGCCAAAGCACATAGATTGTGGGGGTAAATCACAGTTTTATTTCATTCTTATTCCAAAAACTTATATCTTTTATTTCATTTTTAATTTAGTATTTTATTTTCCCCAATTACATGGAAAAACAATTTTCAACCTTTGTTTTTAAAATTATCAAATTCTCTCCCTCCCTCTTCACTCCCCCTCTTTGGAAAGGCAAGCAATTTGATATAGGTTATATATTTGTAGTCATGCAAAACATATTTCCATATTAGTCATGTTATAAAAGAAAACATAGACCAAAATAAAAAAAAAACAAGAAAAATAAAGAAAGTAAAAAAGATATGCTTTCATCTGTATTCAGACTCTATCAGTTCTTTCTCTGGGGATAGATAGCATTTTTCATAAGTCCTTAAGAGTTGTCTTGGATCATCGTATTCTTACAATATTGCTGTTACTGTGTACACTGTTCTCCTGGTCTACTCATTTCACCTTGTATCAGTTCATGTAAGTCTTTCTATGTTTTTCTGATAGCATCTAGCTGGTCATTTCTTTATCACAATAATATTCTATCATAATCACATATTACAAATTGTTCAGCCATTCCCCAATTGATTGGCATCCTCTCAATTTGCAATTCTTTGCCCCCAGAGAGCTGTTATAAATATTTGGGCATAATTCAAAATTGTTCTACATAATGGTTGAATCAGTTCACAACTCCACCAGCAATGCATTAGTGGATCAGTTTTTCCCACATCCTCTCCAACATTTGTTATACTCCTTTTCCATCTTTTAGGTGAGAGGTAGTAGCTTGGAATTGTTTTAATTTGCATTTCTCCAATCAGTAGTGGAAAATCACAGATCTGATGCTGTAGGATCACTCATATCCTCTAGTGATTTTGTTTTGCTGCTCTCATTGGTCCTACTCTGCATTAAACATGGTATCTCTTTTGGGTGTATTGTTGCTAGTCTTGTAACTTCAAGACATATAGTAGTCTTCAGATAGTAGGTGATATGGTGGATAGAACGCAAAGTCTGAAGTTAGGAAGATTTTAGTTCAAATCCGACACTTAGTATATGACCCTGAGCAAATCTTAACAGCTGCCAGTCTTGGTTTCTTCATCTATAAAATGGAGATAATAATACTGCCTATCTTCAAGGATTTTGTGAAGATTAAATAAGATCATATTTGTAAAGGACTTAGCACAGTGCCTGTCACAGAGTAGATGTAGTAGCAATTACATTTGAAGATCTTTCCCATCTGTTAATAGGCCATGTGACCTGCTTGCATCACAGGAAGCCTAAGTTACATGGTAGGTGGAGCTTCCTGACAGGAAAAGGAAATTATGTCGCATAAAATGCTGAGAAAGAGAGAGAAAGATGTTTTTGCTACTGGTGGGTGCTAATGGCAGCCCTCATGATTGTTAGAACTGAACAGGCTGACTTAGCTGTACTATGAGTTTGTTTTGGGGAGACTCCAGCAGGGAGTCAGAGAGGTTTTGGGATGGTGAGTTTCCAAGTTGTGATGTGGTGTTTTAAGTTCTTTGTTGTTATGATAAAGTAGGCTCACTGGCTGTGGGAGCTGGACATTTGGTTATGGGATATGATTTTTTGGTATCTGAATAAATGTTATGCTTCTTTTACCTTCTTTATGGAGAGTGTCTTATACCTTGCAATACAGAACTACATAGGCATATTCATGATTATCATTGATGTTGTGTTTATTGCCTTGCTGTTTCAGTAGGCAATTAAAAAATGCTTGTTTGCTTCCTTCTCCATTGACTCATTATTCTACAGTCTGGAGGTGACTGCTGATCCCTTGGTTTTTGTTCAGTATTGCCACTAGCTTCTTGACTTCTCTTTTCAGGACACACAAGCCATCTCAACTCCAGTCTACCAGGGTACAGTGACTAGAGTCTTCTTATACTTTTCTCTCCATTGCGTACTCTTCAACCCAGTGACCTCCATGCTGTTCCAAGAACAATATATTCTATTTCTTTGCTCCAGGCATTTTCTCTGCCGGTCTACACACCTGCTTAATTGGCTTCCATAACTTCCTTTAAATCTGAAATAAAATCCCATCCTCTACAGGAATTCTAGTGTCTCATTCTGTTATTTCTTATATATCCTGTATATAACTTGTATAAATATTGGTTTGTTAGATTGCAAGTGCTCGGAAGACAAGGGCTGTCTTTTGCTTCTTTTTGTGTCCTTAGCACAAAGCTAGGCCCAAAGTAGGTGCTTAATAAATGTTTGGTTAAAGTTACTTACTGAGAAGGGGCAGTCTGGCTGTTTTCAGGTGACAGTCAGTTAACAAAAAACAGATGGAGTACCCCCAGGCTGAGATTAAGGTTTTTTTTTTCTTTTCCTTCAGGGAAATTAAAATCCTCTAGATAGATAACTATGTATATTTGGGATTCCCCAAACTCTTTCTGGTTTAGCATACAAATAAATTTAAGCCTTTGGAAATAGTTTATCATAGGTGATGTCTTGACTCCTGTGTGAAGTGAATTTAAGTGGCAGAGTTGCACAAAGTCATCAGCCTCACTTTCTCTTCCAGAGTCATCAAAATCCAGTCCCAAGACAAAAGTTAAGACACTAGCTATGGACTGGGATGCAGATGACCTTGGCATTTTTGATGTCTGACCAAGCTCTAAGCACTCCATAGCACCTGCTTTAGCCTCCTTCATGGCCATAGGAACAAATTGTTCTCATTCATCCATTCCTCAGTGGGGAAGTCTTCACATACTTGGAGCAGACATCCCTCTAACTCACTGACAGGTTTGAGACCTGCTGGTTAACCTCAACCTGCTTTAGCCCATTTGCTGAGGCATTTTACTGGGGTATAGCTGCTACACAAGCTATAGTTTCTTGGAGCCACAGGTAAGAGTTGAGTGCTGGGTGGACCCCAAAGGTGGATGCTATCCTAGAGAAGGGTTCAGCAAGCCTTCATAGCAAAGAAGCTAGTCCTCCTGGAACACCCCTTAGAAAATGGTAAGCTAAGTAGGAAAGGTCATTGTTATTTAGTCATCTACTGTTCCTGCCTTTATTATTCATATCTGTCAGCAGAAACCCCAGATTATTTTGATTTTATATTTTTGGTCAGTAGAAAAACCTGTCTCACTACAATAGGAATATAGGAAATGGACCAGGAATAGACTGTATCTAAGAAGAGTTGGTAGAAACAAATTGGCCTGAAGTATGAAAAGTCTTACCAAGGAAGCTTTAACTTCAAAAAATAAACATCACCCATCAAATTAGAAAACATGGACAGAAATAGGCACTACAACAGTAGAGATTCCCACAATTTACAGGAGACAAAATCCAAGAACACAGATCACAATGATATCAATAACCCTGAAGGGCTATAAACACATCCGTAAAGTACTGCTCACAAGTAAGGTAAATTAGACATTTGACTTACAAAAGCACATGGAAAGCCACCTTTTTTCCCTCTTTAGGCTACATGTTACAAAATAGTATTAGGACAGTACTTTAGTCTGAAATTCTTGGTCTAATTCAAATAAGAAACTATTATCAATGTCTCTTTAACTCCAGATTTTGAAACAATACTCTGAATTTTTTTGCTGAAGGCCTAATTACTTTGATTAACCTTGCAAAAAGAATTTTGGAGGATTGAGACTATTTTTTCTGATATCAGAATGAAGGCATGGAGGGGAAAAAGTCAAGGGGCACTTGACTTATTTACTTAAGAACAAATATTCTTCCTTGTCTTGACTGTTAGAATAATGATCCAACTAAGAGACTGAAGAAGTAGCTGATTACTTCTTTAATGGAGTTTCACCTTTGGCCAGTTGAAAAGGAGACTCTTTGGAAGGAGTAATTAAAGAAGAATTTAATGGCTTTAGAAAAATGATCCTCTAGGGCAGGTTCTTAAGCTGAGATCCATGGCCTCCCAAGGGATCTAAGGAAAGAGTTCAGGGTTTATGTGAATTATTTTTTTTAAAAAAAGGTCTGATTTTTCAAAATAATTGATTTTCTTTGTAATCTTATGCATTTAAAACATGCTGAGAAGGGGTGTCTAGGTTTTATCATTCTGTGAAAGGGGTCCATGATAAGAAAAATAGCCTAGCCCCTCTCTGCCATGCATGTTAGGCTAATTTTTTGCTTAAAAAGGATTGAGATATTCCTCAGACTCAAGGAACTAAGAACTCAAATTGTTGACATTATTTCCTCATCATTTATATACAAAACAGATACTAGGAATAGTGGTTAGTGGAGGTGTTGGACTCTTGGATACTTGGCTAATGAATGCTGCTCACAGCTTTGATTAGTTGAATCAATTCAGAGTTTTTCAATGCCCATTCTTGAAGAATGACCTACTAGCGCTAAGTATATCTCCTTTAGTTAACTGTTAAATGACCTATGTGTCTCATTTTATTCCGATATTGAAACTAAAATACCATGGGATTCACCTGGGTCAGGATTACTACAGAATAGAGTCCATATCACACAAAAAGTTAAGTACCTTCACTCTAGGTTATGCTGAAAGTTAAGGAACTATGGATCTGTTTGATGAACCAAATTATTAACTCAACTTTCACCTGATCTCTGTAACCCTGTTCTGTCTTGCATAATTTTGTCTGAGAACAATAGAAAGATTATCAAAGACATAGGGAAACTGCTTTCTCTCTAAGCGGAAATATTTAGGAGTAGTTTAAGCTCAATAATGAAAATTACTTATGACAGGCTTGTGAATATAATGCAGAGTCCAGAATTTTCTTCCACATAATGCAAAGAGGTAAACTTTACCTCCTTTAGGTATTAGCATGAGACAATAATAATAACTCTATAGTGCTTTAAGATTTGGAAAATGCTTTATGTATATTATCTTATTTGATCCTTATAACAACCCTTTGAAGTAGGTGCTATTATTATTCCCCATTTTATGGACTAAGAGACTGGTGCTAAATGACTTGCTCAGTACTACAGAGCTATCTGAAGCAGGATTCAAGCTTAGGTCTTCCTGACCTAAGGGCTTCCTTCTATGTCCAGAACTCTAGCCACTCAATGTTTTTGATATCTCTGACTATTTGACCCTCTAACAACCACTATTAGGCCTAAACACCAAGAAATGATGAAAGGGCTGGTTTCAGAGAAATCTGGGAAGACTTACATGAACTGATGCAGAATGAGGGCCAGGAATACAATTTATACAGTAACAATATTATAAAGAAAAACAACTTTGAGGGATATGAAGATACGACTTCATAGAGCTGATGAAGAAGAATTCTATCCATCTCCCCAGAGAGGACTAATAGATTCAAGGAATATAATGAAACATACATTTTTTTTTTAACTGTGGGGATTGATTTCACCTGACAATGCTTATTTTTTACAAAGATTGAATTTTTTGCTTTGTTTTTATAGAGGGAAGTTTGCTAACAATTGTTTTGCCAAAAAAGAAAGGTAAAAGGATCATTGAAGCATATTTTTTAATTGCACAGAAAAGAGTGAAAGGAAGTTCTGAAGGAAATACAGACAAGCAGAACAGCTTTAGAGTAGTATTTGATCTTTGTATCAAAATTCTAAAATGAGCATTTGTTTTCCAAGATGTGCTGACAACTGACATAAATATATACATATTTATAGAGACATTTAGATGTGTGGGTGGAAGTAACCAAAAGCCATTCTCTATAGATACGTTGTCACAGGATAGTAATGAACAGTTCTCAAAAAGAACTTTAAACTCTTAAAACCTTATGATAGATAAACTATTCTAAATCACTAAAAATAAAAGAAATGTAAATCAGAATAACCCTAGATTTCACCTCACACCTAGAAAATTAGCACAAATGACAAAAGATAAATAGGCAGTGTTGGAGAATTCTTTGAAATTATATGAGTTACTTTATTAAAATGTTACCCTTTGCCATTCTACTCCTAGGCATTTACACCAAGGAGGTCACTGACAAAAATAAAGTTTTTTTTATACTTCAAATATTTATGTCAGTCCTTTTTGTGGTGGCAAAGAAATAAAAATAAATACATCTCCATTGACTGGTGAATAATGGTTAAACAAATTATAGTATATAATTGTAATGTAATGTTACTGTGCTGTAAGAAATGACAAATATGATGAATACAGAGATGCATGGAAGAACTTTTAAGAACTGTCACAGAGGAAAGTAAGTAGTACAAAGAAAACTATCACAGTGACTACAACAATATATACCATGACTACCACCACCACAAAACAATAAAAACTGAATGGTGCACAATTACATAAAATAAAAACAGCCCCCAGAGAAGATGTATGATAAGGCAACTTTTCCCACTCCTTTGCTGAGGAAGGGAGTCCAGTTGTAGAGTATTGCCTATATTGTCAGACTTTTTCAGTGTTTTGATTAGTTTTGCTGATTTTTGTCTCCTTTTCCTTTTGTTCTCTCTTTAAAACTTATTCTTTGTAGCTGATGACTTCTTGCTTTGCTTGCCAATGATTATGTTCTTTAAAAGATAGAAAAATAAGTATTTCCAGGCAAGAAGGCTGTGTAAATAGAGGAAGACTGTCCAGTTTCCACATTGCAACTTCATAAAAAATCTGAAATTTGCACCAGACCAAAGGATGATCAAGAAATTCAAGAAAGAAAACTATAATGACTTCTTTCACCCCAGAATTTCATTATAAATAAACTAGAAGCCTAGAAATAATAGAAAAGGGGATAGCCAGCAAAGCTAATGTCAGCACAGGCAAACAAGTATGTAGCCTTGTAATGTGACCAGAGGTAGGTCAAAGACATGTATTACCTACAAGGCCCTGTGTCTAGAGTCAGGAAGATGGAAGAATGTTCCCCTTCTCCCCTTAAAAAAAAACCCGGGAAAATTAGATAGCACCAGGATGGAGGCTACAGGCCAAAAAACCCCAAGATGAGGACCTTTGGAGTCTCAGGTAGCAGCAGTGCATAGTGTCACAATAGCCCTTGTGCAGGGCCACCTTAAGCCTAGAAATTCTGAAGTCCCAAGTTCTCTGTCCTGGAATGATTTAGATGGTCCTAAAGATCATTTCTGAAACTCAAAGAAACCTGAGTGCTTAACGCAGTGCCTGGCACATAGTAAGCCCTTAGTAAACAGTCACTGATTAACTTCTTAACTCCAGGAAGTGAAGGTCAGCTGAGAAATCCAGAGGACCAAGGTCAAGACTAGGTGGGGCTAACCATCCCCACCCAAAAGTGAAGCAGCGGGCAGAGCCCAGCCCTGGCACAAAACCCCAATTTAGAAACTAAAGCTAGGGAGATGAGTAAATTCATAAAAATACTGATCAAAAATTATTAGAGATCTACCCCCCCCCAAAAAAAATGAGATAAGTAGCTGAAAATACTGTAAGGTGAATATCAAAGGGGAAAAAAATGTATTTTCCACATGGCTTATGTCAATGAATAGATAAAGCAAGAGATAAAGTCATAAAATTTCTGGATAAAAGAATTAGGAGAGGGGAAGCCAGGTGGCACAGTGAGGAGAGCACCGGCCTGGAGTTAGGAGGACCTGAGTTCAAATCCAAGCTTGGACACTTGACACATGTACCAGCTGTGTGATCTTGGGCAAGTCAGTTAACCCCAATTGCCCTGCCCAAAAAAAAAAAAAGAATTAGGAGAATAAGGAATTTAGATACGAAAGTTGTAAACTTTACCCAAAGGCAGACTCTCCAAAAACTAGAATAGAACAAAGAGAAATCAATAACTTTAGGAGACAGCAAGAAATATCAGAACAAAACTGACTGAAAAAAAATAGTGAAAAAAGTAAGATATCTGTTATTATAACAACAATATTACTAGCAACTGTTGCGGGGGTGAAAGACCAACAACACCAGCACATAAAAGAGCTGCTAGCACAGGTTCTTTGATTTCCTTTTCTAAGGAAAGCAACCTTAAAGAGTTAACAATCTCAGTTTAATCAAACATACATACATCATTTACTTAGTTCAGGGGGGAAAGCCAGCACCCTGAACTTCAGAGCAAATACAAACAGAAATTCAGACAGAGACAATAGAATAGCACAAACAACACAAACAAGTCTATCCATAGAAATACATAGTTACCAGGGAAGCACCAACATCCGGGTTTCTTCAAAGCTGGGGGGTTCCTTAACAATGGCTATCCACCCAGAGTCTCATCTGGTCAAATCACACAACACCCTTCCAGTGAGTGAGAGCCCCCCCAAAAATGCTAACCTCTAGTTTATATGCCCTTCTTAGGGCCCACAGACTTCACACCTAATCAGCAAAAGGGTATGAGTCCAGGGCTTTGCACCTAGTAAGATTTAATCAAAGGCACTTCATTACCTTAGCTTTCTAAAAGAGAAAACAGTTAAAAAAAAAAGTCCCACCTTAATTACCAATGCAGTTATCAAAACCAACTGACCTAGAAAGCAGGTCAGTTAGACCTCATTTAAGAATCACTGGACATAATTTCAGTTTCTAAGTTGGCAGAGTAAGAAAGGAACCCTCTGAAACCCTACCAAATTCCCCTCCAAACAACTAGAAAACTGCCTCAGAATTGATCTAGGAGCAAGGAAAGCAGCCTACAGCATAGCAGAAAAGGTCTGTCTCACTGGGGTGGGAGGAGAATGAGGGCCTAGAGCAGCACCAGCTGGCTGTACAGCAGGACCTGCAGCAAGGCTCCAAGCTTGCAGCAATCCATAAGGGAGGTTCCACCCTCCTGCAAACCAGCAGCCTCCCTTCCCCCAGGCAAATGAGCAGTCTGTGCAGCACAGCAAGGCTCCATCACAGTGATCCCACTGCCAGCACAAGCCGTCAGCAAGGCCTTTACCCTATTGTTGACCAGTAGAGAAGCTGATCCACTGGGGCTTTCCAACAGTGAGACCCTGCCCCTGGGACCTGCCAGCAGAGAGACTGTTTCCATACAATCCAGCAGCAGGGCCCCACCTCTGGAGCAGGCCAGCAGCTAAACCCTACATCCAGGGGAGGCCAACAAAGAGGCCTCACCCCACCCCTGCCCACTCCCCAGTACAAGCCAGAAGAGAAGCTTACTCTCTAGTGAAGGAAAGCAGCTATGCCTTGAAGCTCAGTGAAAGCTGTCAGTAAGACCCTGAGCCCTAGCACAAAAAGCCTGGGACAATGTAGGAACAGAGGCCAATTTTCACATAAAAAGGATTTTAAAAAGCAAATTAGAGAAGTAGAAGAAAACTTGGGAAAAGAAATAAGAGTAATGCAAGAGAATCATGAACAAAAAGTCAATAGCATGGGAAAAGACACAAAAATTTACCAAGGAAAATACCTCCCTAAAAAACAAAATTGGGAAAATGGGAAGAAAAAAGTACAAAAACTGTCTGAACAAAATAATTCCTTAAAAATTAAAATTAAGCAAATGGAAGCTAATTACTCTCAGCAACATTAAGATATGACAAAACAAATTCAAAGTAAAAAATTAAATAGAAAGAAATGTGAAATTTCTCATTGGTTGTCTATATTGGAAAAACAACTGGCCTAGAAAATCGATGGAGGAGAGATAATGTAAGAATTATAGGACTACCTAAAAGCCACGATAAAAAAAAAATCCTGGACAATATCTTTTAAGAAAGATTCAAAGAAAATTGCCCTGATATATTTAGAACCAGAGGACAAAATAGAAATTGAAAGAATCCACCAATCACCACCTGAAAGACATCTCAAAATGAAAACTCCCAGGAACATCATGGTCAAATTCTAGAGCTCACAGATCAAGGAGAAAGCACTGCAAGGAGCCAAAAAGAAACAATTCAAATATTGTGGAACTGAAGTCAGGATTATACAGGATTTGGCAGCTTCCTCATTAAAGAACCTGAGGGCTTTAAACTGATATACTAGAAAGCAAAGGAGTTAGGATTACAACCAAGAATAACCTACCCAACAAAATTGAATACAATTGTTCCAGAGGAAAATGGATATTTAACAAAATAGAGGACTTTCAAGCATTCCTGATTAAAATTCCCAAATAAAAAAAAATTGATCTTCAAATATAAGACTCAAGGGAAGCATAAAAAAGGTAAAAAAGGAAACAAGAAGAGAAAACATAAGAAATTCAATAAAGTTAAACTGTTTATATTTCTATGTGGCAGGATAATATTTGTAATTCTTAAGGACTTTATTACTATAAGAGCAATAAGAAGGAATATATATAGACAAGGATGTGGTATGATACCCCAAAAAACAAAATAAAAGGGTGAGAAAGAAAATTGCACTAGAAGAAGGAGGTGGGGAGATTGAATGGGGTAAATTATCCCACATAAAAGAGGCATGAAAGAGCTATTATAATGGAGGAGAATATTGGTGGGGAGGGGGCAGTGGCAGGCAAAGTTTAAACCTTAGTGTCATCAAAATTGTCTCAAAGAGGGAATAACATACATACTCAGTTGGATACAGAAATCTATCTTACCCTATAAAAAAGTTAAAAGGGACAGAGATAATAAAAGGGAGAGGAGGGGACTGATAAAAAGAAAGATAGGGGAAGATCCAGAAGTAAATCACTTGTGAGGAGGGAAAGAGGGGGCAAAAAGGGGGGTATAAACAAGGGAAAAATAGAATAGAGGGAAATGCACTGTTAGTTATCATAACTAGGTGTGAATTCCTATAGGTGGGATGAATTCACCCACAAAATGGAAGTGGATAGTAAAAGAGATTAAAAAACAGTATCCTACGAGAGACTGTTTATAAGAAACACATTTGAAGCAGAAGGATATATACAAGGTAAAGGTAAAGGGCTGGAGTAGAATTTATTATGATTCACGTGAAACAAAACAGGGGTAGCGATTATGATCTCAGACAAAGGAAAAGCTAAAATAGATCTAACTAAAAGAGATAAGGAAGGAAACTACATCCTGCTAAAAGATATCACAGACAATGAAGTAATATCAATATTAAACATGTATGAACCTGATGGTAAAACATCTAAATTTTTGAAGAATTTGAATGAATAACAGGAGGAAATAGATAATAAAACTAGTGGAGGATCTTAACTTTCCTCTTTCAGAACTAGATAAATCTAACAAAAAAAAACAGGAAAGAAGCTCAGGAGGTGAATAAAATTCTGGAAAAGCTAGATATGCTAGATCTCTGGAGAAAATTGAATAAGAATAGAAAGGAATATACCTTTTTCTCAGCAGTAGATAGCACCTACACAAAAATTGACTGTGGCTTAGGACATAAAAACCTTTCAGACAAATGCAGAAAGGCAGAAATAGTAAATGCATCTTTTTCAGAGCATAATGCAAAAAGAATTATATTCAATAATGAGCAATGGAAAGATCAATTAAAAATTAATTGGAAACTAAATAATCTAATCCTAAACAATAAATGGATCAAAGAACAAATCATAGACACAACTGATAATTTCATTAAAGAAAATTACAAAAATGAGACAACATACCAAAATTTATGTGATGCTGCCAGAGGTACTTGGGGGGAAATTACAACTCTTATTGCTTACACCAATAAACTAGAGGAAAAGCAGATAAATGAATTGGGCATGCAACTAAAAAAAAGTAGAAAAAGAACAAATTCAAAATCCCAATTAAATACCAAATTGGAAATCCTGAAAATCAAAGGAGAGATTAGTAAAACTGAAAGTAAGAAAACCATTTAACTAACAAATAAAATTAGAAGTTGGTTTTGTGAAAACAACAACAACAAAATAGATGAAACATTGGTTAATTTGATTTAAAAAGGAAAGAAGAAAACCAAATTACTAATATCAAAAATGAAAGGGGTTTCACCACCATTGAGGAGGAAATTAAGATAATTGTTAGGAGCAATTTTGCCTGATTATATGCCAATATATTTGACAATCTAAATGAAATGTATGAATATCTACAAAAATATAAATTACCTGGATTAACAGAAGAAATAAAATACTTAAATAATCCCACCTGAGAAAAAAGAAATTGAACAAGCCATCAATGAATTTCCTAAGAAAAAATCTCCAGAACCAGATGGATTCACAAACCAATTCTACCAAATATTTAATGAACAATTAATCTCAATACTATATAAACTATTTCAAAAAGTAGACAAAGAAGGAGTCCTATCAAATTCCTTTTATGGCACAAATATGGTGCTGATACCTGAACCAAGAAAAGTCAAAACAGAGAAAGAAAATTGTAGAACAATTTTCCTAATGAATATTGATGCAAAAAAATTAAATAAAATACTAGCAAAGAGATTACAGCAATTTACCACAAGGATCATACACTATGACCAAGTGGGATTTACATGGAATGCAGGCTGGTTCAGTTTTAGGGAAAGTGTCAGTATAGTTGACTATATCAATAACAAAACTAACAGAAATCATAAGATCGTCTCAATAGATAGAGAAAGAGCCTTTAACAAAATACAGCACCTATTCCTATTAAAAACACTAGAGAGCACAGGAATAAATGGAGCTTTCTTTAACATGATAAGTAATATTTTTCTAAAGCCATCAGCAAGCATTATCTGTAATGAGAGTAAGCTACAAGCCTGTCCAGTACAATCAGGGGTGAAGAAAGGATGCCCGTTATCACCTCTATTATTTAATATTGTACTAGAAATGTGAGCTATAGCAATAAACGAAAGAAATAAAGGGAATTAGAATAGGCAATGAGGAAACAAAATTCTCACTCTTAGCAGATGATATGAAGTTATACTTAGAAAATCCTAGAGAATCAACTAAAAAAGACTTGAAATTATTAACAACTTTAGCAAAGTTACAGGATGTGAAATACATGCACATAAATTATCAGCATTTCTATGTATTGCCAAGAAAGCCCAGTAGCAAGAGATAGAAAGAAAAATTCCATTTAAAATAACTGTAGACAATATGAAATACTTGAGAATCTACCTGTGAAAACAAACCCAGGAACTATATGAACACAACTATAAAACTTTTCACACAAATAAAGTCAGATCTAAATATTTGGAAAAATATTAACTTCTCATAGGCAAGCTGAACCAATATAATAAAAATGACGATTCTACCTAAATCTATTTATTCAGTGCCATACCAATCAAACTATTGAAAAACTATTTTATGGACCTAGGAAAAATAATAACAAAATTCATCTGGATGAACAAAAGTTCAAGGATATCAAGGGAGTCAATAGGGGAAAATTCAAAAGAAGGTGGTGTAGCCTTATAAAATCTCAAGCTGTATTATAAAGAGGTAATTATCAAAACAATCTGATACTGGATAAGAAACAGAGTGGTGGATCAGTGGAATAGGTTAGATATAGATTATATTATAGTAATTGCCCACAGTAATCTAGTATATGATAAACCCAAAGATCCAACCTTTTGGAACAAAAACTCATTACTGGACAAAAAATCCTGGGAAAACTGGAAAACAGTATTGCAGAAATTACGGACCAACATCTCACACCACATACCAAGATAAGGTCAAAATGGGTACATGATTTAAACATAAAGGTGATACCATCAGCAAATTAAGAGAGCATGGAAAATTTCTGTCAGATTTGTGGGTAAAGGAAGAATTTAGGACTAAAGAAGATATAGAGAGCATTAAAAAAATGTAAAATTGATAATTTTTATTATATAAAATTTAAAAGTTTTTACACAAACAAAACCAATGCAACCAAAATTATAAGGAAAGCAGAAAACAAGGAAAAGAGGGGGAGATTTTGCAATAAATATCTCTGATAAAGGCATTTATTAAATGTATAGAGAGCTGAGTCAAATTCCCCAATTGATAAATGGTGAAAGGATATGAACAGGCAGTTTTCAGACTAAGAAATCAAAGCTATCTATAGTCATATGAAAAAATGCTTTAAATCATTATTGTTTAGAGAAATGCAAATTAAAACAACTCTGAGGTACCACCTCGCAGCTATCAGATTGGCTAATATGACAAAAAAAATGGAAAATGTTAGATGTTGGAGGGGATGTGGGAAAGCTAGGACACTAACGCATTGTTGGCAGAGTTATGAACTGATCCAACCATCTTGGAGAGCAATTTGGAACTATGTCCAAATGGCTGTGAAACTGTATACCCTTTGATCCAGTGATACCACTGCTAGAAAAGGGAAAAAGATTTACGTGTACAAAAATATTTATAGCAGCTCTTTTTGTGATGGCTAAGAATTGGAAATCAAAGAGTTTAGAGATCAATTGGAAAATAGTTAAACAAGCTATGGTATATGATTGTAATGGAATATTATTGTGCTATAAGAAATGACAAGCAGGATGATTTCAGAAAAAACCTGGAAAGATTTACATGAACTGATCTATAGTGAAGAGAACAGAACCAAGAGATTGTTGTACACAGTAAGAGCAATATTGTTCAAGAACTCTGAATGATTTAGCTATTCTCAGCAATAAAATTATCTAAGAGAATCCCAGATGATGAAGCATGCTATCTGCCTCCAGAGAAAGATCTTATATTTTATGAGTATAGACTGAAGCATACTAACTTTCTCTTTCTTTCTTTTATTTTGTTTCTTTTATTCTTCTTCTTGTGTAAAATGACTAATATGGAAATGTTTTACATAGTCAAAGGGTATGCACATTTTTATAGCTCTTTGGGCATAGTTCCAAACTGCTCTCCAGAATGGTTGGATCAGTTCATAGCTCCACCAACAATGAATTAGTGTTTCGACTTTCCCACATCTTTTCCAACATTTATCATTTTCCTGTTTTGTCATGTTAGCCAATCTGGTAGGTGTGGTGTAGTACCTTACAGTTGTTTTGATTTGCATCTCTCTAATCAATAGTGATTTAGAGCATTTTTTCATATGATTATAAATGGCTTTAATTTCTTCCTCTGAAAATTGCCTGTTCATATCCTTTGACCATTTATCAATTGGGGAATGACTTGTATTCTTGTATATTTTATTTTAGAAATACATTTTAGAAATGAGGCCTTTATCAAAGATACTAGTTGTGAGAATATTTCCCAGTTTTCTGCTTCCCTCCTAATCTTGGTTGCATTTCTTTGTTTGTGCAGAAACCCACAACTTTAAATAAAAATGTTTTCAAAAATTAAAAACATGCTTTATAAAAGAAGAATAACTGGATTCCTTAAATATAATTTTAAAAGCTGGACACTATATTTAAAAAATGATAAATGAAAAAATCCTGAATTATTAGAACCAAAGGGCAAAGAGAAGATAGGAAACATTTACCAATTACTTCCTGAAAGGAATTTCAAAAAGAAAAATGCCAAGAATATCATATTAAAATCCAGAGTTCATGCCAAAAAATAAAAAATACTTCAAGCATCCAGAAGAAAGATTTTAAATACCAAAGCATCATTGACGGAGTCAATGACAGAGTCAAGAGACAGAGAGAAACAGAGAGATTGGTATGGAAATATATCAATTTAATTCAATCAACTTTTATTAAGCAGCTACTATGTGCCAGCCACTGTGCTAAGTGCTGGGGATACAAAAAGAGGCAAAAGATAGCCCCTTCCTTCAAGGAACTTAGAATCTAATGGTCAGCATCATATAAGATCCAGCAGTTTCTACTTTTAGTAGAAATATTTTATGAAATCTTTTTTTAAAAAAATATTTTTCCCAATTACATGTAAAGACAATTTTTACACTTCATTTTTAAGAGAGATCTTGAAAAACAGTGCTCCAAAAGGGAAAAAAAAATATAGGATTATAACCAACAGTAATTTACCCCCAAAAACTAATCCTACAAGGAAAAAAAATGACTAATAGAACAGAGGATATTCTAATTTCTAATTAAATTTCTACTTAAATTCCAACATTTCTAATTAAAAAAAAAAGACAGGAGCTAAGTAGCAACTTTATAATACAAACACAAAACTTTAGAGAAACTTAGAAAAGTAAATTTATTTGAACAATTGGTAGAAGATGCATAATGATGTAAGGCAGACATTCTAATAGAAGGAGAAGAAACAAGTGTTCTTTTAGAACTTTAATTGCTTCAAAGTATATCGAAGGAATTAAATAACAAAACAGAGCAATTAGGGGTAGAATGGTTATGTTCTGAGGGTTTCAAGAGGGGAAAGAGAAGAGAAGGCAAAATAATACACTAATGTAGAAATGAAGAAGAAGGCAATGGAACTTGTTACTTTTCAGAATTTGGATGTATATGAAGAGTTTACAGACGTGGAGGAAGAATGGGGGAGAGTAACTGTCAGATGAACCCCACTCTTATGTGAACTAGACAAAAATGAGTTGAACAAATACACAGAGAGAGACAGAGACAGAGACAGAGACACAGAGAGGGACAGACAGACAGTGACAGAGACAGAGAAATAAAGAGAGATTGGCATGGAAATATATCAATACATCAAACTCAACAAAGAAGCAAGATTAGTTAAAATAGAGGATAAACCGAGGATGGGATAACTGAGAGTAAAACACCCCTGTTCTGTTCTAAGGATTAAAAACAAAATAAAAAAACCCTAGAAATTAAAGAGAGCATCCATCTAATAGGGAATGATTGAACAAGCTGTGGTATAGAAATTTACTGAAATATTATTGCACAGAAATAAATAATGAAAGAGGTGATTTAAGAGAATCATGTGGGAGTATGAACTGATTCAGAGAGAAGTGAGTAGACTTAGAACAGGTAATACAAAGACAGCAATGTTATAAAGAAAATTAAAATAGCAATGCCCTTCCTCCCCACCCCCATCCCCACCCCACACCCCACAGTAGGGCCAGTGAAACTTTTTTATTTTAATTTTAATTTTATAATGCATAGAAAAGCATAAAAGAAAGTTTGGGAGGAAGCATAAACAAGCAAGACAAGTTTTGAAAGTAACCTCTCAAATTATATGTTCTTTTTAAAAGGGAAGGTAATATGAAATGGAGATTCATAGTTTCCTATATAGCATTTTTTGTGCTGTGCTGTACATTTGGAAATGGTCTTTTTTTGTAGCTGTTTATGTTCAGAATAAAAAATAAAGTGAAACAACAAGAAAAGGTATGAGTGGTATGTTCCTCTAGGGTCTCAGGTTAAAGACCTGAAAAATTGACCCATAGCAGTCTGTTTACAGCTCCACTGTTTAAGCTTTACAAACTGTTGACCTTGGTTTGGGTCTATGTGGCACCACTGCATGCTTGCTGGTAGCTGGAACTCACGAAAACAATTACTGGCCTCAGCCCCTGTAATCTCTCTGGGAGGTTCAGAGCGACACTGTTATAGACTTTCCTTGGTCTGAACTCCCTGCCCTGGTCATTCAGTTGCAGGCTTCAAATCAAGCTGGGGGGTTGAATCAGCACTGTCCATGCCAGACAGCTGCTGGCTGGATCCTGTTCCTATTTCCTGTAAATTACACAGGGTCAGGTCCAGTCCCTGCTGGATATAGGATAACTCCTTGCTCAGGAACACTACCTTAGGTCTGTCCCACATTTTGCCACAGGTCCCCTCCTCAATCCATGCTGGATCTGCAACCCAACTCTGGGCTCAGAGTGACCCAGATGCTTCCTGAATCCCATTGCTGCTCCTTAGGCTGGGGAAAAAATGGCTTGTGTTTTCTCCTTCGATTTTCCAATCACTACTTAGTCTAGTGCTCTTCCTAGATGTTTTTGGGAGTAGCTGTTGGGGAGAGCTGGACTCTACTCCTTCATCTAACTCTGCCATCTAGGTTGGTCTCTTCCTTCCTTTGGTCTTTGCTCTCTCCAATCCATCACCTACATCAGAGGTACCAAACATGAACCAGCAGACTTCCATTTCTGAGGGTGGCCAAACCAGATTAAAATGTAGTTCTAATCTCATTTTAATATGTTGATATATACACACATACTTATATGTAGATATAATATATACGTACCTATATATGCATATGTAATATGTACATATATAGCAGCTGTGTAGTGTAGTGGTGTCAAACATAAGTAGAAACAGAGACCACTAAACCAGGTATAAAGATCTCTGCAGGCCACATATTGACATATAAGGCCACACATGCCAACTAGAGAGCCTCAAAGGACACTTCCAACTCTAGATTTATTATCCTATGATCCCACTTCGTATGTATTTTGTACTAATCAGTGTAAATGTTGTGGCCCCCCTCCCACAATAAAAATGTAAGCTTCTTGAAGGCAATGATCCATTTTATCTTTATCTTTGTCCCTTTACAGTATAGGGATGGAGAGAGCTGGCATATAATAGGTGCTTAATAAATGCTTACTCAATCAGTCAATCGTTTCTCGATTAAATAAAATTGAACTGAATTGAATAAATGTTCTTATAATTCCTAAAACAAGAGGCAAATAGAGCTCAGTATCTGCCACACTGAATGATTTTTTTTTAGCAGGTTAGTAACAAATCTGGGTTCAGGGCTCCCAGCCAGAGGCACCAATACAAGAATCGTGGGATGACTTTCCCAAGGTAAGCATTGGAAAAGCACTGTTGGAAAGGCACTCACAATACAGCTTGTTTCTTCATAGGCGTAAGCCTTTCAATTACTGGTCAATCTGAAGTGATTAAGAATATGAGCACATTCTTGAGCTGGAGATGCTTTTAAAAGCCAATATTATGAAATTTCCATAAATTCCCATCATGTAATAATTAGAATGTTCTTGTTCTTTCCTGTCATCAGTTGAAAAGGGTTCTCATCACTGTATTTGTGGCTATAAATGTTATGTGTATAATCCCTTCAAAATGTCACTTAAAGCAACAGAAGGAACAATAATTTTATTCATAGGGGACATATTCCCCATTTTGAAAAAAAAAATGAACTATTAGTAAAAGAATTTGTTACAGATCCAGAACCCCAGCTCATATTCCCTGCTGCATTTAAACTCAGCAGAAGATGACATCATCTTAAGGCCACAAAAGATTCTCCCACCTCAACCCCACCCCCCCACCAGTTGACTAGAAAGAAGGAAAATGAAGCTTTTAATAAAGTGTTGAGACACCACTGAATTGTTCATCTTAACCATGTTGTTTCCAAAGAGGCAGCTTATGAAGAGACTCCCAGTGACTGCCTCACCATCTAATGTGAAGGCCACCATGACATCCTTGACCTCCCTCAGCAGAGGTAATCACCTTCTGGTCTTTTCTTTCCTTGACTTCTGAGGGACTCTTCTACCTTCAATCTTCAATTATTACTTAGCATTTTCTTTAAAGGCATTATCCACCTGTGGTATCCTCTGTGGATCATGGGAATATATTCCTGGTCTCATACTCTTTGTCTGCTTATAGTCCCTGAGCCTGCCATCTGCTCTTTTGACCTTCCCTGAGGGACAACTTCCCTCCAGCCCAATCCAGAGCTGTAGGAGAAGCAGACTGTGATAGTGCTAAAGAGAAACCCTCTATGCTACAATAATAACAATAATAATGGTTAATAACAGTGCTTACTATGTGTGGCACTACGATAAGTGCTTTATAATCATTATCTCATTTGATCCTCACAACAGCTCTGGGAGGTAGGTAGGTTATTATTATCTCCATGTTACAGATGAGAAAACTGAGGCAAATAGAGGTTAAGTGACTTGCCCAGGGTCACAAAACTTAATTCTTGTCTTCCTGGCTCTGGGCCCAGTTCTCTATCCACTGTGCCACCTAGCTGCCCACTTTGACCTCCACAGCAAGGTTCCTGATCAAGGGTTCTGGCTGAACTTCAATTCTTCAAGAATAGCAATTTCTGGGTTCTAGCAGAAACAGGAGAAAGAAGCTAAGAATAGCATACAATGTTAGGAATTAGATGTGTTTCATAGGCAGGCCACCAGGATCCTTCAACCCCTCTCCACCACAATCCCGATGAGAATCCAAAACTATGACAGAAACAAGAGCAGTGTTGAAGTGAAAAGAAGACTAGATTTGAAATCACAGGACTTAGTTTAGCTCTTTCTTCTGATATTTGCTACCTGAGTGGCCCTGGATAAGCCACTGAGATTGTGCTCTTACAAAAATTATGTGTGGTTAGCTTATAAATTCATATACACACATGCGCATGCATGTACTTATATGTGTGTGCTTATTTGTAGGTCATTCATAGGTACATATAATATGTATAATCTACATACATATAGCTCATACATAGGACAAGTATGTATATGCATTCCTCTACTCTATATAGAGATTATATATGGGGCAGCTAGGTGGTGCAGTGAGTGGAGCACCGGCTGGCACTGCAGTCAGGAGGAACTGAATTCAAATTCTGCCTCAGATGTTTAACACACTTACTAGCTGTGTAACCTTGGGCAAGTCACTTAACCCCAATTGCTCTGCCTAGGCCCTTCTGCCTCCAAAAAAGGAGAACATACATGAGCATGTCATATAGATAATCCAATCAAAATAATCTTTTATAGATGCCTATATATATTATATAATACAATCCATATATAATTCTCTCTATATAATATATTCCATGTATATCTGCACATATATTGTTGTTCAGTCATTTCAGTTGGGTCCAACTCTGTGTGACCCCATTTGAGGTTTTCTTGGCAAAGATACTGGAGTGATTTGTCATTTCCATCTCCAATATGTACATATATGCATTTATAAATAAGGGGAGAGGAACATACTTGAAATAGCAACTGTGGAATAAATTAATCAGAGAAGTCTAAAAGGATTGTCATGTTACAATGAGGGCCCATTTGAGATTAAATACACAACTTTTAAAATTTTTATATTTTATTTTTTCCAATTACATGTAAAAACAATTTTTAACATTCATTTTTTAAAATTTTGGATCCAAATCCTCTCTCCCTTCCTCCCTCCCTTCTCTCTTCTCTCCTTGAGAAGGCAAGCAATTTGATATAAATTATACATTGCAGAAGGTACATGAATTTTCTGGGAACAGTTGCATTATTCCTTCCAATGGTGTTCATCAGCTCAAGCATAGAAATAAAGATGTTGGATGGAGGGGGACCTAAGGTTGAAGACTGGCATTATGTAAAATGTGGAAGAACAATGGATCAAGATGAGATTAAATACAAAATCTCATTTGATCCTTATAACAACCTTATAAGGAAAGTTTATATATACAGACATATATATGTATATTGCAGATATGAAATCTCATTTGATCCTTATAACAACCTTATAAGGAGAGTTTATATATACAGACATATATATGTATATTGCAGATATGAAATCTCATTTGAGACTTCTAACAATCTTGTGTGGTTTATACATACAGGCTTATAGACATAAATGTAAACCATTATTGCTATTATATTTCACATTGGCTGACCTATTGCAGTTCATGTGTGGCATCACATGGTTTAAGCATAAGCTTTAAGCAGAGAGTCCAGGAGTTCAAGAAGACCTTGGTGATCTGGCTGAGAGTTGTATGGAGCCCTGCAGAATTCTACATTTCTATCCAATGAAACTCTGAGAACCAAAAAGTGGCGTCAGTTCACCAGCTGAGAAGCTATTGGCAATGCCTGTTTTCACTCCAGCCTGGCAGCAGCAAAAGAAAAAAGACAAACAAAGCTCCTGAGTACTGGATGTGATGATAAAACCTTAGATTTAGATTTAAGTGACCACCTGCATAGGCCTTGGCCAGTCACTTCCATTGATGTGGCCTTCGTTGCCTCATCTGCAAAAAGAAATGGCAGTTCCACATTATTCCTACAGTCCCTTAAAGTTGCAAATTCTTTAATACTAAAGTTAAGAGGGTAATGGGTAGAGTCAAACATTAAAATGCCTATGCGGCTAAAAATCTGTCCGAAAGCTCAAGGAATATAGGACCATAGATTTAGAGCTTTTGAAGTCCTTTGGTCCAACTCACTCAATGTAAAGATTAGAAACTGAGATTCAGAGAAATTAGGTGATCTATCCAAGGCCAAAGATAGTAAGTGCCAGAGCTGGAATTCAAACCAGGTCCTCAGGCGTCAGAAGCACAACATTTTCTATGCTTTTAATCCCAATTTAAGTCAGATAGATACTGAAGTGAATAGAGCACTGGACTTGGAATCAGGAAGACTCATCTTTGTGAGTTCAAATCTGGACTCAAATACTTGCTAGCTGTGTGATCCTGGGCAAGTCACTTAACCTTGTTTGCCTCAGTTTCTTCATCTATAAAATGAGCTGGAGAAGGAAATGGCAAACCACACCAGTATCTGCCAAGAAAACCCCAAAATGGAGCCATGAAGAGTTGGACAAAACTGAAACAACTGAGAAACAGGAAAAATCCTAATTTGTCAACTGACCTTTGGCAACTGGTTTAATCTGTTTGTAATAAAAATCATAATAGTCAAGGAAGAATAGGAACCATTTCCAAGAACAATGCAAATAAGAGATAGACTCACATAACCCATTAAACTGGCACTATTCAACATTACCCAAATGAGAGTTGCTAATAGTCACAAGAGATAGGGCAAGAATACAGCAAACTTTTCTTTTATCCAGAGGGGATAGAATCTTAATGATTCAATAATTATATTCATAGCCTCTGGGGCAGGGACAATTGAAGATGGGGTTTCATGGGTATAGTTGTAAGGCAAGATTGTTTTTAATCACACATTATATTTAATGGAGTTGCCATATACACCATACATGACTTGCCAACTTAAAAAAAAAAAGATTACAATGAAATATACTTCACATCAAAAAACTTATGAACTTGAGAGGCAATGGGATAAAAAGAACAAAGCCCTTGCCATGATACCTGGGCTTTTCACTAAACCCTATGATTCCCTTAAGCTATAATCCTATTACTTTACTTTCTAAACCAGGCTCCTCGTGGTCACTCTTCAACTTTTCATAGTCAATCAATATTTCTTTAGTGCCTACTATGTACCAGTCACTGTACTAAGTGCAGGGGAAACAAAAAGAGGCAAAAGATAATCTCTACATCAAGAAGCTTACAATCTAATAAAGGAGACAACATGCAAACAAACATATAGAAAGCAAGCTTATAAACAGGATAAATAGGAAATAATTAACAGAGGGAAGGCATGAGAGTTGAGGAGTCAGGGAGGGTTTCCTGTAGAATGTAGGATTTTTAACTGGGACTTTAAGGAAGCCAAGTAAGTCAGTAGTTGGAGCGAAGGAGAGAGAGTATACTGGAGACAGCCAGAGAGAATGCTCCGAGTCAAGAGTTGGAGTTTCTTGATTGTGGAACAACCAGGAGGTCAGTGGCATTGGATTGAAGCGGACCTGTCAGGCATTAAAGTTATTGTTTGTCCTTCTTTCTCAAAGAGGACCATGACATCAGGAAGATGTTGCAATGGCTTGCAAGTCAGTTGGATTTAAGTGCAAAGTTACCAGCCTCACTTTCTTCTCCAGAGCCATCTGGCTCCAGTGGCCAGATATAGATCAGGACTGGGAATAAGATATAAAGAAGACTGGAAAGTTAATGAAAAGGTTTGGGCTTGAGGGGTGCTTGACACCCCGAAGTACCGACACACTGGGTCCTGCCAAAACAATTCGACTTAAGCCTTCTCAGACAAGGAAAAAGACAAAGTTTATTAAGGGTTTGCCATAATGGTTTGTCTTAAGAAATCCCACCCTTTGTGACACCTGTTTTCACAAGTGGGCCAGATTCAATCTACTGAGCTAGGTTGATTCTGAGCACCTTCATGGAGGCAAGATGGAACTTACATACACAAAGATTGTAGAAGGGATCTAGGGTGGTCCTGGGGTGATGGGAGAAGGGATTGAAGGAGGTCTTGAAGAGGAGTCTAAGGAGGAGCTTGATGGGACTGGGATGAGGTCAGACTCCGGCAACCAAAATAATGGGATTAAGGGTGGGAAGTAGCTGAAGGCATGGATAGTGATAGTATCAAGGGTGGGAAGTACCTGGACAATAAAGGGCAAGGTAGGTACAGATTTGGGCCTGATAATAATGTAGGATTATAGCCCCAGGCCAAGGTCAGATCTAGTGGGAAGATTCAAGAATTCAAAGGGGTTCCCAGAGACTGTATCCCATCAGGTTCAAGGGGGTTCCCAGAGACTGTACTCTCATCATTCCCCACTCAAACAAATGGGACCCGAATTCTTTTGGGGTAAAGGGCAAAGGTCTCAGCTTCTGAAATTTCCTCTTGCTGGCAAGGGGCGTAGAGCTGTCCCTGCCTTGATGGGTCCAGTTCAAGGAGTACATAGTCTGAGCAGTCATCTGGAAGTTGATGGCTTGGAGCCTGGAGGAGACAAACCTGGCAAGGTTAAGCAAACAAGCACCAAACAGGTAGTATAGGAGTATAGAGAAAGGACAATTTCCCTGGTGTAAAAGACAATTTTCTTGGAGGGAATTAAAGATGACTATTTCATACCTAGCTCTCCTAAACACTTCTTCTGTGTACCACACAGCTCCAGGGTCCAGAAGTGTGTAGCACAGCCAAATTAGGTCAGGGATATCTAAGAGCAAGGCTTGATATTTGGTGAGCTTGTGGCTAGCCAGCCACTGGTGGCCATCTGCTTCTAGGATGCTCTGAACTCAATGGGGAGTCAGAGCTTCTAAGGGCTGGTCTGCTAGAGGTTTAAAAGCTTCTTTAATTGGAGTGGCTATAGCAGCCATGGAATCTAATTATTTTGAAAAACAGGCAACTGGCTTGGGATCAGGTCCTATGGATTGGATTAGGACTCCCAAAGCCTGTCCTCTCCTTTCATCAACATACAGAGTGAAAGGTTTTTCTAGATTAGGTTGAGCTAATGCTGGCGTGGTGGTCAATTTACTTTTCAAAGTCTCAAAAGTTTTAGCCTGGTCTGGGCCCCACTTGAGAGGGAGTGAGTCAGGGCCTTGAGTAATGTCATAAAGAGGCTTAGTGTTAAGACCAAAATTAGGGATCCAAAGTCTACAAAATCCAGCCATGCCTAGAAAAGTTCGGAGTTGTTTCTTAGCGGCTGGAATAGGGGTAGACGGGATTGATCCCTTCCTCTCAAGGGTTAAGGATTGAGAGGTAGGTGTTAATTCATGGCCCAGATACTTTACAGACTGGTATGCTATCTGGACTTTGTTCAAGGAAGCCCCATAGCCTCGAGTACCCAAGAAATTCAGAGTTTCTGGGGCCGCAGCCAAAGAAGCTTCCTGGGTGGGGCTACAAATAAGAATATCATCCACATGCTGAATTAAGCTACTATCAGTTAATTTCAGGTCCCTTAAATCCTTTCCCAAAGCCTGGCCAAATAAATGAGGGCTATCCTGAAATCCTTGGGGCAAGACTGTCCATGTTAGCTGACATGGGCTTGATTCCCCAGGAAGTATCCATTTAAAAGCAGAAATAAATTGTGAGTCTGTGTGAAGAGGTATACAGAAAAAGGCATCTTTGAGGTCCAGGGTAGAGAACCATTTGGTCACCCCAGGGATCTGAGTGAGTATAGTATATGGGTTGAGAACTATGGATTGTATAGGAATAACAGCTTGATTAATACCCTGAGATCTTGAACGATTCGATATTCTTCACTAGGCTTCCTTACTGGAAGAATTGGAGTGTTGCATGGAGATAGACAAGGGACTAGGATTTTATGCTTAAGGAATTTTTCAATTAATGGGGTAGTAGGAAGGCCGAATTTATAATCTCAAATATAGTCATGTATATGTTTGAATGGTTCGAAATTGCAAGGTATGAGAGATTCTCTAAGTAGAAAGCAACAGAACATTTATTTAGGCCCCACAGCAGCAAATTAGCGAACCAGCCTCCCCATTCTGACATCTTGACCAAAAAACCCTAGGCCCAATAGGCCCGCCTCACAAGAGTAAGCGGGAGGCCACAGAGAAACAAGATAATATTCAGCCAAATCATATTTACTGGCCTCAAGTCCTTGCTCACACTCCTGGGTTCACACAGGTTTCCTGCTTCGGCTTTTTTCAGCTTCAGCTGTAGTTGGGTCTTTTAGCTCCGCTCTCCTGGTAGCCGAACCTCTGGCTTCTCAAGCCCCGCCTCAAGGACCAGAGACCAGAGACCATTGGTTCCAGAGCTGGCCCCTCTTAAGTCATCAATCTATACCCACACAGGTTTCACACCCGATAGGGCTTTGGGCCTGGGGCTTAGCACTTAACAGCTGAAAGTACTTTCACTCAAGGTAAACAAAAGCCAAACTCCTCAAGGGCTAAGGAGCCCGTTTTGCCTTAGGGACACAAAATGGCTGCAGTCCTTCCCAAGCCTGAGGATATTGACTGTGATTGGGAAACGCATTAGAATCTCTGAGGTGAATAAGGCCTGGGGAGGCAGGAGTAGCTTTCCTAGGAATTCCCTGATCCCAAAACATTGGCTTGACTGTCTCCCACACTTCTTGGGGAATATGGGGTGGTCTGGTAAGCAGAGGGAAAAAGGAGATGGGAGGTTTAACTAGAGAAAATTGGCTCCCCAGTTTCACCATCAGGTCCCTTCCCAACAAGGGAGCAGGGCCAGAGAAGAGTGTAAGGAAGGAGTGTTCTAACAACAAATCCTTGATGCCCATGACCCGATGGGTTGAGGGGCACATAGGGCCAGAGCAACTAGTTAAAGCAAGAAAACATAGCCATGATAAAGTGGGTAACCTTACCTTCAGCCTCGATTTTGCCCAGGGCTCTGCGAAAAAGGTGAAGAAAGTGGGAGCACTGCCAAGCCCAGGTTTCCCCTCCTTCCGAGTCTTGAGAAGACTGGAGGGAGGCTCTACCACTTTTCCAACCTCAGGGACAATCCTTCCTCCAATGTCCCTCTTGGTCACATGCTGGGCACGGTCCTGGAGGGGTGCCCTAGAGTAGCACTCCTTGGACCAGTGACCCTCCTTGTGGCATCGAAATCAGGTTTCCCTATGGCTCAAACTGCTGGGCTTCCTCCAAGGAGTTCCACCTGAAGGGGCGCTCCTTGGGTCTTTTCCTGGCCATGGCAGCAGCCAAGAATAGAGCATGTTCTCTGTCTCTAGCCCTTTCTCTGCATTTTCTTTCCTCTGCTGCAACTAGGTCTGTGTTGTTAAAGACTCCAAAGGCCATCTCCAGTAATTGGGCCTGAGGTGTTTGTAGTCCCATTGCCAATTTCTGCAGTCTCCTTCTAATATCTGGGGCAGAATGATTAATGAAATACATGCTAAGGATTGCCATCCCTTCTATAGAATCAGGATCCAAATTTGTATACTTAATAGCTTCTACTAGCCAGTTTTGGAAAAGGGCAGGGTTTTCCTTTTCTTCCTGAGTAATTTCCCTAAGTTTTTGAAAATTTATTTGCTTTTGGAATGCCATTCTTTGGCTTTCTAACAGGCAAATTACCATATGGTCTCTCTTTCCCCTATCCTTACTCTTTTGATAATTCCATCCTGGGTCACTAGTGGGAACATCAGCTGTTGGATATTTTGTTGGGTTATTGCTAGCCAAACTATCCCCAAATTTGGGGGCTTGTTTCCAGATGCTCTTCTTCTCTTCAGTGGTACAACAGGTAGAAAAAAGGATATGCAAATCATCCCAAGAAAGCTCAGATTGTAGGGACAGATCCCTAAAACCCTCAGTAAACTTAGTGGAATCTTCCAAGTATCTCCACAGTCTCTCTTTAACTTGAATGAGACCTGAAATGGAGAATGGAACATGCACTCTCCTTGTACTAGTAAGGGAGGCAGGCACTTCCCTCAATGGAAAAAGTCCTGAAGGCCATGTGGAGACTGAGCCTTGGGGAGAGACATAGGAAGTCCTGCTTCTTGTGAGGGAAGGGCTGAGGGGTGCCACCTGAATTAGATTAGACTGCAAGGCCAGGGGATCAGGCTGATAAGGAAGAAAATCAGTTGATACCTGAGGAGTAGGGGTCAGAGGCGGAGATACCCCAGAGACCCGAGTTGGTGCCACCCCAGAGGAAGGGGCCACAGAGGGAGGTACCTCAACGAGACCCTTGGCTGGGACCTGAGCAGGAGTCTCCAAGGGGGGAGGAGCTGAAGCTCTGGGGGCCATAAGAAGGGAGTCGTCCAAAATGTCCTATTCACCCCCATTTCCCCTTTGTGGAGCAGCTCTAGCTACAAACATCTTATAACCTTTTCTGAGAACAGGGTTCTTTTTAAGTTCTTTAGACAAACTAGATTTTTCCCAATTTTGCAAAAGACAACCCAAAAGCGAACTTGTTGGAATTAAAAAGGATTCACCCATTTGGGGCATTTGGGCTGGAAATCTCTTCCTCTATAGTAAAGGAGAAGTTAGGAGTAAGTGTAGAGAGACAAACAAAATAAAACAAGACAAAAAACCCACAAGAACATACCTGCTAGAGTTTCCAAATTCCCTAGTGTGAAGAAAATTGAAAGAATCTGGCATACTCTTCTGGATGGGGCATCTGTTCACGTCCTCCATGCTTCAGAAGCCGTGCCTAGGTCCATTGCCGCCAATATAACCACTGGACTGGGAACAGCCTGAGAGCATCAGGCTGAGTAGTTGTCTGACCTACTGGAACCTGGGAAGTCAGGCCCAAAAAGCACCTCCAAAATGCTTGGAGACTGAGAAGGGGATGGGGGGGGCAGTTACATACCTTCAGTCTTGGCTGGAGAAGAACTTGAGATTAGCAGTATTCTCAGTTTCAGGGAACCAAATGAAGGGGCCTAGGTTATGAAGGACTTTGAATGACAAACAGAACATCTTCTCTTTCCTCCTGGAGGCAATAGGAAACCACTGGAGTTTATTGAATGGAGTTTGGGGAGGGGGTCTTGAGTGGTGTGATTGGATTTAGGAAAATCACTTTAGTGGCTGAATGGAGGACTGATTAAAGAAACTCTAGTCTGGCAGCTCCTGCTATAATCTAAGAGTGAGGTGATAAGGGAAAGCACCAGAGTGCTTGTCAGAGGAGAGAATAGGAGTCAGAGGAAAAAATAAGGTGAATTCAAGAGACATTGCAAAGATGGAATTGATAGACCTTGGCAAAAGATTGCAAATGGGGGCTGAAAAATCATGAGAAATTCAGGATGATTCTGAATTGAGAACCTGATGGACTGGGAGGATAGTGTTACTCTCTATAGTAATACAGAAAGTAAGAGGCAGGAAGAGTTTAGGGGGGAAGATAATGAGTTCTGGCTTTGACATGTTGAACTTAAGTGTCTACTGGACATTCAGTTAGCCATGTCAGAAAGGCAAATTTGAGGTTGGAGGTCAGCACAGAGACTTGGGCAGGAAAGGTAGTGTTCTTTTAAATCTCATCACAGAACTTAAAGTGCTCTCTCCAAAGGTACTGTTAATCTCTTAATTGCCAAATGTAATGTTTGTTCATTTTTTCTGGGTCTTTATCCTTCTTGACCTCTCTAGGCATTTGACACTATCAACTACCTCCTTCTCTCGGGGAATATGTCCTCTCTAGGTTTTTGCATTCTATTTCTCTTCCTAATTGAACCTTCTGTCTCCTTTGTTGGATCATCTGTCCTAGACTCTCTTTTCTCTCTACATTCTCTCTCAGTTGTGTCATTAACTCTCATGCGTTTAATTATTATCTCTATTCAGATGATTCACATATCTATATATCCAGCCTCAATCTGTCTGGTCCAGGCTCACAACACCGACTACCTATTAGACATTTCCAATTTGATGTCCTGCAGACATCTCAAACTCAATGTGTTCAAAGTGGAATTCATCTTTCCCCTCGAATCCTCCTCTCTACAAAACTTCACATTATTTCTGAAGATACCACCATCCCTCCAATCTCCAAGGTTTGCAACCACCAAGTTTGTCTCAACTCCTTACTCTCCCTCAGTCCACGTATCCTATCCATTGCCATGACTTGTCATTCTACTTCCACAACATCTCTTTAAAACCTTCATTAAGTCACTGGCCTTCTCTGGATCTCAGTATTCTTGTCTAGAAAATGAGAGGTCAGCAGAACCCACGAAGTAGCAGAGAGAAGCAGGGCTCCAGCCTAGGACAGCCTGGATGGTCACAGGGTGAGGTCCATTGCGAATGGAGCTGGGAGCGGAGAGGAGCAGAGCCCAAAGTGGGCAGCAGCAGGACCAACCAGACTGGGAGCCAGGCAGAACAGGCCCTAGAGCCCTGAATCAGTTAGCTGTGGCAGTTACCAGACTTCTCAATCCACAAACACCAAAGACAACAGAGAAGGTTAGTGGAAAAAGCTGCAGGGGACAGATAGAAAAGAGTTTGCAGTTTGGCCACCACCTCAGGGGCAGCAGG
>CM053623.1:161806607-161826333 GCA_028646595.1 Phalanger gymnotis | reverse complement strand
CCCACACAGGTTTCACACCTGATAGGGCTTTGGGCCTGGGGCTTAGCATTTAATGGGTGAAAGTACTTTCACCGTAAACAAAAGCCAAACTCCTCAAGGGCACCTGTTAAACTAAGCCCTTTTTGCCTTACTGGCACACTTCCCCTGAAGTATTTTATTCAATGACATCCTACCTATCTTTCCTATGAACTTTTTGAAATGTACTTTCCCAAAATTTTAGTGAATGTCAAACTATGACACTGACATTTCCTCTCCTCAATCACCAACTCTAGGATGAAGTGGTCACTTCTGCTCAAAGTTCCCATCATTTCAATGCCCAGGACCAGTCCTCACTTTTAGTGAAAATTAGATCCTTTCTCCTTGTTGGTTCCTCCACTATTTGAAGAAAGCAATTATTCCTATAGAAGTTAAGAGGTTATTAGCTACTTTGCTATTAGTAAAGTAAGATGTCCTAAGGGTGCCTGGATAATTGAAATCACCTGTCACTACTATATAATATTTCTGTACCAGGCTTGTGATCTGTTTCCCAATTTCCTCATCTAGTCCTTCTTTCTGTCCAGTTGCTCTGTATTATAATCTAATAATAAAAATCACTTCTGTTTCTCTTTTGAGCCTCACCCAAGTATTCTCTCTCATGGCTCTTGGATTTCATCAGACGAGTATACTTTCTTAATATAAATGTAAAATCCCCTCAATTCACTAATTTTACTTATACTTAAAAAGATAAAGTGTATACATCTAGAGCCATCATCAAGTCATGTATTTTGTCCCACTGAGTCTCAATGGGACCTATGAGATCAAATATTCCTCCATCTAGCATGAGGACTTCTAGTTGGTCTTGTGTTTGCCTAACTTTGGAAATTTGCTTATAGACATTTGAGGCCATGGCTTTTATAACTGGATCCTTTATTGGATTTTGTGTTCTGTGAATTTCAGGGTATTTCAGTTGCTATTCTTTCATTTTTGTATATATATTTTCTATAATACCTTATTTAGGCCATATTAGATAGATATAGTTGTTTATATAAATAAAAGAGAGAGAGTCTTCTTCCTTCCCTATTTTAGCTGAAAGCCTTTTTAATTAGATTTGCAAGACAATTGGCAAATCGATATTTTGTTAGGTATATTCCATTTCCAGCCAGGAATCTGTCAACCCTGCATTGTAAGCTGTTATTCAGAAATTTTAATCCTAAATTCAATTTTTCTGTTCTGCATCCCTTGCCTTCAATTTGTATTACAAAGGAAAATTCAACTTGTGATTCCTTGGTCTTCAGTTTCTTGACCAATTCTTCATAATAATTGGTGACATATTTTAATACTCTCCTGAAAGTGTCATTGGAATCCTTGTAAAACATCAGAATTGGCTAATTGTCACCTATCTTCATTTCTTAGAACTTTCTGTTATGTCTTTGAGATATTCTCCAGAGAGACAACAGACCTCTCTATTGTTTTTATCTGGTCTAAAAATAGTTTCCTCAGTACTACTTGAGTAGGGACTTCCTTTCTTTTACTTCTTGTCCTCCTCCTCCTTCTCCTCCCTGTACGCAAAGAACTATGCAACAACTACTCTGGAATTTATAGTCTTAGAAAAATGTTTGAGGTTCTCATAACTAGTATGTCAGAGGCAGGAAGTCTTCTTGATTCCAAGGCTAGCCATCTCTTCATTATGCCATGCTGTTTCTCAGTTGTTATAAGAGAGATATCTCTCTATGTTTATTGTATATTTATTTTAAGAGAGCATTTTTCTCAGTAGGGTAAAATGTGTCTTTTAAGACACAATGCCTTCTCAGATAAGGGGTATCCCATGTAATCATCAAAATCATCAGAAACTTTATAACCATCCTAGCTACCAAAATAACCTTAACCCAAATTCCACAGAGTATTGACAGTTGTCAACCTGATAAACAGAGAGATATGTGTTCGTTAAAGGTGTTTGCCAGTGTCATTGGAGATATCCTTGGTTATGGGTAAAACAAATAAAAGATTTGCTATTGATGGTAAAGTTCTCCAAATGCTTCTATTTGCAGATGACATTTTACTAATTGCAATGAGCCCTAGGACACTACAAAACCTCCTTAGTGAAATTTCCAACAAAGTGAAAGAAAGATATTCTAACCATCCCCACTGGAAAATAAAAATGAATGAAAATATGCATGTTGCCCAGATTGTGACATGCAGTTGGATGGGAATCCATTGAATTAAGCCATTGCCATGTGTATCTCAGGCAAGTATTGTGGACAGGGGGAAAAATAGTAAGAGGAAAGCCAACTGTTGCATTTGCGAATTTATGTAGTTTTCTTTCTGCAAAAAAATTGACCTTTTTCACACACCTTCATTTCCAAATTTATCCTTCCTCCATCCTGCCTAGAATGTCATCTCTTATAATAATAAAAGAAAAAAAGATAAAAGAAGCAGTTCAAAAATACTAGCAGGTCAACTAAGTCTGGCAGCATAGACAGTGTTCCATACCCACGATCCCTGACCCCTACAAAGAAGTGAGAGAGATATATTTTCCACTACTCTTGTTCAGGCCAAGCTTGGTCACTATAATTACTCAATGTCAATCTCATTTTGTTCTTTCTATTTACATTGTTGTGCATATTGTTTTCTTGGTTTTCATCACTTCATTTTGTCTCATTTCACATATGGAGCTGTGGATAGAGCATTGGACTTGGAATCAGGAAGACTGCCTTCAACATTCACTAGTTCTATGTCTCTGGACAAGTCACCTAGGCTCTCCGGCTTCAATTTCTTCATCTGTAAAATGAGGGGTTGGACTTGATGTTATTGATGCTCCTTCCAGTTCTCATACTGTGATACTCTATGAAGAATTTCCAAAAAAAAAACTATGGACATGAGTCATGGAAGATGAGAAGGCACGGAGCTTTTCATCTATGCTGTTGGAGAAAAATTCCTATAGTGCCAATAAGACAGATCTACCCCTTCATGCTAACAGCTACTTGTGAATCTAGGACAAGGAAGATTGTAGCTCCATTGCACCCTGCTCTGGTCAGACTACATATAGAGTATTATATTCAGTTATGGGTATTGATGGAATCCTAATAAAGCTGCCCCCAGCCCCAATATTCTAACTTCCTTATGGGCCCCACTGAATAGCAGGCCTGTCCTGATTTAACCACACAATCTGGCTTTAACTACACCACAGGCCCCCAGACTCAATATAGCTATTTCTCCTAGCTAGCCATTACCCCCAGATTTCACACATTTGAACAGGTGTGTTCTTGTACTCAACCACAATCACATTGTCCATTTAGCCCAAGACAGGACCATAATACATAACTATCCATCTTGATCAGACTGGACTGCTATAGCTAGCCAATTAGAAAGCAGCACAACCAGGGTGTTTGACCACCAAACCATAAAAAGGAACCCTCTCCTATTACCTAATCCCTCAACAAACCCCTCCTGCTTTTTTAATATTCACAATTTCTGTTGTGTAATTAGCATCATCATGCTATAAATTTGCCTGTGTTGTCTTACTAAGTTGCTGGTTCCTCTTGGAACCTAGCCTGCTTCTGAGGGGTGTCAATCCTCAATAAATGCCTGTATTTGGATTAGAAGAGATCTGACTCTGAATTCTTTGAGACAACCCCCACAACACACTATGCAACCTCAACACGTACCACATTTAGGAAAAACACCCATAAGAAGTAATGCATCAAGTAGTAGGAGATGTACTCTGTAATCCTGCAACACTGGACTCTTTCCTGTTCCTCCGTCTCCTAACTCTCTTCTTCCTCCTTTCCATTTCCTGGCTTCTATGAAGTATCAGCTAAAAGTCCACCTTTTTCAAGAAGCTTTTCCCAATCCCCCTTAATTCTAGTGCCTTCTCCTTGAGATTCTTTCCAATTTATCCTATTTATATTTTGTTCATTTGTTGTTTGCTTGTTGTTTCCTGCATTAGATTGTGAGCTCACTGAGGGTAGGGTTTGTTTTTTGCCATTATTTATATCCCCAGGGCTTAGTACAATGTCTGGCACCTAGTGGGTACAACAAATGCTTGTTGACTTGTTGATCAGAATTCGGAGGGAATTTTAAATTATGACATACAAGAGTTATTTATAATAACCAGAAGTGTTTAGCTTGGAAAAAAAAAAGACATGGAGAAAGATGATCCCTGACTTTACTTAGTAAAGTGTTGTTCTGTGAAAGAGGAATTAAACATGGTCTACTTGACCCCAGAGGGAAGAATTAGGACCAATGGTGGAAAACATAAAGAAGAAGCTTTTGGCTCAATATAAGCAATTTCTTCCTAAATAACTAGAGCTGGACAAAAGTAGAACGAGCTGGTTAAATAAGTAGTGAGTTTCTTAAGCTCCAAAGGTCTTTAGACAGCATTTTCATGGTTACTTGCATGGTTATAATAGAAGATGTTCCTGCTTAGGTACAGGTTGGCCTAGATTACAGTTGAATTCCCTTTCAATCATCTTGAGAGTCTATGAAACACATTATGCCCTTCATCACTTTCATAGGCTATCAAGTGGAGAGCCCCATCAAATACTAAGGTATAGGCCTACCCACACAGAAAGACTTTGCCCTCCTCACAGTGGAATTTGTTAGAGGATTGTGATGTGTAAAGAGTTTGAGACATAATTTCTGGATAATTAATCATTTTATTAATTGTGCTAGTGGATAATTAATAAAAGGGGTCAGTGGCATTCTTGAATGTCAAAGACCCCTCATGGAACACACTCAATGCTTGTATGCCCTTGAAAGAAAGGGTGTTCTGAGCGTTTATGGTGTGTGTTTGTGTATGTGTTTATGTGTGATAATTTCACCAACCCCTGCCCCTTTCCATGTCAGGGTTGTCTGTTTAATTCTCTCTCTCTCTCTCTCTCTCTCTCTCTCTCTCTCTCTCTCGCTCTCTCACTCTCTCTCTGTCTCTCTCTCACGCGCTCTCTCTCACTCTCTCTCGCGCTCTCTCTCGCGCTCTCTCTCTCTCTTCAAAGGAATCTACTGGGTATGCTTTGGAATATTCTCAGTAAACGACCCAAACTGCAGAAACTCTAATTGTCCTATACCCCACTATAGAATAAAACTGGGAAAATTTTTTCTTCTCCTGAGGGATAGTTTCCTTTCTTTCCACCTGAAACCATGAACTTGTCAGCTTAGATAAAATCACAACGAATGGCCATATAATTGACTAACAGTATTGAGCAATTTAAAAACAAAGATAACCTTTCTGGTCTAAAGAGGGTTTCTAATAAAATCAATTTAAGTTTAAACTATGGGTAAAGCAGGAAAAAGAAAGTAGCTTTTGGTTGAACTTCACTATCACCAACTGCTGTGACTACCTGTTCAACCAGGTCTTGCCTCTAGACCAGGGGTGAGGAATCTGCAGCCTTGAGGCCACATATAGACCTCTAGGTCCTCAAGTGTGGCCCTGGGACTGAATCCAAATTTCATAGAACACATCCCCTTAATAAAACGATTAGTTCTGTAAAACTTGGACTCAGTCAAAAGGCTGCAGCCAAGGATCTAGAAGGCCACATGTGGCCTCGAAGGCCCAGGTTCCCCACCCCTGGTCTAGACCATAACTGTTATATTCTTGTTTATCTCCTCTTATTCTTTTGTCCACAGGCTCATCCACTTGAGTCGCATTCTAACTCATCTGCCTCCTCTGTCTCTTGGACCCAACCTTGGGTGAAAACAACTTCTTTAAGGCATCTGGACTAAAAAACCAATCGAACTTTCTTGAATGAACACAGTATCTAACCCAAGGATTATCTATCATCCTGGGAAAGTCCACTGCAGTCTCTGCAACCAGAAACACACTTCTGTGATCATTGTGTCTTTTCTTGTTTTTTTCCTCTCCTATTTCAGATGCACTAAACTACTTGTCACCTCTGTTTTTTTCTTTTAGCCTTCACTTACTCAGCTGAATGTTGATGTCCTGTGTAAGTGGCATTCTGGATAATAGTAATTACTCATATTTACATAGTTATTAAATCTATGAAGTACTTTTGTCATAGCAATCCTGGGAGACACATAGTACAAATATTATCATCCTTTTGTTACCAATTATAAGATGTGTACATGCCCAAACAAAATGTGTATTTGGGCAGTCTTTTCTCTAGTTTCCAAGAAAGGTAACCAATTAGAATTGTATTTATCTGACCCTTCTAAACAAAATGAAAGCTGCTTTCTTTGTGGCTCTCACTGGCTTAGCTCCTTCTTACGAGCCGCTGGTTGTACAAAAGACAATCACAAATAGTGAATGGAAAGTAAACCCAATTATCCTTATAAAACAGCAAACGGGAAATGAAGAAGTTTTATAAATTTTATTTGGCTAATTCACAAGAGTGAATGAGTTTGTTAAATTGGAGCAAGATGAGATCTCAGCTCAGTCAGGAGAGGGGCCTTGATCTCACACGAGGGAGTCTATGAAGTCTCAAGGGGACTATGTTGGAAATCTGGGATGTGTTGCATCTTCACGGCTTCCAAAATATCCCTCTGTCTCTCTGTCTTTTTCTCTCTTTTTCTGTTTTACTCTTTCTGTCTGTCTCATCCCTCTGTCTCTCTTCCTGCCCCCTGGGGTCTGTGTTGAACCACCCATGTCTTTCTCCCAAGAATCTCTTGTACAAACTCTGCCTCTTATAGAAGCACCCAGTGCCATGTCACTAAACATTTTCTTCAACAATCTGAAGTCTGTGGTGGGTAGAATCTGAAATGACTGAGGAAACAAAGGGTCGAGCTTAAGCATATCAATTTATTAAACAGTGCAGGCAAATTATACAACAAATCAGGACCAGGCCTCCTCAGCTTGGCACTGGATCCCAAATACAGGAAGGAACAGATTTTTATGCATTAAAAGAAAATAATTAACAGGATATAAATCATGAGTAAAATTAGGTAATCTGATTTCTAATTGGAGAAAAATTGGGAGCTTTTCAAGTTGGAGGGAATGTGCAAACAGGTACAATTCCCTGAAATCAGAAAAAGAGGTGTCCCCTCCCCCCAAGTGTCCATGTTTAATCAAAAGAACATGAAAACAACTGATTGAAAGGGCCGGTTTTCAGATAAGACATATAGGTTGCTTGAGATATATAATTTTGAGAAAACTCCTTGTATCAATCTTCAGGTCTGACTGGGTTTCTGGTTGAGATAACCTAGGTCCTTGGTTAAGGGTCTCTGACCCATAGGTAGAGGGGGTCCAGCTTCTCAGCCATGCAAGGTTATTTTCAAACAATGCAATAAAGTTTTCTCACAATTCCCATAACTGAATAGAGTTTTCCCACAAGACAGAAATTGGTTTAGATCCATAATTGAAGAAAAAAGGAACTGAGATCGATCCAGAATTGAGTCACAAGATGGAGTCAGTGTGGTTCACTCAATTCCCACAATTCTTTCAAGTCACATCTCATATGTAGAAGTACACAACACGCCCAAGATTTTGTTGAAAACTCAGGTTACACAATGAAGAGAGACTCTAATGATTTACCTTTGTTTACACAGCTGGGAAATGTTGCAATCAAGAGCCAAACTCAAGCCTCCTGGACTCTTTCTACCACATCATACTCCTTGACAGTGATCTGCCAAGATAATGGGTATGGGTTTTAAAACTTAGTACGATAGCCTACCTGCAATCTGGAGAGAGTTCAGACTACACCAAACTGCCATGCCTACTCCCTCCGTTTGTTCTTTGTTTGAAGCACTGCTGCTGAGATTTCATCTGCTTGTAGTCTTCTCTTAGCAGCTGACAGTATGCTGCTATTACAGAAGGGTGTGAGCCTGTGAATGGAATTCTATCCCAGGAGCCTCATGGAAGTTGTCCCCTTGGGAGACTTTGCACAGCTGAACTGATTTTATTTTTGGTTTCCAGAAACTCCAGATGGGGTGAAGGAGGAAGAATAGTAGGGGACAGATTGCCTTCTCTATCTCCTCTAATTCCACCTTTCTGAAGAGTTAGATTTTCTGCATGATGTCTGTAATGGTAATAGCAATTCTTATTTTCATGAAATAAAAATACTAAGAAAGGTGGATTAAAGGGGAAGCTTCTCAAACTGGAATTCAGGAATTTTGGCCCAATTTTTTGTCTCCACCAAAAATCCTGCTTAAAATAGACTATACAGATTTACATAGTACCATGTATCAGTGAGTTGCATAGTTAGTACATAGCAAAGGATTCTACTATAAGGAATAACTGATGCTAAACCAAAGGACTTGAACCTTCAAAGCTGAACCTGAAAGGATACGGTGAGATCTCAAAAGGGATAGAGCAGAAGTAGAAATTGAAGGCAAGAAAATGCCATCATAAGAGCACTGCATTTGTAGTCAAAGCATTTGTGTTTGTACCTTGTCTTTGACACTTATTACTTGTATTACCGTGAGAAATAAAATACAATACACATTTATTAAGCAGCCTTTATGTGCTAGGCAGGAAGCTGTGTGGTACAGTGGATAGGGCATCAGTCCTGGAGTCAGAAAAACTCATCTTTCTAAGTTCAAAGGCAGCCTCAGACACTTACTATTTATGTGACCCTGAAACCACTTAATCCTGTTTGTCTGTGAGAAGGAAATGGCAAACCGCTCTTACATTTTTGCCAAATGGGGTCAGGAAGAGTTGGACATGATAGAAAACTATTGAACAACAACAAAAATGTGCCAGGCACTGTGCTGAGCTTTAGAGATACAAATAAGTTAAAGGGAAAAAATTCCCTCTCCTCAAGGAGCTTACTCTTGCTAACATTAGAGAAAGGCAACACAGGAAAGAAAGTTAAAAGGGGGAGAAGGGGAGAATACCACCCAGCTGGTGTTCAGGGGCATGACAACGGTGGAGTAGAATCCAAAGAGTGCAGTTGGTGGGAAATTAAGTTTGCTGGGCTCCTGAGCCCTCTTTATATGGCATTGTTTTGCTCAACTCTCTAGTCTTCCCATCAAAGGAACAGAAGCTACAGGGGCTTCTGATTAAGTGTGGGTGCTGAAGCTGAAGAGAAGCATCGCTGCTGAGATTTCATCTGCTTCTGGCCTTCTATTAGCAGCTTGAAAGGATGCTGCTGTTAGCCAGGGGTACGAGCCTGTAAGGATAATTCCAGCCCCAGGGTGAGAGGTTGTGTAGGTAGAAATAACAAGACTTGTCATGTGCCTTGACAATACAGAAATGCTTCAAAAGAGACAATGGTGTAAATATGATAAAAACAAACAAAAAAACCCCAAAACCCACCAACTTGATGTCTTAACTTTACACATGTTGCCTTGAACATGAACAGCATAAAGATTTCCCAACAAAGGACAAAGATTATGCTTCTTCTGGGGGGGGGGGAACTTTTAACTTCACTAACATCTGAAATCCCAGTACAACTCTTACAGAAGAAAAGATTTAAGATGATGATGATGATGATGATGATAACATTTCTCGAGTGTTTAAAGGTTTGCAAAGCCTTTTATAAATATTATCATTTGATCCTGAAACAATGCTGTGAGGCAGGTGCTCTTTTTGTCTTCATTTTACAGATGAGGAAACTGAGACAAAGAGAGATTGAGTGATTTGACCAGGGCTACACAATTAATCAATAGCTGAGGCAGGAATTGAACTCAGGTCTTCCAGATTTCAATTTCTCTATTCTATGTGCTGCTCCATGTTCTACAGATTTGAAAAGCAGGAACAGTAGTAACCTATGAATAAGTGCGGTCTTGGTAACTGACACCTTTTGTTAATGATACTTGCAATTCAATGAGGGGCATAATATCTAAAGCATACACAATTTCCATCTTTCAGTAAACCAAGTTAATGCCTTTGGTGATTCAAAGAGGAGGGAATAGGTATAGATATTGCTCCTCGTCAAGAGAAAAATAACATTTCTCAAATAAAACTGTAGGAAAAGGAGGAAATAAGCATTTATTAAACCTACTATGTGCCAGGCACTGTGCTAAATGCCTTAGAAACATTTTCTCATTTGATCCTCACAATAACCCTGAGAGGTAGGTACTATAATTCTCTCCATTTTAGATTTGAGGAAATAGGCAGGTCCAGGATCCCACAGCTAGTGAGTGTCTGAGACTGGACTAAAACCCAAATCTTACTGACTCTAGGCTCCTCACTACTCCATGCACCGCACTACCTAGCTGCTCCTAAGTATACTTCTGATACCCTATCAGAGGAGAGTGAGGTCTCAAGGAAATTTTCTGCTTCATGAATTCAACCTATTCAATTTGGGAATGTTGATTAAATGACAGCACTACTTTTCAAGACTGATAACTTTGATATTTCATTTTAGTTGGTCTTAACCAAACTAGGGCTAGGTATGCTTTGGGGAACGAAGAAAAAAAATGCCATGATGCTGTTTTGGAAGATGGATTCCACCACAGAAAAGAAGCATAGTGGTCATAAAGGATAGGTGAAAACATTGATAGTCCCATGACCCAAAAGACTCACATTGTCCATCTGGCAACTTGTCAAGAAACAACTGGCCATTACAACTTGTACATATTAACCTTCTTTGGTTGAGATAACATTGTTAAACCACCTAAAATAAATATTCAGAACTTGCTTTCCTACCATCTCTGTTTCAGAAACTGGAGAGGAATTTGTTTCCCCAAAGGACTGACTAGAGGTAAGGCATTTGCATCTAACAACAAGAAAAGCTTTGGCTGAATGAGGAAATCTACTGGATGGGATGTATAGAAAGAGTTACAAATAATGCACATGTCCTGAGATGCCAGTGGACACTGAGAGTGCCATAGAACTTGGGCTCTTTGGATATTGATACGCAAAATATTCTCTAATGGGCCATAGGAAGCAACCTGTCAAAATGTGCAAGAATGCTAAATAAGACTGAATATGAGCCAATAAAGGGACCACTGAAATCAGTCTGCTACAGAAAAATAATTGTTTCAGTTACTTATATGAATGCAATACTGCTGATTAATTACAAGAATTGCTATAATCTGTCCAGTTTGACTAGAGCACCAGTGGTCTTACTCATCATTTAGACAATATGGATCCAAAGTTGTATGAATCCATGACTTCAAAGCCGGAAAGCACCAACTCAAGCTTCAAAGTGATCCATTTATGACTCTCATATCTTTAGTAGAAAAGACAATCTTATCTACCACAAAGGTTCAAAGAGAAGCATATTTGAGTGCAAAAGCTGCCAAGGTACTTGTGAGCCTTCCTGATTTACCATTCACCTATGCCAAGGTTTGATATTTCCAGCAGCATGACTACCTTTAACAAGCTGCCAAGAGAAGGTAGACTGATAAATGACCTGAATTGGACAATTTGTACTGATTTTTCCTTCTGTCCTTTCCCTTTCCACCACCAAAAACACAGTTGTTTTAATTTTTAAAAAAATCAAGCTCAGTTGATTGTTAGTAATCTAGAAAAAAAGTACATAGTAATGCATATTTATTTAAATACTAAAATTCTAAATGTATTATAATATGCATTTACATACATATACAATGTACATATGTAAGTACATGAAAGTATACATACATATATACATATACATATATAGAGAACATACAAATGTAAGTAATCAGGAGTGAATTTTTTTTTAATGTTCATTCTTTTGATGATCTTGTGGTGTGTGCATTCGTGTCTGTGAAATATTGTAATGATGTCCTTCTTATTCAACTTTCGAAAGGAAAAGAAAATAAAACTCAAACCTTCCCCTTCTAAGAAACCCCTTTTAGGTGTTTTTCTTTCCCAGATTTCATTGGATATTCTTTTATTTTTGTCTAATATACATTGAATTAATTTTGCTATTTCAAATGAGCTTCAAAAGGTCACTGCTCATTCATTTGTTTGCTCAGCCATTTACTTTTTATGGTAGCATTGTTTCAAGCATTTAAAATGACTGTTCCTTAACATTTGGAGCTATTTTTATTTTTTCAATTGGGCCTAGTATTATACAGAGTTTCATTAATTTTTGTACTATAATAAGGTCCAGATCACCATCAGAACTCCATTGGGAAAAAGCATGTTAGAAAAGGATTGTGCCTTTTTGATCCAATTGGATTTGAAAGAGGAACAAAATCATTCAAATGTCACACAATGACATTTACCTTTTAGTTGTAGGAATGTGTATTCTAATGTAGCCTTATTCTACTGGAGAATTTTGCATAGTGCAACAAAACAAAATCTTACACTGCTGTGATTTAGGCTGTGTATGTTTGGATTTGTGTGTATGTACATAGGGTTTATGTGTTGTAAATGTCTGAAGAAATACCTTTGGATGAAAAATAGAGATAGGGAGGAATGTCCTAGGAAGTTAAGGTGCTTGCCTGGGGTTTTTTGTTTGGTTTGGTTTTTGAAGCATCTATGTAACTTTCCTTTGAATTTCTACAAAAATAAAATTTAAGAAATTTTTACTTTTTCTGATGTATTTGTTTTTATATCTCCTAACATACCCTTTGCCTCTCTCCTGCCTATCAATCCATCAATCGACTTGCTGGCATAGTGGCTACACTGTTGGGCCTAGAATCAGAAAGCCCTTAGTTCAAATCCAGCCTCAGACAATTATTTGCTGTGTGACCTGGGGCAAGTCACTTAACCTGTTTCCTTAATAGTAAAATGAGGATAATAACAGCACCTCCCTCCCAGAGATGTTGGGAGAATCAAATAAGGTAATATATGTAAAGTGCTTAGCACAGTGCCTGGCACATAATAGGCATGAGAAGCCCTCTCATTTCTTGCAACAAAGAATTTAAAAAAGAGGGGAAAAAAGAGTTTCATCAAAACTGAGTCTGTTGGAAGATGCAGTGTTCCACATAGTCCCCCACCTCTGCAAAGAAGATAGCAAGGGAATGAGATGCATCACTTCATCTCTTTTTAAGGGACAAGCTAGGATATTATAATTACTCAGCATTCAATTTCTTTTTTTTCCCCACAAAAAAAAAAATAAGTAACTTAAAAGGAAAATGAAAGGAAAAAAATCAAAGGGAAATGTGCCATCCAAAAACGGGGAAGAGAAAAATCACAGCAAAAATGAGGACAGAAAGACTGCTGGGAGGAGATCGGGAATATCTGGCTGAGACAGAAAAGGAGAAACCAGGAGGCCTTCAAAGGTCAATAGATCTTCAGTTTCTTCATACAATTTGTTAGACTCATGTCGGAAAATTGTCAAAGTTGTAAGGTCCATCACTGGTTCTTGGCAGTGATGCAAGAATGTCACTGATGCCACCGGCAGCTGTCTGCAGCCCTGAATGACAACCCTCAGATGGTTTGGAAAGGGAGACAAGCAAAGATCTGAGAGCACAAGAAAGGGGAAAACTCCTATTTGTCCCCTCAGAGCTTGTTGTCTTCTTGTAGCAACTTTAGAAGCATTAACCCCATCCGAGAATATTTTCTACTGTCCACATGGAAACTATACCTGATCAAGGGGATCTAGGGGTTCTGAAAGTTGTCAGAGAAGAGAGTTCAGAAGAATGTTCCCAAATCTGTGGTACATCATCCTGGAGGGTGCCATATCTTATGGATAGACAGATAGATAGATAGATAGATAGATACATAGATACATACATAGATAGATAGATAGATGAAAGATAGATAGATTTATATATATATATATATATATATATGTATATATATATATATATATATAAAACCTAGTAGGGCAGGGGGCAGTGTTGTAGCATGATGCTATGCTCAAAATGATTGGGTATTTTTGGATTTTTAAATATGGCTCCTGCATAAATGCATTTATATTTTAAAATGAAAATAAATCTCAACATTAAAACAAGACTTGTATGCTGAATTTGTTCCAAATGTAATGAATTCTGTGCAATGACATGATCAAATGAGTTCAAATTTGAGTCCACAATACGGAATCTTGACATGGGAGTCATCTGCCAAGTTAGCACTTGGCATTGTAGACTAGTTATGTGGATGAATTCTCCCATCATTTTGTTTGCAGTATTTGAACCTGAAGCATGTCAACTCAAAGTTAAACAATCTTTGTATGGAAGTTAAAAGTACCTTTATAGTTGTTCTATTTCTTTATAATAATTCATTTTAGTAAAGATAATTTAATAAGCAAATTTTTAAAAAGCCTATAATAGCTCAGGAATAATTATTGCCAATCATTTGCATTTTTGACAATTAAATTTAACTGAGATTGTGTTAAAATTTTCATTATCTCTAGTTGTTTTTGAAAGTGAAATAATATTTCTTCCTGACAGACAAGTATGTGAGCAATTAAAAGAGGAAATCAACTGCAGCCATGGAAACTCATACAAGAAAAGCCAGAGACATTTTAAGTTGTGGAAATACACAAGCTCAAAGCAAACATCCCAGATCTAGAGAATATGACCTGCTATGTATTTATCACTGGCATTCACAAATGCTGTTACTGATACGGAGGTGGGAAAAATTACTATTATACTATTGTGTTAATAACTAATTATTAATCTGTGATCCAGGCTTTTTTCCTTCTATTTCCTCACTAAGGCACAGCTCTTATTAAAGTCAGTTTCTGAAAGATGTGACAGATTGATGAAATTACTCCTATCCCTCAAGGAACGTGCTCATCAATCTTGGGTGGGTCCCCACCTCAATAGTAGACCTAATTACTTTTTACAGTATAAGCAGAATCTAGTTTGCACAATCTCTTACCCTCCAGGAAGGAAACCCAGTTCATGAGGGAGAAAACTGACCAGAGGGCTCAGGGTGGAGATGACTTTCCCCTACTCAGATTGCTAGAGCCGCCTAAGTCTCACTATCAAGCCCCATTCTCAGCATGAGGAGCCAAAGACTCAGCCCACCTCCTCATTAAACGTCCACCAATTATGGTTAATTTTTTACTCATCAGGGGAATTCTTTCAGAAGGTATTTCAGAAGACATCTCAGGGTCTCCCTTAGTGTCTTTGGTTAGTGAGAGAAACAACAGAACATCAGTTTATTGATTGCTGGCTAGTTTAATTAATAAATTGAATATTAATTACCTAGAAACTGTCTCTTGGAGTTTTTCCATTCATCTCAGAGAAAAAAAAAAGACTTTTTTTTGGTTTACATAAATGCTATAGCTACAGACAACATGAAAACCAAGAAATTTAAATAACGTTCTCAAAGTATATCTGTAAAATATTTTTTTTTTTGAGACAAGATACTTTTCCATAGAAAATTGGATGCTTTTAATAAGCAAATCAAAAATTTTCAAAAAGTATATGTGGGACATCAGAAATGATTACTTGTATCATTTAAGGTTGCTTATAGAATTGCTAAAAAGCTTCATTCGATAGAAGAAACATTGGTACTACAACTGTTTGGAGGATCATATATATGCAAATTAGCTACAAACAGTTTCACTTGCAAATGATTTAGTCGGAGGGAGAATTGCTCATATTTCTAAAGACCTTTGTAATCAATTAATCTAAAAACAAAAACCATTCTATTTTGTATTGTTAGTGGATAAAGCAATAGATGTAGTTAAAAATTATACTGTTTGCTATATATTATGTTGTATTATGTTTGCTATGTTGTTGAAACCAATGTTAAGCAAGATTTGTTACTATGCAAACCAATTGATTTCAGTGCCATATAAGGAGAAATTTTAAATTTAACTGACAGATTTTTAAAAATTGAAATGATGTAATATAGGAAATTGTATTGGAATCTGAGCTTCTTGAAGGTAGGGACTGTCTTTTTTCCATTCGTTGCATCCCCAGCCCTTAGCATAGTACCTGGCACATAGTAGTTGCTTAATAAATATTTATTATCTGATTGCTGGAGGTCAATAGATGTCAAGATTAATGTAAGTCTACAAACGGTTGTGAAAAATATGGTCCCTCATGCAATTTGGATTACATAACTTGTACAAAGAAATACGAGTGAGTAGCAACTTCCAGTTTTTCAAGTTCTTACAACAATATTAAATTTTGTTCTAAAAATTCCATTAAAAGGAAGGCTCTTTGAAAAATTGTGATAATATTGTGAAGAGCATAGGCAACTTTTTATTATTATGAAACAAACTGGTTGGCTTTCTTATGCTTTGGTACTTTGGAGGGTATTTGAACTAAAAGAAAAAAAAACAAATAAACTAAAAAAGCAAAAGGTAATACTAAAATTTGCCAGGAGGTTAAGACTAGAATAAAGACAAGGAAAGGAAGAAAGATGACTGACCAGCATGCAGTGGTGGATAGAGCACTGAACTTAGCGCTAGGAAGACTTTGGTTCAAAACCTACTTCTGACATTAAAAATATTAATTAACAATATTAACGATTTTGAAAATTACAAATAATATTAATAATAACTAGGATCTAGGTAACCCTTTGAGTTTTATAAAACACTGTACATGTGTTATCTCATTTGATCCTCACAAAACCCTTTAAGATAGGGGCTATTATCCTTCTTTTACAGGTGAGGAATATGAGACTGAGAGACGGTAAAAAACTTGCCCAGGTTAGCATTACTAGTAAGTGTCTGAAGCAGGATCTGGATTCAGGCTTCTCTTGATTCCAAGTCTGGTGTGCCACCTACATGGGTGGCCTTGGAAAAGTCACTTAAGCTTTCTGTACCTCAGTTTCTTCTAAATCTATGATCCCATGAACACTTGAAGGTTTTAATTAGGTACGATGTACCTTCCTATAGAAGGGGAGCTCATCTCTCTGATGAAGAAGCATGTATATGATATAAATATCCAGACACCACCAAGAAACAGGCTACATGATAATGGTCAGAGGAATCAGCAAGGAGTATGAGTGGTTGGAAGCACCCTGAAGAGGAGTACTGAGGCAGCAATTTATCTATATAAACAATAGAGGTTTGCCATCTTCACATAGCGTATGTTTCAGAACATTAGACTGTATCCCAAGACTTGTCAAACCTAACAATGATCGCTGCCAAATCTCAGTGTATTATTTGGATAGAAAGGATAGTTCCAGAAGGACCTCAAAAATAATGGATACATAGGCACAAAACTGAAGACATTATATCCATAGGTGGTATTTTCATCTACTGTTGTTGATGAAGGCATGGCTTGAGAAAAGAAAGGAAAATTTTTAATTAGTTAATTAACTAAAAACACTTTTTAAATGCTGAGTACGTGCCAAGCATTGTACTAAGGAGTGGGGATACAAATAGCAAAAGCATGATGTTTCTCCATCATGCTCACACTCTAATTGGGAGAGACAACCCATAAAAGAAAGCTCAGCTACAAGGCAGATAGAATACCCCAGAAGTCCTATAATTTGGATAGATGGCAAAGTTTGCAATTCATAGGTTACTTAAGTAGGTAAGATAACAGTGCTGGGACACTGCAGACCATAGAGACAAGGCAGAAAAGAAGACCTGGAAGATATCACAGGCAATGGTACATTGCAAGGCCTAGTAGTCCTCTGTCTCACCAGAAAAATGGAATTGTTGACCATCTAAGCCTTGTGAATCATAGCAAGCTGGGGCAAAAAAGAAAAACAAGGGAGACGTTTATACCTGGTAGTGGTAGGTGTGCCTTTGCCAGGGTATCTGAAATGTATTAGCTGGTGGAGGTGTCAAGAGGAGAACACAAGGTAGTAGGGTGGGGTGTTCCTGATGACAAACTGGAAAGCTGTTTCAGAAGATGGTATCTGAATGTGGGATTTCACAACCATAACTTAGAAGAATAGTGGGCATCTGGCCATGCACAAAATGAATCTAATGAAGTCTGTTAAAAATATCTTTGCCTAGAGTCTTATGAACTTATTCACTAGAGCCTCAAACTGGAAAGAGAGGAGGAGAGGGGAAACAACCCACATATATTAGTGTTGCAACAATGTGCTACCAGCTGCTATAAGAGCTGCTGATGACCAGCACACAGAAAGTTGCCAACACAGCTTCTTTGATCTGCTTTACTAAGGAAAGTTACTTGAAGGGGTTAACAATCTCAGTTTAATCAAACATACAAATATCATTCACAGTTCAGGGGGAAAAGATCAGCCCCCTGAACCTCAAGGCAAATACAAACAGAAATCACAAACATCAACAGACAGACCTTGTCTGATTCAAATCTCAATGCATAGTTACCAGAGTTTAACAAAGTCCCAACACCCGGGTTTACAAGCTGGATGGCTCTTAACTACAGCTGCCCAGAGTCTCCACATCAACACACCTCCAAGAAGGAGAGCCCTCAGAAAACAGCTCTGTTCTCTCTTTTTATACACTCTTTAGCCGTCATCAAACATCATCTGGGTGACCAGAACTCAGGCTCCTACTATTGGCTCTGGTCTTAACAACTCCCCTTAGGACCCTCAGGGCTTCACGTCCACATAGGCTTAGCACCTATTAGGTAGGAATTTGGGCCTGGAATTTTGTACCTAGTAAGACTCAATCAAAGACACTTAATCTATCATTCTAAAACAATAAAAAAGTCCCAACTTAACTGATATTACAATTGGCCAAATCAGACACTGTGGAGAGTATCAGTCACATAGGAAGAAGAATATTGAGGAGCATCAGAAAGTCTTGGATAACAATACTTAAGAAGAAAGCTAGATGTAAAACCTATACATACATGATATAAACATACAGATACCACCAAGAAAGAGGTTACATGATAACGGTCAGAGGAATCAGCAAGGAGTATGAGTGGTTGGAAGCGCCCTGAAGAGGAGTACTGAGGCAGCAATTTATCTATATATGAACAATAGAAGTTTGCCATCTTGGCCTGAGATTTCTATGAACAAAGTATGGATAATGTTTTAAAATGACATTTGTTGTTCAGTTGTTTTAGCCATGGTTAGCTGTTTGTGTCTCCATTTGGGGTTTTCTTAGCAAAGTTACTGGAATGGTTTGCCATTGTCTCCTCCAGCTCATTTTATAGATGAGAAAACTGAGGCAAACAGGGTAGGTGACTTGTTCAGGGTCACATAGTAAATAAGCACCTCAGGCCAGATTTGAACTCGGGAAAATGTCTTCCTGATACAGGCCTGGCACTTTATCCACTGCGCTATTTAGTTGCCCTTCATGACCTAGAGATCCTTAAAAAGAGACGAATTCAACCCTGTAAGAATCACTAAGTTGTGGTGGGAAGGAACATAGAACTGGAAGATGGTTATGCAAAGAAACACCTAATTCGAAAGGAACGACATAGGTTAAGGGGATAGTGAGGTGGCAATATAGATGAAGAAGACTAGTGTGAGGAAATCCACAAGTGGAAGTGGGACCCATGGTGGAGAAAATATGGAATAAAGATCCATGGAGGGAGATACAGAAATTAAATTTTCTTGAAAGTATCCTATAGATAATCTGAAAAGAAGGAGGAAAGAATGGAGGACCATGGGAAACAGATCATGAAAACATGATGGACCCACAATAATTATATATATTATGTTGGATTTCAACTATTTAAGCATATGCTGGAGCTTTCTGTCCAAAACAGAACAGTTAACAAATTCTTGCCTTACTGATAATAACATTCTTCCAAAAGTGGTAGAAGCTTTTCTTGTCCTGGACCCAATTTTGATCAAAAACAATGAGTTGGTTCCTAAAGCAGAAATCATGGGACCCTTAAAATATGTGATAAAGAAGGAGAGAAAAGTCAAGCAGAGCTTGATATCCACTCTAGGTTTCTTCAGACAATACCCTAAAGATTTCAGAGAAACGAGGCAAAATCACAAGTAACAAAATTCTAAAGAAAAAGTTAGCCTAAGAAGAATGGAAATACCATCCAATTAAAGTTCTAATGACTACCATGTGGATATAGATGTACCCAATCTAGATTTTTTCCCCTTTTTTATTTTTCTAAAACAAATACACAATGAATAAAGAAAAAGAAACATTATAAACTT
>CM053623.1:161745911-161806107 GCA_028646595.1 Phalanger gymnotis | reverse complement strand
TGCACATCTCTTATTTCCTATCCCTCCTAACTCCTCTATCACTTCTACCCGCTACCTTGCCCTCCTATTACTTGACCTACCCCATCTCAAAAGATCCCTCCCTTATCCTCCCATTCCAATTAATCTACACACTCTTCTATACTCCCCTTGATCTATTCCCTCACCTTCCACATTAGAATTCCCTCCCTCATCCTCTCCCCCTTCCTTATTCCCTTAGCATTTTACTTCTTTCTGAATTTAGAAGGCTTTTATATTCTTCTAGGTATATATGCATTGTTCCCTCTTGAACCCATTCCTGACGAAAGTAGGTTTCCAGAACTAACAGCTCTCCTCCCCCATCTAATTCTTCTGTATAGTACAGGTTCTTCTTCTCACACCAAGGTAATTAATTACTCATTTTAGCTGTTCCTAAACAATTTCACTTTTTAAAGTCATATCATACTCAGGTCTACCCCAATCTTTCTTGGGAACTACCCAATTACTAATAACAATCTTAGACACAGATTTTACATTTTGCATACATAAAAGGTAAGCAGTCTGTCTTTATTGAGTCCCTTGCAATTCGTCTTTGCTATGTACCTTATATTTCCCTTGGTTCTTGTATGTCAAATTTTCTATTGAGTTCAGTTTTTCTTTTTTAGCAAAGTCCTAAATATCTAAGTCATTAAATACCCTTTTTCCATTCAGAATTCAGCTTAGTTTTGCTAGGTATGATATTTTCAGCTAGAAACCCAGTTATTTTGCTCTTCAATACATAGTGTTCCAAGATTTGCAGTCTTTTAGTGTTGCCACTGCTAGATCTTGTGTGATTCTAATTGGGACACTGCCATATTTAAATTGTTTTTTTTTTCTTGTTCTCGTAAGATTTTATCTTTGAGCTGGGTATTTTGGATTTTGACTATAATATTCCTGTGGGTTTTTCTCATAGGATCTCTTTCATGTGGTGATCCATGGATTTTTTTTTCAATTTTTACTTTCTTCTCTTGTTCTAATGTTTCAGGACACTTTTCTTTAGTTATTTCTTGTATTATTGTATCAAGATTCTTTTTTTTTGATCACAGCTATTAAGTAGCCAGATTATTCTTATGTTTTTTCTCCTTGATGTGTTCTTCAGATCAGTTATTTTTCTTATGAGATATTTCACATTTTCTTCTATTTTTTAATTCTTTATATATTGCTTTATTATTTTTTGAACTTCACTGACTTCTCCTTGTTTAATTCTGATTTTCAAAGAGTTGTTTTCTTGCCAAGATTCTGGATCTCAGAGGCAGAGCTAAGATGGCAAAGAAAAGCAGGGACTCATCCGAGCTGTCCTGTAAACCTCTACAAATACCTTTAAAAATTACTCTAAGCAAGTTCTAGAGCAGTAGAACCCACAGAAAAAATGAAGTGAAACAAATTTCCAGCCCAAAACATCTTGGAAGATGGGTGGTAAAGGTCTATTGCAACAGAGTGAAAGAGGAGCACAGTCCAACACAAGCTGCACCAGCACAGACCAGGTTCCAGAAAAGCCAGAGCAGGGCTCTAGGTGACTGACTTACTAGTAGCAGAGTTGGTTTCCAGGCCACTCAGCCTACAGATGCTGAAGACAACTTAGAATGTCGACAGGAAAGGTATAAGGAAAGGATGAGAGTGGAACATGGTCTAGTGCAGGCCATGCCAGCACATCCTAGACAAACCAGGAGCCAGCCTTAGGAGGAATTGAATCAGCAGTGGCACTGGCAGTGGCTGCTTCTGGGGAACCCAGGCCACAGATGGTAAGGGGGTTGAACAACTGGTCAGAAGGAAATTACAGGGGTCTCTTTGCTAGCACTGAGGCAGGACTTTGTTGCTTTGCCCATACTTGGATCTGGGTCCTGGGTGGCAGTCCTAGGGTGAGGAGCACTAGCATAGCAGAGCTTGCAGCCACAGTGGAGGGGGGGACACCCTCCTCGCAGTCTGAGGGCAGAAAACTTACTTCCAATTGTGCTAAGGAATTCCTCCACAGCCCAGTCCCTAAGTCTCACACTTGTTAGAAAACTAAGCAAAAACTGAATCCCAAAATGATTAACTAAGGCTCAGACTTTCTGCCTCCTGGATTTAGAGCACGTAGGAGTAGTCAGGAAGGAGAATAATGTGACCTAGAAGGCATGACACACTATTTTTCTATAATATCTGAAGAGAAGCTGGAGAAGACAGTCAGTTAATAAACATTTATTAAGCACCTACTATATATCTAGTACTGTGCCCTGGAAGAAAAAGATATTAGAGAGAATTCCTTTGTTGATGAAACTATTTTAACCTTTTCTTTAAAAAGCACAAATAGAATTCTCATGACGAGATTATCTATTATCCTGGAAATGAACTAAATGCTGTGGCCCTATGTCCTTGGAAGTGAAGAGATATTATCTGCCATTGAAGGTTTGAGGTGACTCTGATTGTGATCATCACCGTTAAAATATTTCAAACAGTAATGTTTGTTTTATTATTGACTTCAGTCTTAATAAATCACATATTTTGTAACTAATATGTATTTAATCTTAAATATTAAGGTATTTATACCTGTAATAATAATTAATGATAACTAACATTTATATAGTATGGTAAGATTTATAAAATACTTTGTATGTTTTCTCTCATCTCCTCACAACCCAATGAACCCTATATGCTGTCATCCCTATTTTACAGATGGGAAAACCAAGGCCGAAAGCAGTTAAATTACTTGTCCAAGGTCACATGGTCAGTAACTGTTAGAGACAGGATTTGAGTTCAAGTCTTCTTGACTTCAATTCTAGCACTCTATCCACTGTACCCTCCTAACTGTCTCAGTTATAGAAAACTTATTCATAGAATGCCTAGACTTATTGGGCAAGGCAGATTATCCAGTGAAATAGTGGTGAAGAGAGGATTTTGAGTCTCTTCATCTGTAAATAGGAATAATACTAGCACTTACTTTCTAGGATTCTTTTTCAGGGTAAAATGAAATAATAATCATAAAGCATTTTGTAAACCTTAAAGTATAAGTGCCGGTTATCATTATTATAATCATCAATTGTTATTATTTACTTCCCCAGAGTAATTGTGATGAATATTCCATGTAAATTACAAAGTATTATATAAATGTGACCTGTTCTCATCATTACGTAGTCCATTCTATTTCACTTTTGAGGAAATTGATCTCTAGAGATAAGTGACTTTTTCAAGCTCACCAAGTTAGAGGCAGAGCAAAGAGCAAGGTCTCCTGACTCTGAGTCCAGTGATTATTTCATTAGACTGTGCTGCCTTTTCTCATTCCCATGCCACTGGCCAAAATTCCATTAAAATCAAAGTACATAGGAAATCACATGCACTGAAGCTGCTCTTTAATTACATGGTGTTGAGCATAAGTTAAATGATGTATTCCCTTCTGGGCTCCAAGTAACTGAGCTACATCATCGCTTACAGATCAGTTAAGAAAAATTGTAATTAAACAAGAAATATAATGAAATTCAGCTAAGTTGGAAGCTATCTTAGAGTCAGATATGGATGTGGGAGGTGAAAGAGGGGGAAGAATTAAAAGATGACTGAAGTTTTGAGCCTGAGCGACTAGAAAGATGGTGGTACTATCAACAGAAATATAGATACTAGGAGGAGGGGTGCTTCAAGGGCAGGGGGAAGAAATGATAAACTCTCTTTTATATGTGATCAGTTTGAAATGCTTGCCGCACATCAAGCAGAGAGGTGAAGCAGGGAGCTGCATATATGGGACTGAATACTAGTGGAGAGGTGAATGGTGGATAGATAGTTTGGGGAGTCATCTGCTCAGAGGTGCTAAATCAGCCAACAGGAGAAGATGAAATTGCCATGGGAAAGAATGCAGTGAGAGAAGAGAAGGTCAGTGATCATCTTTATAGAAGTAGATTTAGAGCTGAAAGTGATTTTAGAGATCATCTAATCCAAGTCCTTCATTTATTAGATGAGGTAATGGGGTCTTAGAGAAGTAAGTCAACTTGCTCAAAGTCACAGCAAGGAAATAGAAAATCTGGGAATGTTACCTAGGCCTTCAGAGTGCAAGGCCTGTCTTTTCCCACTGCTTTCATGTTGCCAGAGTTGCTTCCTGACATTAAGTACAAGTTTTGAAGATCTCTTTCAGCTTTCATGCCTTGTGAATTGAACACTCAAGCAGCAGTTTGAACAAAGGTTCACTGTGTGAATTCTAAGGCAGTTAACATGAGGAAACTTGATCAGCTTCTCCCTCTCATTTCGACAGCCATATTTGGAAAGAAAGCCCTCTCCAAAAGAATAATTATTCGCTAATTCAGTGTCTGCAATGGGGAAGGGAAAAGGACAAAATCTACGCTCAAGAATTACCTGTTCAAATGAGATTTATTTTAAAAAATTCTGTCAAGCCGAGCAAGGTGTAAGAGGGCTAGACGTAGGAGGTGCCATGGTCCTCCAAGTCTGTACCCTTATTGGGATGATGGTGTAGCATAAGGCAGCTTCTAAGCTTTCCCTCTTGCAAAGAAAAAAAAAACCCTTATCTTTCTGACATATTTGGGCTTTTCTTTCTTTTTCAGACGTTTCAGGATGGAGTTGCTGGCAAACAAGAGGTTATCTATTACTCCCACTCTCATAGCTCTACTTCAGAAACTTTGAGCACTGTAATGTTGAAGTAAATGGAAGACATAAGATTGGAATATCTCCCAACCCCCTTGAGGTCAGCAACTGAGGGGCATGTGGGGGATCTTTTGAGGGTAAAAGTATACAATGATCTAAGAAGTTATATTTTGACAGATGAGAGAGACTTTCTCAGCTCTTTTTTTAAGATGAAAGAAAAAGAAAGTGTGAAGCAATTAAACCTCTATTGGTACACAGGATAATGACTAATTAAGATGGACATGATTCTTCCCTGGGAGTTCTGCTTGTAAATTGCTTGGCCACTGACAGGAGTATGGCCTTGGGTTGTTCCCTGAAGTGTGTATTGAAGGTTCACTGATAATGATTCTTAGAGCTTGGGATTCAATATAGAAATGCACACTGAGATTCTATGGAGGTAAGAGGAATTATCCAAATATTATTACATTGGCGAAAAGGTCTAAATTATTAATAAAGCTTTGTATAAGATATAGCTGCATCTATTCTCTAGCAAGTAGTATAAATTCATTAGAATTCCTGAAAGATAGCATTTGCTGTTACAAAATTCTAAGCAGCAAACATGTCCCTATTACATCATAAGAAGGGTAATAGAAATGACAAAATAAAGACTATGAAATGAATTGTGGCAATCATAGTTTAATGGGCCCTACAACAGGCTCTCTGTCCTCTAGTGACAGTTTTTATTGAGAGGCCTTAGTTGCTCAGTAAACCTGACAGTCCTGTGATTTTGTTCTTCACAGGCATAGAGTGCCCGACAGCCTAGCATTTCAGTGTTTCTTGATGTGTGGGGCCTCCTATCTGTCCTAGCATCATAAGCTGTGATCCTGTCAACCCCAAAGAACATAGCCCAACAGTATTTCACTTTAATTGGTTGCTAAGTCCTGTCAATTCTACTTCAATGATATCCCTCACATCTGTCCCCTTTCCATTCTCATGGCAATCACTCTAATTAAGGCTCTTCTTGACTGGATTAGTGTGATATTCTCCTCACTGGTCTCTTGGCCTCCAGTCTGTCCTTTCTCCAAGCCTTTACATCACTGCCAAAGAAATCTTTTTCATTCATATAGTGCTAATCATGGCATTATTCATGAAAACGTCTTCAAGGGCTCCCCATTTCCTAAGGAATAGAGTATCAATATCTGATCTTGGCATTCAAGGCTCTCCATAGCTTAGCTCCAATCTAATTTTCAAGACTGCTCTCATAATATGCCCCTTTGTAAATGCTACATTCCAACAAAAGCGTTCCCTATTATTGCCCTGCTTTCTTCTGAATCTACAGCTTTGGTATATCATTCCTGAGTCCTGCAATGGATGCTCCCCTAAATTCTCCTCTCTGTCTGTTGATTTTCTTCCCATCTTTCAAGGTCCAGCTTAGATAATCTTCCACAAAGTTTTCCCTGACTGCTTCTCAAATTTCACTTAGTGCTTTGCTTTCTCCCACCACCATTTTCAATTTAGTGAATCATGGGATCTGAGTTGGAAGGAACCTCAGACACCAGGAAGTCCGATCCATACCTTTACTGGATTCCAAACTACAGTAAAGCAAACAAACAGTTGTCTAACCTCATCCTGAAGATCTTTAGTGAGGTGGAATCCATAATCTCACAAGGCACTACAATCTAAATTTGAATGACTTTGATGACTAAGAAATTTTTCATTAAATCAAACTTAAATCTACCCTTTTTGCAATTACTATCCATTGCTCTCACTTCTGACTCCTAAAGCTAAATAGAACATGTTTATTCTACATTCCACAGGACAAACCTTCTAATATAGGCTAGAAATCCCTATTTCCTTCAAGTTTTATGGCATGGCCTCAAGGCCCCTCACCATCATGGTTACTCTTCTCTGAATACTCTTCAACTTGAGTGTCTTTGATAAAATATAGTGAGTGTCAAGACCTGAACACAATATTTTAGTTTTAGTCTGATTTAGATGTAGTACACAGAAACTACCACCTTCCTAGTTCTAGACTTTATGCCTTTCTTAATGTGACTTAAGAGGGTATCAGTTTTTTGGCTTCTATGCATGCCACACTGTTGGCTCTCAATGAGCTTGCCATCCACTAAAGCTCCCCATCCTTTCCATCTACTAGAACTTCCAGATATTTTCCCCCTCCATAGGAATTAGTATCTAGACATGGCTTCAATATTTGGCATTGAAAAGTTTGTTTTTTCTAACCCAAATGCAAAACTGCATATTTATCTTTATTAAATTTTATTCTATTAAATAAAGGCCATCATTCTGTGCTGCCAAAATCTTTTTGGACCTTCATTTTGTCATCCAGAGCCTGAGCTATTCTCAGTTTCACATCATCTGCCTATTTCTTTGACCTGGAAGCTCAGGATACTGGCTTACAAAATTCCTGGGAGTTTTCATTTTTTTTTTCTCCAGGAGATGATCTGTGGATTGTTTAAATTAATTTCTTTTCCTTCAAACCCTTTCCCCTTACAAATTTCCCTCTTACTGTTGAGGGCACTATCATCCTGTAGTTGCCCAGGCTTGCAACCTAGGTATCATCCTTAACACCTTACTCTCTCTCACTCCTCATATCCAATCTGTTGACAGTCTGTTGGTTTCAGCTTTGTAATCAAATATACCTCTGTTCTCTCCTCTGACACTGCCACCACCCTAGAACCTTGACTATAGTAATAGCCTGTGGGTTGGTCTGCCTGCTATAACTTTCTGCCCACTCCAATCCATCCTCCATTCAGGTAGCAAGCTAATTTTCCTAAAGCATAGCTCTGACCATATCACTACCTTTACTTAATAAATTCTCCTGGCTTCCTATCGCTTCCAGGATCAAATATGGAAACCGCCCCATTGATGTTCAAAGTACTTCAGAAGCTGCCACACCTCTTTTCCCCACTTTTCTGGTTTTCTTATACCTTGTACCCCCCCCCCCCAATTCTTCAATTATAACACTGTCTTTTTGTCATTCCTTGAATAAGACACTCCTTATCCTGACTCCAGGCACTTTGCATTACACTGAGTTTCCCTCATTTATGGAATACCCTCCCTCTTAATCTCTGCCTCTTGGACTTCTAGCTTCCTGCAAGTCACAGCTAAGATCCTACCTTCCTCAAGAAGTCTTTCCTTGTTCTTCACCTCCTTCCCCTGCCTTAATTCTAGTCCCTTCCTTCTGTTGATTTTTTCCAATTTATCTTGCACATAGCGTGTTTATTTCTAGTTGACTGCATGTTGTCTCCCCCATTAGACATCAGCTCCTTGAAACCAGGAACTATCTTTTACCTTTCTCTGTATCTTCAGCTCACAGGATCTAGCACATAGCAGATACTTAATAAGCATTTATTAACTGACCGGCTGGCTGGCTTTGCCCTCCGGTGTGAATAGATTGAAGTCATTTAAAAAAAAAAAAAAGATTTCTTGAAGTATCTGGGCTTTTTTGACCATGATTTTCAGATAGTCAATGTTTCTTAGATTATCTCTCTTTGCCTGGTTTTTAGGTCAACTATTTATAATAATAATAATAGTAAACTTTTTAAAAAGCTTTCTTGTTTTCTCATAGAGTTACTTTTTTCTGTTTGTCTCATTCTAATTTTCAGGGAGTACAATTATAATGTTTACTGTCATTTATTTTAAGGTATTTTCTTCTTACTTTTCTTTCCTTCATAGACATCAATTCATCTACTTAATTTTTTCCGGGTACTACTCTAAGGATATATTTGGACTTATTGTCAAGTTACTCTTTTCTTCTGGATTTACCCCCTGGAATTCTCAGTCTCAGTCATTTCTTCATTGTGTTAGCCATTTTTTTTCGCTTACTCATATGTCCAGTCTCTGTTTCTGGTTTGGGGCTTTATGCTTGGGTCAGACTGCTCCCTCCCATAATCTTCACTGTTGTGGATAGGCCCTGCTTGACCTGGATGCAGTGGTTAAGCATAGTCTTCACCTTCTACAGGAATTCCTGGGTTTTGGATCAGTCTTCTGGCTTGTATTTGGTTTGGGCTTTCTCTGCCTGGTTCTCCCAGTTCTCCTTAACCTAGAGTTTGTCCTATGTCTTGCTATGACCCTGATAAACCCTAAACAGATGTTTTTGTTTACACTGATAGTCTCCTGAAAGATCCCAGGTGCTTTCATTCCCAGGTGCTGCTCTGGATGTGGTCCAGGTATGGACTTTATGGGTTCTAGACTGCCTGGGTACAGTGTGTCTGGCCCTATCTACTGCTGTATTTCATGGGTAAACTGACTGGAATTTGTGCTGACCATGGGCTATCTTGGTGTTGGGTTGGGCATAGTCTGTGAACATGCTGGTGTGTGTACATGTCCACTGCTGTGGCTTAGGTGGGACTAACTAGGTACTATGGTAGGGGTCAGTCTCCTGCTATGGGTCTAGGTGGCTTTTGCACATTTTGCCTTCTACCTAACCTGGCTTACTGCCACCTAAAACTTTCAGAAATTCTAGCAGTGTTCTGTAAATGGAAGAACTTCTAGCCATTTATCTTTGATTTTCTTTGTCACTGTTACTCTTCATGCCTTTTTAAAGCTCTAGTGGAGATATTTATGAGGAATTTGGGTCCTTCTAGGTACTAACTTTAGACACCATCTTCTCTCAATTCTTCCGCCTGAAGATATCTTTTTAATTTTATTTTTATTCATAATTTAATAACTAAAAAAATAAAAAGGTCATTCCCATTTACATAGTAAAAGAGAAAAAGAGGGTTATATATCAAACTACATGTCTTTATTATGCACATTTTGCTTTTAAGTATATAATTAGTTTAAGCTGAAGTTTTCAATATTGTCCTGCTTGTCTATGCTTCTTTTTAGCCTTACTTAAGTTCTTTTCTCTGGGGATGGGAGAGAGAGAGAGATGCTTAAAACACCTTTTTGTATTGCTCCTCCCTCTCTGCCCCATCCCTATGCCCGCTTCCTCAGCAGCCCATTCCCATTGGAAAGCAATTAAAAACAAAGCCCTCATAACAAATACTTATAGTTAAGCAGAACAGACTCTTGAATTTGGCTATGCCCTAATATGTAAGTCTTTTTCTTGAGTCTATCACTTCTCTATCAGAACCTCTAAGAATTCTAGTTGGTCATTGCATTGATCAGAATTTTCAAGTCAAAACATTTTACTTTAGTAATATTTTTTGAATATACCCCATTCTTCACAGTTTAGTGATGCATGTGGTGGGGGCATAGCTCCAAATTACATTCCAGAATGTGTGGACCAATTTATGGCTCCACCAATATTACATTAGTGTACCTGTTTTCCTGCATTCTGTTCAACAATTATCAGTTTTCACTTCAGTCATTTTTGCCAATCTGATGAATGTGAGGTGGCACCTTAAAATTGCTTTAATTTGCATTTCTCTAATATTTAGAGTTTGCAAGCATTATTTTCATAAGACTCTTGATAACCTGGATTCCTTCCTTTGAAAATAGTTTGTTCATATTGTTTAATCACTTATCAATATAGAAATGGTCTTTATTCTTATAAATCTGAATCATTTCCTCATATAAGTAATGAGGCTAACATATAATCTGCAAAACCTTTATCAGACAAACTTGCAGTAATGTTTTTTTCTCCCACTTATTTGTTCCCCTCTTAATTTTAACTGCATTGAATTTGTCTGCATAATTTTTTAAAAATTATATAATCAAAATTTTTCTTCTGTGATTCTCTTCATCCCATTATTGGTAATGATTTTTCCCCCATCCATAAATCTGAAAGGTCATTTCTTTATTGTTCCTCTAATTTGTAACATTTTATGTTTAAGTCAAGCATCCTTTTGAAACTCATCTTAGTATATACTATTAGATGTTAGTTTAAACCTAAGTTCTGTCAATTGTTTTCCAGTTTTTTCAGTAATTTTTGTTGAAAAATGAATCTCTACCTTAGTAACTGGCGTCTTTGAGTTTATCAGATATTATGCTATTGTGTCCATATCTTTCTATTTTTTGTATATTTAATCTATTCCACTAATCATCCTTTCTATTTTTAAACCAATACCAAGTAGTTTTGAAGATTATTGTTTTGCAATCATATGTGAAGTCTGATACTGCTAAGTTTCCTTCTTTCCCACCACTTTTTATTTTTTCTTTGAGATTCTTGACCTTTAGTTCTTCTAGATACATTTTGTTAGTATTTTTTTTCTAGATCTATAAAATAATCACTTGATAGTTTTGTTGGACACAATAACAAAAATTTTTATATTATCATTTATTATATTAGCATGACTCACTCAAACATTAAGATTTCTCTAATTACTTGTGTCTGTTTTTATTTCTGTAGTATGTTTTATAGTTCACATGTATCTCAGTAGATAGACTGCAAAATAATTTTAAACAGTGTAGTTATTTGTAATGGCATTTATCTTTCTGCTGAGTTTTGTTGGAAATATATAGAAATGCTAAACATTTGTGTAGATTTATTTTGCATAGTATAACTTTACTAAATTTATTGTTTCGATTAATTTTTAGTTGACTCTTTAGGGTTTTCTAGATAGACTATGATATCATTTGCAAAAACCTAATAGTTTTCTTTCATCTTTACCTATGTTTATGCCCTTGGTTGAATTTTTGTTTTGTTTTGTTGCTATAGCTACCATTTCTAGCACTATTAAATAGCAATTAGTAATAATGGGCATCCTCGCTTTACCTCAATTTTATGATGTCTCCAATAATTTTCCATTACATGACATTTGCTCCTACATTTGCATAGATACTACTTACTATGTTAAGGAAAAGTTCACTTATTCCTATGCTTTCTCAAGTTTTCAATAGAAAGGAGCATTAGATTTTAAAAATATATATATTTTTCAACATCTATTGATATAATCATGTAGTTTTCATAATTTTATTATTAATATGAAATCTTATATTTGTAATTTTCCTTATATTTAACTAAACACACATTTTTGGTACAAACACAACTTTGAACATAGTGTGTAATATTTTCAATTTATTTTCAAACCATATTTGTTAATATTTTCTTTGATATTTTTGTATTAATGTTCATTAGGCATTTTGGTCCATAGTTTTCTAATTCTTTTTTGTCTTTCCTTAGCTTAGCTCTCCAGACCATATTTCATCATATAGCTTGTAAACATCCTTACTTTTCAAATAATTTATGTAATATTATAATTAATTTTTTCTTTAAGTGTTTGATGGATTTTATTTGTAAATTCATCTGACCCTGGAGTTATTTTGATATGGGGGTATCCACTTCTAGTTTTCTTAATTTCTTTTTCCTATGTTGGATTATTTAAATAATATATTTCTTCTATTGTTACTCTGAGCCTAGTACATTGTTGTAAGTATTCATCTATTTCATCTAACTTATCAATTTTGTTGGCATATAATTGGACAAAATAACTTTTGATAGTTTCCTTTACTTATCTTTCAAGTATTGTGAATTGTTTTTTTTTTAATTTTTGATATAAAAATCTTGCTTTTTTCCCCTCTCCCTTTAAAAAAATCCATTTATTTAACTGGTCTTCTTTTTGTTCTTCACATGTAATAATCCATCTCTTGTCTCTATGACAATGCACAATGCATTTCTCCATGCCTCAGTTACACTTCTTTCTCATCTCTGCCTCAAAGAATCTCTTTCTTTCATCAAATTGCAGCTTAGCACTATCTCCTACATAAAACCTTTCCTGATCCTCCAGATATTTGTGTCTTCCCTAATTCTCTTGCGTTTGAATACCTTCCATATGTTTATGTATGTATTGTGCATATACTTATATATTTACTTGTCATCAATTCCTAAGAATGTAAGCTAAGATTAGGGATTGTTTCATTCTTTGTGTACATATTCTCATTGTACAGCATAGTGCCTGCCATACTGTTTCTTTTTTGATTGATTGATAGCAAAATAACATCCATTTATAGAAGGATTGTGTAATACTACCTCTGGGGTACTTGCATTTGTAGGGTGGAGTCCCGAGAGAGCACCAGTCTACTTTTCTCCCTTGAGGAACTATCTCATTCAACTATCTCATTTTTGAGCCCTCATCAGTATGCCCTCCATTAGCAATCATGCAATTGATTTCATCATTGTTGTTGTTGTTCAGTTATTTCAGTTGTGTCCCCACTTGGGGTTTTCTTGGCAAAGTTGCCAGAGCAACTGCCATGCCATTTCCTTCTCCAAGTTGACTCCATTAGCTTTTAGAAAATAGATTAATGAAGAAGTTAAATCAAAAATAGTTGGTACAAAATATCCCTCCCCAGGATAAATAGGGGAGCATTTCCTCTTTGACACACAGAGTTTCTCAAGAGAATATCAAGATTATGAGGCATGTATTAAGAGAACACATGGGAAAATGGATAACTCCCACTCCTTGCCTTGGAAGTCCTTTTCTTTCCTCCTTGGCATCCTCCAGAAGATCTCCTTAATTTTTTTCTTAAGTGTTTGCTGAACTTTATTTGTAAATTCATCTGACCCTGGAGTTATTTTGCTATGGGGGCATTCATTTATAGTTTTCTTAATTTCTTTTCCTATGTTGGATTATTTAGGTAACCTATTTCTTCTTTTGTTACTCTGAGTGTAATACATTGTTATAAGTATTCAGCATTAAGTGTAGCTTTGTGATAAGCAGACCACTCACCTGGGCTCTCAAAGTATATCTGTACCTTTCCCCAGCCAACCCTTCTCTCTTCAAGTATTAAATTCCTCGAAGCTACTGCCATTCTTGAGTGACCATTTTCCTACAACTATCTGCAGATATTTACTCTCCTGTTAGCCAGTGCTGTCCCAATGTCTACTGCTACCATTCTGGTCATGACAGGGACATCCGATAACACCACTATGTACTCATCATGGAATATTTACTTACCTAAGATTGGGAAAGAACTAAGACTGGAGATAAAGATGTATTCATAGTCGCTATTTGGCCAAGTAAGAGAGAAGGTTGTTCTTCACCTATCCAGCTCTAGAGACATAATTCAAAGTAGTCCTGTCTCTTCATAGTCACAAAGGAAAAAAGAGAGCCATAGAGACAGGCTAGCCATTTTGCATACCCACTCAGTTCTAGCTCAGCAACTCTTGAGTCACAAAGTCTTTGGGCTATGCAGCCAATTAAAAGACTTTGTCATCACATAGTACAAATCTCTGAGTTATCCATGTGATTACTTGGAATGAAACCACTCAAGGGATACCTGCACATGCTTCAAGGACTCCTCTTCTATTGGATTGTTCCCCCATTACACATATAATATGTACCTCATATGTAACTGCAATATGCATTGTGTTGTATATGTTTGATTTATGTTTTTTTTTTATATTTTACTTTTTTGTTATATGTGCTTTTATTACAGTTGCCTAGAAGTCGGTTGCTATGCCTGGTATGCCATCCTGATACATAAAGCTATCCTTTATATATTGCTTGAAGGCTATTTTTTTGATGAAGAAAGAGTGTAGCAAAGAAACTTTGGTTTCTAGTGGAAAGTAGGGCAGTTGCCTCCAGTTTCACCACCTTCACTTGGACTTTGGCAGTTTTGTACAGTCAAGGCAGCAAGATGATTTGAAGATGACCCAGACTCATGACTCAAATATATGAAAGGATTTAAAAGAAATTCTGAATTATAAGAACATTCAGAGTTTAAAATGAGAAATCTTGAGAACAGAAAGAGAAAAAGGCCAATCTAACAATGCCTAAATTTCCCAAGCTAGCTGACCAGGCTTCCCCTGATAGTGGAATAGGTTGCACAGTAGCAGAAGACCAGCAGGTGGTAGCAGAGAGTAGTTAGCATCGGCAGTAGCCAGCAGGGAGAATTGAAATCATGAGGCCAAAGATTTAGCATCAGAAGGGACCTCGAGTCCAAATGTTCCTCATTTTACAGATAATGAAATTGAGGACCAAAGAAGTTAAGTGACTTGTTCAAGGTAGAACCAATATGTAAACACAGGCTTCCTGACCCCCAAAGCAGTCTTTCTGCTGTACTATGCTACCTTTCTGAGAACAGAGGGTGAGATAAAACAGCTCTATTGATGACATCATCAGATGACACATGACTTCCTCAAGCTGTGCAAATTCCTTGGGCACATGAGATCCTTTATGTGTACCCTTTCACATCTATTTACTGCCTATACACACATAAGTGTGTTCCCCTCCATGTATATTCCTTGGTCAAGAGTTTTGTATGCAACTTTCATTGGTGGTATGGCAACTCAGGAAAATATATTAGTGGTCATATAGGCAAATATTCTCAATACTTAGTTTCTTGAATTTTTAAATTAAATATCCTTCACTTTGAACTATCATTTCCTCTTGCGATTAGCAACAGAAACTAGGGTGTAGGATCCTCAGGTATGGCTTGAATGGATGCTAAGATACACGTAATGTTCTTCAAACTTAGGATAGCATCCTGGAGAGGCATTATGTAATGGAAGCCCCAGGGGCTACATCTGACTTTGCCATTTTTCCTCAGGCAAAATCCCCCCTTTATGATTTATCTTCATATTCACAGCCTGACATTTAGGCTTCTTCTGTCTGAATTATCCATGTTCATCCTTCTGCTTAGCTCATCTATATGTGTTACTGATTCCCAGAGACATATGATGACAAGATGCTGAAATTATTTGGATAGTGATCAAAAGGCTGTGTTATTTATGATAAAGATAACTGCTGACAAAGAAATTGCTAAGACAAGTTACCTACACTCTAGTGCTCCGTATGCCTTCTACTAACCCAAGCTTAGAAAAGGGACCCAGCAGATGGCTTCTTAGCCATTGTGTGTTGTGCTTTTGAATTTCTCAAAGAATAACGGAGGAGTGGAGAAGGTAAGGAGGAATCAAGATAAAAGAAAAAGAGATAATGTTATATTAACTAAGATATTGTCAGACAGAGCCCCTAAGCTAAGCAGGAGCACATTTATACTGATTCAGAGTAGGGAAACCCCCAGGACATTCATATTGGAAAAAGTGGAGCTCGTCTTTTTGTATTTGCTCTATACTCTTGGTCCATTCTGCCACTTAACTAATATACTTGGCAGACAAAAAAAAATGATATCTAGGTAAGATGTCTGGTCACTAGAAGTCTAAATGCCAGGCCACTATTTCTAAATCTGATTCTATGTGGACGTTAGACAAATCAATTAATGATTGCCTCAGTTTCTCCATTTAATTGACTCTGGGTAATGCTTATTTCCACCTACTCAATTCCCAGTATGAGTGTCTAATGATATGTCTGCTATGTGTTTTGAATTTACATGAAAGGAATTGTAGAAATGGCAGGTCTATACACACAAAAGTTTTATTATGATTAAGACTGTTGTTCGGTAACATACTGTGATATTCATAAGGTAAGGAGTGGTTTCTCTTTGTTCTTAATTTTTTTTTATTTTAAGAACAGACCCAATTCCAGCTCAAGGAATTACATTGTGCTTTATGAAGGTCTCCCACCCCCTAGCCCTTCCAGTTCCATGTGCACCATTCTTTTCCCTCCTGGCCTTAAGCTGCTTTCTCCTCTTCCAGATATTTCACCCCTGCCAAGCTCCACCTGAGAAACTGCTGCATTTGTGAAAGGAAAGAATAAAAATCACTGAACGGTTCTCAGATACACAGACCCTGAAGGGGCTCAAGCAAGGTAAGCTTATTATTCTTTCATTCTCATTCATCAGAATCACTTCAATGAATTAGAAGCTTTCTGTGGGGTCCTGGCATTTGAATGCAAGAGCTGTGCTTTGAGACCTGTTAGACTGTTAGTTTGTTGGGTGAATAGAACATAAAATTACCTAGGCCTAAATGGTATCCATAGAGATCCTGTCCCATTGCGAGGAGCCCTTTACTTCCTGGGTTGTGCCATGTGATGCCCGCCAATGCATCCCCTTTTAGAATCTCCCACACGAGGTAGCGAAATCTGTCATTCCTCTGGCAGACAACCCCAAAGAGACCTAGAACTTTTCAAGGGCCTTTCACTGGAAAGCTGGGCCCTGGTGTCAATGGCAATGGGGTGTGCAACAAGCAAGACAATCACTTGTGAAAGTCCTTGAGCACTGTCCCGAGGCCTCAGATATTGACAGTTGAGTTTTCATGGACAAAGACTCTACAGGCAAAGAGTCAGAAGGAAAAGAAAGCATGGAACAGACAGCTCAAACCAGTCTCTTGAACACAAACAGAAAATATATATTGCTCCAAGATAAAAAGCAGTTTCCTTGCTTTTTCCTTGTCCTAAACATCTTGAATGTCAGAGCTTAAAGCCTCCATTATGTATCACCTAGTTCAGTCCTCCATTTATAGATGAGGTAGTCTGTCTCTACAGCTTTGAGGAGTCATCACTTCCCTTCTGGGGGTTATTGTTTACTCGTTTCAGTTGTGTCCTACTCTTTGTGACCACTTGTGGGATTTTCTTGGCAAAGATACTGGAGTGGTTTGCCATTTCCTTCCCCTGCTCATTTTACAGATGAGGAAACTGAGGTATACAGGGTTGAGTGACTCACCCAGGGTCACATAGCTAGTAAGTGTCTGAGGCCAGATTTGAACTCACAAAGATGAGTTTTCTCGATTCTAGGTCTGGTGCTCTAACCATTGTGGCAAACAGATGCCTTACCAATTACCTCATTCTGAATACGCCTGCTTCTTTTTGAGTTTGCACTCTCCTTCCAAGACAATTAAGTTAAGACTATATCTATTTCACTTTTCTTTCTCCCTCCATGTAAGAAAATTATTTGAAGAGAGAAATTCTGACTGGAGACAAGTAGACTTGGACAGATAGAACATAAATGTTTACCAGGGAATTGAAACCGAAGATAAGTAAAGAGATAGTGAGGGGTTACTTCCCTCAACTTAATGGGTTCAAGTCACTAGATTTGGACAAACTGCACCCAAGGGCAATGAAAGAACTTGTGAGTCAGAATGCTGAATGTCAGTGACCTCTGAAGAATCATCATGGAAGGAGCCTTGGCCCTGGAACTGGGCAAAGATTTTTGCCCTGTGTTTTCCATGATCAGACATAGGCTTCCTCATTTCTCCTATACATGTAAAACTTCTTTAGGTCTTTGCTAATCCTCTCCTCCCTTTCTCTAGATTCAGAATTTAAGGTGTTCTTCCTTAGCAAGCTCATCCTTCTTTTGAAGCTCTGACTCCATCTTCTCTTTTCTCCTCTGGGAACTTGCTCCCTTGGTCATCTCCACCCTATTTACCTCTCTCTCTTTTTGCCTACAAACATTTGAAGATCTCCCTAATTCAAAGGGAGATCTTTCACCCTACTACCCCCTCAAGTTATCATTTTATCTCATCTCATCCTCTCTCTTTCCTTAACAAATGTCTAGAAATCTACACTGTCTTAATTTCCTCATTATCCCCTCACTCTTCAGTCCTTTTAAAAATGGCTTTCCTTCCTAACATTTTATTGAAATTTTTATCCCAACATTAGTATGGCAGAAACATTATCTGTTTTATGTTGTCTGGGCTGGTTTCTCTTTAAAGGGGCAAGGAGGCATCCTTAGGATTTGACTAGTTCAGAGGACTAGGACTTGAACCATTCGTAGGACTTCCTGGCTGTCCTGGGCTTTAAAAACACAATCACAGCAGTGGGGAATTGGTGAACATTATGCCTCACTTAATTCTGTTTAAAATCACATTCACTTTTTTTAGCTGCCTCTGGAGTTGAGTGCCCCTGAGGCACAGAAGGTTTTACAATAAAGGCTGGATGGTCCTTCCTTGAGGCTGTAGAGGCAATTTGCGATTTGCATATGGTGTTAGTTGACAACTGAGGTGCCTTCCAATTCTGCAATTCTATGATCTTAAGATTCTTAGTCATAGAGCCAGCAGGGAGAGGGAATGAATTGAAATGGTATCTAATGGAGCTGTCTGGTATTTAGCCTTCCTGGGAAAGGGAATGAAGTGTTCAGTTTTATATGGCCTCAGAAAAGAAATAGCTTCACCCTAGTGGAAATTCCATACCCTTTAAAAACCTTTATGAAGAAGCATTTTCTCCTTTTGTGAAACTCTGAATCTCATTTCTCAAGGTGATCTCCTCTTCCTCTTTTTACAATGTGGTGGAGAAGGGGCTCTAAAGCTAGTCCTCTCTTAGTTCAGGTTCAACAAAAGACTCTAACACAGCAAGAATATGCAACAAGTATATGGTTTAGAAAGTCTTGCCTACTCAGGGAAATGTATATCATCAGAGTATCATCAGGAAATGGTCACTCAAGGTCTTAGGTGTCTACCATGCTGTAAAGGTTAGGCTTTATATGGCTGGGACATTTTTATGCCCCTGGATGTCCAGGAAGCTGAGTAAGGGAAATTGGGGCCAATCAGGTACCAGAGGAAGGATCTGGGAAGGAAGCTGGGATTAATCAGTTCTGGGGCAGTTTTATTTTCTTTTAGGTCAAGGATCCCCGTGTTGCAGATGGGAGGAAAGAAGCTACAATTAAGGAAATGCTGCTCCTATTACATGAGGTACCCCTTTGGGTGGAAGTCTCGGTGACACCCCATTACCCCATACCAGACAAGACAGAAAAATGGAAGAGAAGCCTGTGCATGTGCTCTTGAATTAAACATTTAATAATATGGGGCCTGGGAGGTCTTTGGCAAGATGTATGGTACTGAGGCATTCTTAGAGGCAGCAAAACCAGGTATCCTAGCAACCAGGGCTGATGATAATAATAACTGACATTCCTTTATCACACATTGCAGTTCTCAAATTGCTTTCCAAAACATTATGTTATTTGAGCCTCATAGCAACAACCCTGTGTAGTAGGTACTCCAGGTCTTGTCTCTATTTTATAGATTGAGAAACCTGAGACTCAGAAAGGGTGAGTAGTAATAGGGAGAGGATTCCAGTACAAATCTTCCTAACTCCAGGTCCAACACTATATATAGCCTTGACACCACACTGTTGTTCAGTACTAATTGGAGTAAGAACTCCAATGCCTAGGCCACTAATCTTATCTTCTCTTATTGCTTCTGTTCTTCACTTAATAATAATAATAATAACTGACATCTATATAGCACTTGAAAGTTTACAGGGCATATTACTTATTTTTTTCCTTATTTCATATCAGAAATGTAAAAGCTGAAGAGCTAAGAGCCTTGATAGATGACGGGGATTTGGGGAAGTTTCCTCTACCACAATGTAGACTGAGAGGATAGAGATGAGTCCAGCATATGATTACAACAGCTTAGCACCATCAGTGTCATGCTGCACTCTTGTGTTATTTTGGCACAATCTCAGCACACTCCAGTTGTGCAGCCAGATCTCACTAAGTCAGATGGGCAGCACTGGAGTTCTGATTACGATAAGGATATAAAAGGTGGAGTTTGAGGGAAACCCGCAAACGTAGCCTGATGTTGTAGGCTGGTCAAAATGATTTCATGCTGTTAAAAGTTAGGAAGAGTTCTTCTGCTGCATCCTCTTCATATGACAGTGTCAACATTGAGGAGAGTAAGCATCTATTTGGTTATGTTTTATCCTCACTTTTTCCATATCACGATTACTTATACTTCTGATGATTCACATAATTGTAATGAAACTGTGAAGAAACCTAGAAAGCATTGCTAAAGATTATGACAATTTTGAAAAAAAAAAAAACTATGGACTTTAGGGGTAAAGGTGGTATATTCGTCTTTATTGCCTATCAAAAGTTGTGTCTGACTCTTCTTGACTCCATTTAGGGTTATCTTGATACCAGACTGCTTACCATTTCCTTCTCGAGTTCATTTTAGAGATGAGGAAACTGGGTTAAGTGACTTGCCCAGGAACACACAGCCAGTAAGTGTCTGAGGCCAGATTTGAACTCACAAATATGCGTCTTCCTGACTCCAGGCCTGGTACTCTATCCATTGCATCACTTTGCTGCCCCTATCAAAGGTAGGGCAATGAGAAAAGGAAGGCTGATTTCAGGAGTGAAAGATGGTAAACAAGATGATGTCTGAGAATAGGATTTGGATTTCTGGACTGTAGCTTAAAACATAGGAATAACAGGCTCCTGACCAGAGAGAAAGTATGCTCAAGAAGTCGCAGTAAAAATGTATATGCCTCGAACCTCACAAAAAGGTCTTTAAAGAAGAACCATTCCCCAACAGATAAATGGTTAAAGGAAATCAATAGGCAGTTTTCAAAGAAAGAAACATAAGCTATCAATAGCCAAAGAGATAAAATGCTTCAAGCAAGCAATAATTAGAGAAAAGCAAATTAAAGCAACACTGACATTCCACCTCATACCAATTAGATTGGTAAAAATGACCAAAAAAAGATAATGACAAATATTATGGGTGCTGGGGAAAAATACACCTCTTCCCCCAAAATACATTTGGTGAAATGAGAATTGGTCTGTCATTCTGGAAAGCAACTTAGAACTATGCCCCCAAAGTCAGTAAGCTATAGATACCCTTTGACTCAATGGTACCACTACTAGGCCTAAAGACCCAGGTGTACAAAATTATTTATAGCAGCAACTATGTAAATAACAAAAAAAATTAGAAGCTAAGAAAGACACTCACTTATTGGGAAATGACTAAATTACAATATGTTAATGGAATAGAATATTACTGCCCTTCAATAAATGATCAAATGAACAAGTTTAGAGCAACCTGGGAAGACCTTATGAAGTGATGCAGCATGAAGTGAGTAGAACCAAGAGCACAATTTATATAATAACAACATTATAAAGGAAACTCGAGAGACAACATATTCTTGAAATAACCAAATAATCAGTCCACCAGACTGCTAATGAAGCATGCTACTTTCCTCTTGACAGAGAAGTCATGGACTTAAGATGGAAAATAAGACATACAATTATGGACCTGGACAATGTATGAATTTGTTTTCCTTAACTGTATATGTGTGCGTATATATATATATGTATATATATATAAATACATATGCATATATATGTGTGTATACACAGATATATAGATAAGTATAGAAAGATAGATAGATAGATAGATAGATATAGTACAAGGATTTTGTTTTTATTTTCTTCTTTACCAATGGAGGAGCGGACACACTCCTATAGGGATAGAGTAGCAAAAAAAAAAGCTAAAAAGAAAAGAAATAAAAGAAGATCATTATCTTTTTTAATAATGCAGAGATGAGATGAAAAGAAAAGTCAGAAAGAAGTACGGTTAAGAAATATAGCTTTGAAAGTTACACATTGAACTGAATGTACTTGAAAAGCAAGCTGTACATAACAGATATCTACAATTTCACATTCAATCCTTTTTTTTTTTAACTTCAACTATGTATTTGGAAAAGGCAATTTTATTTAGGGCAGCTAGGTCCATATAGTCGAAGCTATGGTTTTTTCAGTAGCAACGTGTGGCTGTGAGAGTTGGACTATAAGGAAAGCTGAGCACCACAAAATTGACGCTTTTGAATTGTGGTTCTGGGGAAGACTTTTGAAAGTCCCTTGGACAGCAAGGACAGCAAGTCAAGCAATGCTTGAAGAAATTAATTCAGGCCATTTATTAGAAGGTCAAATACTGAAGATAAAACTCAAATAATTTAGTCACATAATGAGAAGAATGGAGTCATTGGAAAAATCATGATGTTGGGAAAGATTTAAGGCATAAGGAAAAGGGGATGGCACAGGATGAGATGGATAGATAATATCATGGAAACAATGAATATAAACTTGGACAGATTTTGAGAGGTAGTAGAGGATAAAAGTGCCTGGTGTGCTATGGTCCATGGGGTCATGAAGAGTGGAACACAACTGAATGATTGAACAGTAACAACAAGAACAACAAAAATGTATTTAATATTTGTTAAATTCAGAATTTAAAAAACAAAACACCAAATGGTGTTTAAACTGAAAGGGATAGGGGTAGGAGGAATACCAACAGAAACACACAGAAATTTACAGGAGGAAAAGTCCAAGAAAGGAGTGAACAATAAAACCATGCCTTAAATGTCTATAAATAAATGTACCAGCTAGAATCAAGATGAACTAAAGAACCTAATGCAAGAAGGCAAATGTAACTCTATAGGTATTACTGACATTTAATGGGATGACTGAAGTATATCTTTGTACATTATACCTTATTTTTTTAAAAAAAGGATTGATAAAAAGGGACTGGTTAGCATAGTATATTTTCTATTTGAGTCTCTGTCTCAGTCTCTCAGCCTCTTTTCTCTCTCTGTCACTGTCTCTGTCTCTATCTAGCTGTCTCTCTTTGTCTCTGTCTCTGTCTCTCTTTGTCTCTCTGTCTCTGTCTCTCTGTCTCTCTCTGTCTCTCTGTCTCTCTCTCTCTCTCTCTCTCACACACACACACACACACACACACACACACACACACACACACACACACACACACACTCTTACCCAACCTTCTTCTAAGGGTGAAAAATATCTCCCATCCCCTAAAATTCTTCCCAGAAGTTCATTTGAGATTAAGGGTAAACCTATGAGAATTTGGTGAACTCTGGCAGTTTCCCTGCCTCAGAGTCAATCTTAATGGCAGTGACTCTGCTGAGAGGAAAAAACTGGGTTCTTCCCAGGAAGAGAAATTTTTCAGTTCATGTATACTTTCTAATGGCATATCATATCCATAGCTCCACAGCAAATAAGCAAATAAACAGCAACAGAAAAAAATCTAACAGCAGCAATATTAGTATGCCTAAATAATAACAAATATGCATAAGCAGTAGTGTGTAGATATACAAACAACAAAACAATGCATAGCTCACAGACAAATATTGCTACAGTATATATGGAGTGTGTATAAGAGGGGTCCTGATCTATTGATTTCATTTCAGCCTAGAGGTTAACAGAGCCAACAAAGTGTTAAAGTCGTCATCCAGGTCCAAAAATACATTTATGCTCTGTTACCCCTTTAACCGAATCTAAAAAAAAATTAATGAGGATAAATATAAAGTCATGCTTAAGTTCAAAAAAATCAACTTTAAAAGTACAAGATGGAGGGGGTATGCTTAGGAAACAAATTGTTTGAAAAAAGATAAGGGATTTTTAAGGGACTGTCATCTCAGTGTGCATTAACTCAATGCGAAAGGACAGCCAAAATAATCTAATGAAATCTTGGGCTATGTTGAGAGGTGTAACTTCCTCATTGGACCACACCTGGAATATTGTGCTTGATTCTGAGCACTGCAGTTTAGGAAGGACAAGACCAAGTAGGGGAGGACAACCAGGGCATGGAAGGCCTTGTGTTCTTTTCCAAAGGTCTTGTTGAAGGAACTGGGGATGTCCAGTATGGAAAAGAGAAGACTCGGGGATATGATAGCTATCTTCTAGGGTCTGAAGGGGCTGGCATGTAGAAATTGTATTTGTTCTATTTGGCCCCAGAGGGGTAGAACCAGGAGCAATGCATGTAATGGTGAGAAAAATTAGATCAAATGTAAAGAAAAACTTCTTACAAGTATCCCAAAGTGGAATAGTCTGTCTTAGGGATGAGCTTTCCCTCATTGTAGACCTTTAAGTGGAAGTTAGATGAATGCTAGTTGGGTACCTTAAACTGGGAATTTCTTTCCAGACATGGGTTAGATGAGTTGGCCTCTGTGAGAACTCAGTTACCAAATTCTGTGATTCTATGATTAGTTGCAGAGATAGCAACAATAAATTATGGTTTTCCAAACTTGTCAGAAAGCAGTACCTTTTAAGTTCTTGGAAGGTAGCCAAAATATAAACAAACAAAAAACCCTTTACAATTAAACATTTGAACTTCTCATCACAGGCACTGAAGTTTCATTGAGATCTGATGGAACCGCAGCAGAAATTCAGTGCTGATCAGGATTCATAATAAATAGAATTGTGTATCCTTAATCTCTCACTCAAGGAAAGCCATTAACTGGGAGTTAGTGTATTATACTGTGAAGAATTGGCTCTACCACTTACTAGCTGTGTGACCTTGGAAAAGTCACTTAAATTAGTCTCTGGTTCTTCATCTGTAAAATGAGGCAGCTGTACTCTCCAACTATATCTATTATCTTATAATAGTTTTTCCTCCTACATTTGCTTGATGTACAAAAGGTTTTGTTTTATTTGCTTGTTTTTGCAGGTCTGTCTTAGCTCTTTTTTTGTCCTAATAGACAAAAATTCTTTCCTCCGTATTTTTTTGTTGTTGAGTAGTTTCAGTCATGTCTGACTCTGTGACCCCATTTGGGGTTTTCTTGGCAAAGATACTGGAGCATTTTGCCATTTCCTTCTCCAGCTAATTTTACAGATGAGGAACAGAGGCAAATAAGGTTAAATTATTTGCTTAGGGTCGCACAGCTAGTAAGTAACTGAGGCCATATTTGAACTCAGGAAGATGAGTCTTCCTAATTCCCAATTCAGTTCTTTATCCACTGAGCCCTCTAGCTGCATACTCCTCCATGTATAGGACAATCTAAACTTTTTAAAGTGTCAGAATGCCCCTTCTAGCCTTGACTGACCAACCATTTGCTGAGTAGTCCTGGTTGGTGTGTCAATGACCCATTATATCTACCCTGATCTAGGCAACGTTTCATATCCCATTCAGCCTACCTGGTGTAAACATTGTCACATCTCTCGCCTCTGCTTGTACCATCCCCTCCCCCAACTCCCCACCACCACTCCCCTACTTGCTTGAGGCTCCTAATTAGTCTCCATGCCTCTCCGCCCTCCAATCCATTCTTCACACAGCTGCCAAAATGATTTTCCTAGGAGTCCAGATCTGAGTATATCACTCACTGATTAATAAACTTCAAGGTCTGACATGTAGGATCAAATATACATTTGATTTTAGAATACATATCTACTCCTCTGTTTGGCATTTAAAGACTTTAACAACTTGGCCTTAGGCTGCCTTTCCATCTGTATTATACACTGCCCCCCTTCACACATCCTATTGTTATAGTCAAATTGGCCTTTTTGCTGTTATTCACATGTGACCCTACATCTCTCAACTCCATACTCAGTCCCTTGGTTTGCCATGCTTGGAAAGCACTCTCTCCTTAGTTTTAATTCACAGAATCTCTAATTTCCTTCAAAACTCAGGGCACATAAAGTCTTTCCAGATCTCCCCAATTTTTTAGTGCCTTCCCCACCAAAATGATTCCCAACAAAAGGTAAACCTGAGGGAAGAGACCATTTTATTTTAGTTTTTGTGTCCTTGGTGCGTCACATGTTATCTGGAACACACCAGGAATTTAATAGATGCATGTTGATTGTTACCTCTGGGAACAAGAATCATACCCATGTTGGCACTGCTATTAATAGGAAAGGCTATGGCACTCTATTGCCCTGTCTGCCTAGGCCTAAATTACTTTCTTTAGGAGGCATGGTAGATAGAGCATGGGGCCTGGAAATTGGAAAGACCTGATTACAAATACAGCCTCAGACACTTTCTGGTGACCCTGGACAAGTCACTTAACCTGCCTCAGTTTCCTCAACTATGAAATAGAGACAGTAATAGCACTTACCTCCCAGGGTTGCTGTGAGGAACAAATGAAATAATCTTTGTAAAATGCTTAGCACAGTGCCTGACACACAACAGGCACTTAATAAATGCTTGTTTCCTTCCTTCACCACCACTACCAGTCAGGCAGTTCTTAAGGATTTATTAAGTGCTTTCTATGTGCTAGAACCTGTGTAAGTGTTGGGGATATGAAGTATGGCAAACACAGTTCATGTGCTCACAGAGTTTACATTACAACGAGGCAAACAACATGTAAATAACTAACTACACAGTGTAAGATGTATAGTGAGCAGATGAAAGGCAACCTTGGGGCAAGGGGAGTCACCAGCAGCTGGGAGGACCGAGAAAAGCTACCTCCTGGTGGTGGGATGTGAGCTGATTATTGAAGCAAACCAGGGACACTAAGAGGCAGAGGTGAGGAGTCGGGGTTCTAGGCATGCAAGTCAGGCAGGGCAAAGGCAAAAGATGGGAAATGGAGTTTCATGTTTAAGTAACAACAGTTAGGCCAGTATAGGCGAGTCATGGAGCATATGGAGGAGAGCAAAGTGTCAGAAAACTGAAAAGATGGATTGGGCCAGTTATGGAGTTCTTTAAATGCCTGATGGCAGATGCCTGGGGGCAAGAGGCAATCTCTGGGGCTCAGTGAGGAGGAGGGTGACACTTTAGAAAATTCCTTGGCCACTGAATAGAGGATGGTTTAGAATGGGGAGAGACTTGAGGCAGTCAGAAGCTTATTTCAATAGTCGAGGCAGGTGGTGATTTACTAGGGTAATGGCTGTGTGAATGGAGAGACATAGAAATGATCAGATTTGGCAAAGGATTGGATGTATAGGAGCGATGTGAGCCTGGGCAGCTGAGAGGATGGGAATGACCTTGACATTAACAATGAGGTTTAGAGTAGCAGGATATAGTTTGAGGGGAAAGATAAGTTATGTTCTGAACATCCTGCATTTTTTATGCCTACGGGACAAACAGTTTAGGACATCCAAAAGGCAGATGGTGATCTGTCTATATGCCATGTTGCATCCCCCATCAGAGGGTAAGCTATTTGGCATTTATATCCCCTGAACCAGCACAGCATCTGGCACTAATGTAGGAGCCTATTAAATGCTTATTCATTGATTGAGCGATTGACCTACTGTGTAGCAGGGCAACATGAGTCTCTGGACTTCATGGTGCTTTGAGGGCAGAAGGTTTGGGGTAGTATTAGTCCTTTGTTAGCCCAAACTTCAAATTTTCAAAAACCTGGTTCGTTGCAACCAGCGACTGCTGAGTCATCCAAATTGACTTTCTTTGCTCAGAGACTGGAACATATTTGATTTTTTTCCTTTCTTATTGGCATGAGAGGAAGCATGATATAGTGGATAGGGAGCTGGCCTCAGAGTCAAGAACACCTTTTTAGATCCTGCCTCTGACATATACTGGCTATATGACCTTAGGCAAGAGCCCTCTCAATGCACTTGGCAACTCTTTTAAGACTCTAAGGTGCAGAGAAGGGGCTCACCTGCCTTGGTAAAAGAGGTGCCATAAAACCACAGGCCCATTCCCTATTCTTTAAGGCACCCAGCATTCACAAGAGACCCCCATTTATCCCTTTTCCTGAAGGGGCTCAAAGTTAATGCCTGCTATAATCTTATTAATGTTCTTGCCAAGGATCTAACTTCTAAAGTGGAGATGATCAGGAGAGAAGCAAATGGAATGAACGTGTGCATCACTATATTCAGGCGCAGCTGAGGATTGTTCACAAACAACAGGCCCTTTACCCGGTCCATTCCTGTTTCCTTACCATACAATCCTAGAAAGCCAAGGTTCTGACACCAAATCCCAGAAGGATGATCTTCGTGCTCCTAGGGTCCATTGTGTTACATATAAAGGATAGGATATGGATTCACTCAAAATGGTGTTAGAAAATGCTTTCCTATAGGAGGTTCTTTTCAGTTTTCTCAATTAGAAAATGAGAATGTTGGATTAGGTGACTCCCAAGGTCCTTTGAGGTTATGAATCTATGATTCTGTGATTATGCCCAATGGATGCTCATCGGAGAGGGATATAGGCTACATATGCAGATTCATTGGTGGACTAGAGCCTGGGACCTTTCATTACCGGAGTTCATTCCCAGTCACTATGGTTACCCAATAACAACTTTGGGTGGTTGCTTCTTAAGATGTATCTATTTTTGTGGAAGTTTTATTTTGGTTTATTAAAGTTCACAGCGATGTAAAATCTCAAGCCAGATGCTCACAGTGGAAGTCTTTGTACTAAGCTATCTATCCTGAAATTTTCCAAAGTCTCTCTCAGTCAATTTCCCAACTTGGGCAATATGGTTAGGTCCAGTCAGGCAGGTAACTGCTTTCAGAATGAGACTCAGGCCAAATTGAGAAATCAGATGTGATTGTGTTGACCAATACTGGAGATGTTGGGGGTTCAGACCTACCTCACTCTCAACGATCCCCAGACATATTCATGGATGCTTGAGTCCTCCCTTTAGTGAAGACGATCTGAGTACTATCGCAAACTTCCAACATTTCACTATTACTGCGTGCTACCCAGTGTTCAGATTTAAATATTCTCAAGTGTCTCTTGTGAGGAGCCAGAGCAAATGTCTGAATATGAATCCCATTGTCTTATTTTGTTTAGTGCAGAGTAGTGATGCAAGTGCACAGTAAGTTCTACTTCCTTTCAGATCTTGAGAAATTCCATCTCAAAGCCCAGTTTTGGTAAGTGAGGAAGCTTCTCAGGGAAATGAAAAGAAAGACCATTCCCAAGTCTTTTTACCAAGGACCTTCAGAAAGGAGAGAACTTATGAAGAGGAAACTCCTTCAATTAATATATTGGGAACTTCCCTGGAGCTTAAAGTCTCACATGAGGCACAGAGAGATTAAGCGATTTGCCCAAGGATACACAACCATTAGATGTCAGAGTTGGGATTCAATCCCTGTTCTTCCTAACTATGAAGCTTCCTAACTTTATCCATTATTTCCATTGCTTCTCACCTGATAGCATCTTTCAGCATTTTCACTTCTGGAGAAAACAGGTCGCTATATGGAAAATTTTGTACTTCCAATACTTCCTATTTGTATAACTTTATGGGTTATAAAATTATTTGCATATATTGCCTTTTTCAATCCATACAACAATCCTTTGAGGTAGGCACTAAAACCGTCAAGGCTCAAAGAGACCAAGCAATTTGCCTAAGGTCATAAAACTAGTCAGTGCTCTTTCTATTATATCAGGCTGTTTCTCTTACTACTTGTGTGATCTTGGGGAAACTAGTGGACCTCTAGGTCTCCGTTTCCTCATCTGTGAAATAAAAGAGTAAAAGAGACGACACCATGCCATCTCCCATGCACTGCTTTATCTTAGAGTGAGTAGACTAGATGGTTATATTCTATCTCTCCTGTTCACTCCTTCCTCACCTCTCCCTCTTAGAATGAGGAGTAGAACCGATGACAACATCCTCTTTTGTCTTCCCTCTTTCCTCACCTCTGCCTCTTAGAATCCCTAGTTTCATACACAATTCTGCTCAAGTTTTACTACCTACGGAAATCTTGATTTCCAAGTTGCTGGTACTCATCTCTTCTGTCTCACCCCCAAATTACTCTTTATATGTTTTACATATATAGAGAGAAGTAATACAGTGCAGAGGATAGAGTTGAGAAATCCAGGTAGTGTTTGAGACTCACTTCTGATATATTCTGGCTGTGTGACATTGGGCAAATCACTTAAGCTCTCTGTGCCCCAGGAAACTTTCTGAGAGTATAAATTGTAAAGCAGGTACTGATCTGCAGTGGTAAGAGAATATCCCTCATTTGGATTTCCCTTATACTAATGAAATCATGTCTCATTAAAATGAAAGAAAGAAAGAAAGAAAGAAAGAAAGAAAGAAAAGAAGGAAGGAAGAAAAGAAGAAAGAAAGAAAGAAAGAAAGAAAGAAAGAAAGAAAGAAAGAAAGAAAGAAAGAAAGAAAGAAAGAAAGGAAGGAAGGAAGGAAGAAAAGGAGAAAGAAAGAAAGAAAGGAAGGAAGGAAGGAAGGAAGAAAGAAAGAAAGAAAGAAAAGGAAAGAAAGAAAGGAGGAAAGAAAGAAAGGAGGAAAGAAAGAGAGAAAGGATGAAAGAAAGAATGAAAGGAAGGAAGGAAGGCCTGTTGTGTTTTTACCAACTTTTATATATGTCATTTTCCTTCCGTAAGATCCTAAGAAGAGGGCCCATTTTCTCTTATTTCCAAATCACTAGTGCTTAGCGCAGTATCTTATACGTGTAAATAAGACTTACACATATAAGTCTGTTGTTATAATACCATAAGTAAAAGACAGGGTGGCACCCATAACTTCCTTCCCTCTAGAAGTGGTGATTGAAAGCTTAACACTTGTGAAGACTTCACACATTGAAAGTTGTTTGACTAAGAAAGGATGGAAGGCTACTTCGCTCTCCAATTACTGTGAAAGATTCAACTTAAGAAAGTGATAGGTGGTTAGGCATAATATAAGGGAAGTATAAGAGAGCAAAAGTTTTTATCATCCAAATCCCTCTTACCTGTGGATTCCTATTTCAGTTCTAGAAACCAAGTTTCTCAATCTAGACTGGAATTGGTAACTAGGAACCTAGAACCGAAAAGTCCCACGTTAAAGCTTCCCCAAAACGTAAATCTATAACTAGGAATTTGGGGGCTCAAAGTAAACACCACAAACCACTCCTGAGCCAATTGATATGAAGTGTACCCTCAGAAACATCAGTCTCAAGCTACTTTGGGGCAGGGTATGGACAAGAAAGCATAGAGTGACAGAGGAGTCCATCCTAGCCTGCTATCTGGAAGTTTCCTGTTTTTACTATATGTTCTTACTAACTAGGTACTCTGTTGTTTCTATGGTGCTAAAGGATTATAAGTCTAAATTTGAGAACCTCTAAATTTAATTCCCTGGTACAAACACCTGACTCTTTACCATAGTCATAATTCTGGCAAGAGAGTAGCTTGGGCCTTATCCCTTCACCAATTTTTCCCCATGTCACAGGTATAGAAAAAAAGCAAAGACCAAGAAAAGGCTCTGATAATGAATTTTTAGGGTTTTCTTACCCTGATATTTTGTGGTAGGTTTCTTTATTTTTTTTTAATATAAAGTGACAGAAATAATTTGCCATTAGAAAAGAGAAAGAATCTTTAACTATTTACAACTTTTATACATCACAATTTTTTTTCTTATTTTGTGTTGTGTTTATTTATTTTTATTGTTGTTGTTGTTGTTGTTGTTGTTGGTTTTGTTCCTGCATCATTTGAACAAGTCCAAACTGGAAATCTATACAACTCACAAAAAAAAAACCTTCACCCTAAACCCCCACCCCTACCCATTGAGAACAAGATAAATTAAAGGGAAAAAAAATCAACATTTCTTTTTTTAAAGGTAATTAATTTGCTTATATATATATATGTACACATATTTTTTTTTAGTTTTTTTCAGGTTCAAACACCAAAATTCAAGAGAAAAAAAGAAAAAAATCACCCAACCGTCCTCCCCCCCCTTTTCCTCCCCTCCCCCGCCCCTACTCCAGAATCTCAGTGGATCCCTGCATATCCAAAATGAGAAATGCTTATTTACAGAAAAAAAAAAGAACGGGGGGAGAAGAGGTGAATGGGCAGGGCATCAGAGAGCTAGGAAGAGAGGAAGAAAAGCTGGGGGAGGGGGTATTTGTGAGAATTGGGCCTCCTCATAAAGTCTAGACAAGCCTAAGTTCGACTGTGCTTTCCCCAGGAAAACACCATGCTGGGAAAGTTATGACTTTGACCCCCTCCCCATTTTGCTCTGGAAGGGGTGAGGCTCTGAGATGGCAACCCAACCCCACAGTGGATGTATATTTTGAGGTTCCCCTCATCACCCCCACATACTTACACACACTCATGCGAACACATACACACACACATACATGCGTCAATCATTGTGGTTAAGTATGATTATGAAGCCAGTACTGGCTCCTTTTACGTTGAGGAAAAGAGATTCACCCTTAGGGGTGGGAATAAACTACCCTACCTTGTCTCTTTTCTGCTTCCCAATGTAATGTGCAGTGTAGCTCCCCTGAAATGTTCCCTCAAGCATTAGAGCCACTTCCCAGCACTAATACTAGGGTGGCCATTTGGTACCAAAGTTCCTGCCATAATGCGTTCTTTCCTTTCAACATTTATTATCCACTTCTTCAATGTTCCCCTGGAACAACTGGTCACACCTAATTAACCAGGTATTCAGAATACCCTGAGTTAGGACAATGTTGAGGCAGGGTGAAATAAAGGCCCCACTGCCTTTTACTCAACCTTGGAGGCTGCACAGCTCCTGATTGCCTTGATGCAGAAAACAATCACAACAAAACTACCATTCTCCTTAAAGATCCCTACTACAGGGTTCCATTAATTTTCAGTGCAGGATACAGAATAATCCTTTTATCCAGCTTACCTCACCATGTAGTCTTTTAGCCCAGGAATGAAAGCTCATGTTGTAGTATGAACCAAAGCAGGGTGGGCAAGAAAATGTTTAATTTTGCTGAGAATGACCTGTGGTATAACATCACGTTATATGTTAATAGTTTGCTTCTTTACTGAAGAGGAAGGCGGCAATAGTGGTGATGGGCAAAACTTCAGATGGACTTTAAATTTGGAATTTGGAGAAATACCCCCATCAGATATGGAAAAGCCACATCTGGCTTCTGTTTTCTAGTAATGATTTGGGGGGTTAGAGAACTATGTATGTTTGATACACACATTGATGTGCTTCCAAAGTAGTTAGTTTGTGGGTCCTCTGAATCCACATACCCACACAACAGACATACATACATACCTATGTATGTATATATGTATAGTTCTCTTTCTTATCAATTCTTCTGACCTATCAGACCAGCAGAAAACATTCTCAAAATTTTAAATTGCCAGCTTACTAACTTTTTTCCTCTGTATATTGCTCACTAAAAATGTTTTTAAAAAATTAACAAACAAGCCACTGAACCCAGTCCTTCATCCTCCAAGCTTCTCCCCAGGCTTCTGAGAGGTCTCCAATAACTTTCCCTCATCTTCTTGCCCTTGTCCTTATTCTGTGTCACAAAATCAGACATTAAATGAAAATGAACTAAGGCAGAGAACACCCCTTTCCCTTTTTTTGGCCAGACAGTGGTAAGCAAAGCTGTTTTTCATTCCTGTTGACTTGACAGGGATCTTTTTCTGATAAAGGAGAAGGAAGGTAATGAAAGAATTATGCTGTGGAGATGATGAGATTTCTTTGCTTCCCTAGAAGGGACTAAGTTAGTTTGGAGGACTAACAATAGAAAATATGGACTCTGAAAATATTTTCTTTGCAGAGGAAATAGTCAAAATGCTATGTTTCTTCAATCAAATTTGCTAACCTATACAAAAATCTATCTTTTGATTCTTCTTCAGATAGTAACAGCCTTTTTCTTTTTTAAGCAAAGGTTTAAAAAAATTCAAATATCTCTCCAGAACACGATCAGAACAGTGCCTGATTACTTAAACAGGATTTTTATTCATCTCTTGGGTAAATGTCAGGCTAACCTTAGAAGGGTCAAGTCTCAAGAAATGCAGAGCTTCCAGAAGGCTCAAAATATCTGGACACTTAACAAAAACTACCTTTTAATCTTAACCTCCAACTGACAGCATCCACTTTCTTTGGGCTTCCTTTTGATCTTAGAATAACCAACCAGTTTATTTTGTAATTTTTTTTTAAAAAAATCTGTGTTCTGGGTATTGGATCACCTCACATCATACCAAGCTAGAGAAGACCCCAGAGATCATCTACTCCAACACCCTCATTTTACAGAATAGGAAACAAAAGTGTGAGAGATAAACGACTTGCCCAGCATCACAAGAGGTTGTAACTAATGGACTTTGGATTTGAAATCATGTGTTTTCACTATAATCCCAATATTCAGTCCACCACATTATAGCTTACCTCCAAATTTCCAAGCTTCCTCCCTACTCTGCTATGCCCAATAATCAATTCCTGTAGACAATTGCTTCCTATATCTTAATATGTACTCTGCCTACCTCTCTAGAAGAAACTTGACATTTGAAAAATTTCTACAGCTTCTCTATTCTCAATTCTGAATCGATAAACTCCATGTTGATATGTGTAAGTCCAGGTATTAAATCGATTTACATATTATATATTTGTAATTTGATACATCCATTTCTTTCTTAGATGAAAGAGTAATAGAATTGAAAATCTCATTCTTAGTAAGGTAGAATGAATTACTTTCTGATAAAAGGAAAATTATCATGACCCTTCCAAAATTCTGCATATAGACTTGGAAAAAAATTAGTTACCTTTATTCTCCATTAACATTTTCTGCCCTTAGTATCTCACTTTTTCCAATTCAAATAAAACAAGGTATCAGTATAAGGAAGGTTGCTGAAATCAGAATATTCCTGGCTTAAAGAAGAAAACCCTGGGAATCTTTTAGGAGAAGGAGAAGTGGTCCTTTCAAAACTGCGTAGGCCAATTCTGAAGATTTGAGGGGCAAAACTGAGTTTTTATTGGATCTCTGAAGAAAGCCTGTGACATTTTTTTATATGAGCTCATTACCATTTCTGAAAAATTAGTGCAACCGTTCTGATCAAGAAAGCTAAGAGAGCTGTTTTCCAACAGATCAACTAAATGGCAAACAAATATTCTGGTCAGAGAACAAGTCTGAGGATCTGAGGGTATGTGCCAGTCTTAAGCCCCCAAATATTACACCTTCCCTTCCCTCCCACGATTTTGCTCCTGCTCAGGAGAGACCTCAGACCAAAGTCTCCTGGCTGGCTAGTATCATTAAATCAGATTTTTATCCTTCTCCAAATACAAGTACAAGTAGGCAGACAACATCAAAAGCGGGGGAAGACAAAACAAAACAAAATTCAACAATGCTTTAAGGACAAACATTACCTTCCATGACTACTGAGTAGGATTTGTGATAACCTAAAACATAAAGTCTACCTGGCCATCTGGGAAGTGGTAGCCGGTTACCCTGATCCCAAGTGGAAAATGGTCTTCCCTCAGGATACATAGAGACTTCCAGAGTCCTGTGTGAGGGAGATAAATGTCCTGGAAAAATGACCAATACAAATCCTGTGTGTACCACACGTACCTTCAGCAAGCCACACTCACAGCGAAAAGGTTACTTAAAATTCCACAGCACATCCCTCTCTCCTAATGGAACTGCAAACTGCTCCTGAAGGGCGCTCACTTATCTAGCACTTGACCTTGAGGAGGAGGATTTGGTAACAAGGCTGTGCTCACTCCCCTCTCTCTACTTCCCTCCCAACCTGAAGCAACAGAGAAGGCAAGGGGAAATCACTGCCAAGAGTGTCTTTATTTTCTTTGACCTACCAGCTCTTATGAGAAGGCAGCCCAACAAATTAGCCCACATTATTCCTGAATAGGCAGAGGAAGGAGGAGGGCAACCCAGGTGCTAAGGGACTTAAGAAACCTGGAAAGGTGGAAAGGATGCCCCCACCCCAGTAAGATACCCACTTCCTTTGATGGCTATAAAACTGAGAGATGGCCTATTTATTATGGCTATTATGCATTGATCCAGAGCATAGCACAACAGCAAAGGCTGGAACCAAGGCAGGGATGAGATCCAAAGTGTAAAAGGGCCACAGAAATCTCAAGACCTCAGTGTTTCAAAAGACCATGGATAAAATGCGGAGTACTCTGACTTCTATTCCTCATTGTCATAAGTGGTTCTACTTTGTGAGACAGTCTTTTGCTTTATGATAAACTAGCCAGGTGACCCTCCTTTGGGAAAGCCAAACAAAAATAGCCAATGATGTTAGTCCCAATTGATTGCTAGGGAACACATACATACACACTTGCATATACATGTGTATATATACATGTGTGTGTACACACAAAAATGTATGGAAACCTTGGAATTCCTATTGACTATGGGGAGGCTGCATCTCAAACAAATCCAGGGGAGGCAAATGGAAATCTTTAAGGAATGAAGCACATTTCAGACACAACTGATCAAGAGACATAGCCAATATAGATCAAAATGACCAGAATGCTTGATCATTGTGGGTGACAAGTGGCTATCTCCTCAAATCACCCCAAAAGACTCTGTACTTTAGACCCATACTATTTTGTCCTTGGGAAGAATCTTCTAGACATAAATTCTTTTTCTCCCCCATGGCTGACAGTTTTGGAATAACAGATAACATGAGCATTACCTTCATGGGGTTAAAGAGACTACAGAGGAAGGTGCCTATTTCATCGTGAAATATTTATAGGAGAACATAGACAAAAGTCAGGATCTCAAGAAATGGCGGGGTTGCAATGTGCCCTACTGCTCTTGGGGCCACTACAAATTGAAATGTACATAGAATTTTGAAAGTAAACAGGAGATCGAGATATCAGGAAAGTATCAGAGGTAAATTCCAGTTTCATTAAGGAGAAATGTGGATTTTCTTCCTAACGGTAATTTTCTCCTCGCTCCCCCCCAATGGAATCATCACCTGAGTTTTTTTGCTAGCAGCCATTTTTATGAAGATTAATTTTCCTTTAATTTTCTTTATTTCAGTAGAATGCTTAACACTGAGCACTCTAGCATTATACACATTCTTTCCTTTCAATAAAAAAGTAACTCTTCTGAGCATGGCCACAGACTCCAAGGATCACATTATCACTGTATTCATCTGAAAAAACAATTGGAGCTCCTTACCCCCCAACCCCCTGCAGCCAGCACAGTTGAAATGGCTTTTGGCAGAGATGCCTGAGAAGAGTAAGGTGGAAAGCTCATATGCTATAGGGCCCTTTCACTATAGACAGATTGCATGCATATACAGTGGCGCTTACGTGAAAGGGGGAATGAGTAAAGTTGCCATGGAGACAACGTAATATAGTTCTAGCCTCCTTTCTTTCAGATCCCTACAAGGCTACCAAAATTGAATGTGGTCCAGAGGAGGCAGGTAGTGCAGTGCATCCAAAAGACAAATAATAGAGGAAAAGTTAAGTTTATTTGTAATCAGCTTGATTTTCCCCTTTGCGCTCATGGAAGGTAGCAAAACAGGCCCAAATGTACAGATGGAATAAAGATCTTCTACCTTCCTTTCCTTCAGAACCAGGTTCATTTCTGACTCTAAGGGAGAAAAGGCAGCTATGTATCCTATTCAGCTATTGACTAGGGTCTTTAAAATCTCAATCAATCACTTAACCAACAAGCATTTATTAATCACCTACTATGTGCCAAGCCTTGTGCTAGGCACTGGGAAAAAAAGGAAAAAAGATGAGATGGTCTTTCTTGTTAAACAAATTTCCTATGTTTAGAGAGGGACAAATCATTTTTCCTTCCATCTCAGTGGGAAGGATAGTCCTGAGGAATAAATTGAAGAAACAAGTCTACAACCATCTTAAGACGCTTAGACCTCATTATCATTACCAGAGGAGAGCTCATACTCTGTATACTTAGCAAAGACCATTAATGAGAGCAACCAGTAGACACCATCCCCAGGGTCAAGGAAAGTTACTAGCTTCTAAAAATGGGAAGACATACCAGTGGGTGAATACAAGGACAGGTTGGAGGCAGAAAGCCCATGGCCAAGGAGGTTGAAGGATTGAGTTGGGAAACATGTGAAAATTTATTGTGTCCCAGGAATGAATGCTTATTTTTATCTTTTGAAACATTTAGCCTTCACTTAGGGCTGGCATGCCTCAGGAAGCATCCTTACTTTCCAAGCGTCTTAGAAAGTCTCACCCTCAATTCTAGATAGGGTTTTTATGTATATTACTTAACTTTCATCACTTCATTCATCAGAATTCTTCTTCTTTCTTTATATATGCCCAAGTTATACTTTGAAGCATTGATCAGATTTACTGGTTTTTGAACTTCCAAGAAAAGGAATAGAAGCAATTGGAACAATTTGCATTTTGGATGGGATGCCTCTTTTACTGCTTTCAACATCAACTAATGCTAATATATAAATCAAATGCTGAATTGCATCATATACATTCTTTCTACACACTGATGTTCTCCCCCATCCCACCCTGACCCCTCCCCTCTCCAAATCCATCTCACACATACATCCACTGGAATAAATCCTCTGCCCCAGTTTCGTTCTTGAGTTTCTTTTTATTTTGGTGGTTCACATGCTACATAAAAATTGAATTAATATTAAAAATTTATTCACAATGTTTCCCACCCCACAAAAGTTCAAAAGTCTTTGTTAGATTTTATTTTCAACTTAAAAAAAATTACAGGAACTTCATCACTTTCTGGTTACTAAAGCTCCCTATTTACTCCTACTACCAATGTCCTCTCTCTGGCCAGCTTTTGCATACACACACAAAAGTGCATGCATATGTTTGTATAGAAATATTTTAATTTTCCTTTTCTGAGGAACATGGATGTTTGACATCTGCATTCTTGTATATAAGGAGAGAAGAGATGTCTTGCAAAGAAAAATAATCAATTTGCTTAAGAATCACTTAATTTAACCCTTTTGTCTTCTCTTCAGTTAGAGGGATTGCAAAAATTAGACACTGTCGATCAGAGCCTTAATTTAAGTTCACTCAAGGACCTTTTTATAGAGAATTCTTTTTAAGAGAATCTGCTACTAACAGATAATTGAAAACTGCAGTGCTGATTCCAGGGGAGCTCCATGTGCCATTTGGGACCAACTTTTGTTCTTCTCTGTACAATCTGAAACTTCCAGTTATATGAAGCATGGTTTTATCTAAGGTACTAAACCAAAGGAAAATTTACTATACTAAAAAGAAGCCAGATGTAATTTGGAAATATTAAGTGTTATATAGAGGCTAAAATGTTATGCTCCTCAAAATCCCACTGTACTATTTCATTTATTGGAAGGGGGTGAGTTATAGCTGATTATGCTGTATCTTTAGGCCCATTCAATCATAAAACAGAATGGGTCCTGGAAAGAATGCAAAGGGTGAGATAGGGGAATGTGGCTGTTCTGTCATCTCAGTGGAATTTAGATTTTCCAGAAAGCAGGGCTGATATCCAATTCATTTTTGAATAAGAGAAAGATTTTTTTTTAAAAAATGTTCAGTGGGAAGCTTATTGTTATTACTTATGTTAACCTAAGCACCTACCTTAATGATTCACTTCCCTTCATGTTCCCTGCCTAGTTCCAGTCTTGATGTTTCCCTTGCTTCTGACCTTGAAAGAGGTAGAAAGGAACAATCATTGGTTTGCCAAAGGTGGGTGATTTTTCTTGCCTCCCTTGCTACCCCTTCCACCTCCCTCCATTGTCTTTAGTCTATTGTTTATGCAAAAATAGGAGATAATTCATAAAGAATTGTGGAAATTCTTCTATCAGTTTTGTTTCCAAGAAATGACTGTGCACAAGCGAACTCACATGTATCTAGGCAACAGAACTCTGTGTTCCTCGGAGGCCCTTAAAGCCGTCACTACATCTCTATCCTCTTAGAACTAATCCATTCACAGGACATCAAAAGATTATTCAGGTTTCAAAACGTGAACTAGGAGAAGGCTACAAAGCTGACATTAGAATGTCCAGATAATGTTCCCTTCCCTTAAGGTTCAGATGCTGTTTAGATGTCAAGCTTTCAGGGCTCTGCTCACAGGAAAAACATTAGTTGAAGAGGCCATAATATGTCTATAATGGATTCCAAATGACCAAATTTCACATACCAAGAACATATTCTTGTCCCTTCAGAAAGTAATAGATATGGGCAATTTAAAATCTATTATATAGATGAGGAGGGAAAAGAAAATAGAGGGGAAAGAAAATTAAGCTCAACCATGCCCTTCTGGTCAGTAGGTAGAAACAACATTTAAGTTACTAAAACAAGGCTAAGATATAGTGCAATAGTCCCAGCCTGTAGGATGCAAATGGTCCTTTGGTCATAGCCAAAGGGGCCTTTAAAATAGCCCTTAGTATTTTTTTTAAAAAAGCAAATCAACTCTCCTTAATACTATGCTACAATCAAAACATGAGATTAGAAAGTACAGTTAACTCCACAGATAGCACTGACTATGAGATCTCAGGCAAGTTTTTTTTAAATATATTTTAAGTCCTTTCCAGACATAGGCAATATCCTTATCAATAAAAAACAGTCAGTTCAGCATATTCACATTCATGTGGCCATGTCATCTTGGCCTGGACTCCTATTGGATCTCATGGACAATGTAGGAGTTAGTTAGGCTTGGGTAAATGAATGTGCCTGGAGTTAGCAAAGGAGGCACCAGATCTGGTATCCTGGAGGCTGTAGAGATTAATTCTGGGGAAAATTCACTGATCCTCTGCCCAAGGAAATCCACAGGGTACTCTGCCGTATTGTTGGCGGGAGGAACTGGGAACCTGGTGAGATCTAAACAAGACCCTTATTCCCTGAGGGCCATTCAAGATCTTACAGGTTTAATGTAAAGTGTTGTAGAGATGAATCCCATATTCTCATCTATTCCAGGGTGTTAATAGTTGCTACTGAAAGCAGTCAAGATCCTCTTCTCAGTCTCCTGTCACTGACCAGGGCAAAGTCTCAGGCAGCTGCCACCTTCCACAGCATATTGGCATTGGATTGAATGGTTCTTAAGTACTTTTATTTTCTTCATTAATCATTTTCCTTTTGCAACTTCCAAGTTAGTATGCCACTGTCCTACCCCAGGACATGTATTTTTCCCCTCCAAACCTTAACTGTTTTTACCATTCAGAGGAAACAAACTATTATGACAACTCACACATGAAAATACTTTCCTCAAAAAAGTCTTGTTTTTTCCAAGTTTTGCCCTCCATTGATCCTAAGAAAGATTGACTATTGCCCCTCTTCACACAGGTAATTTCCTTTCAACATTTTTTTTTATCAGGATTTACCTAACTATACATTTGTTTCATTAGTAAATAATATAATTGGTTTAAGTGGTAAGAAACAAGATTTACCCACACAAATCCCCAGTTCCAACAGCAGGCATGTAGAAAGCCAACAAGATTTTGACTAAAAAGACATTTCCCTTATCTTCCACACCTTTTTTATCTTGAATTTTAATTTTCATCAAATTAAATTTTTACCTCCTATTCTCAGCACTTTCTCCTTCCCCCATTTCTTCTTTATCTTCTCCAATATTCTCAATGAATTTGTGGGGAATAGTTGCGATTTGTCAATGTCTATGATATATTTGACTATGATTCTATACAGTGTGATTTAAATGAGCACATAATGGCAATGGATGTCTCTCAAGGGAGAATAATTTATGAACAGTGGCAAAGTGAGATTTATAGAGGAAGTTGAGTTAGAGAAAAAAAATAATGGATAAGACAGTGATAGATAAGTGATCCAGTGCTGGTAACATTCAAATCTGGTAGATTTTGAGAAGCAAATATTTCTAAGGGAGACTGAAGCAAAGAAGAGAGAAGGACCATGGGATACAAAGTAGATATGATATCAGATAGCAGGTGAATACTTAGTAGAATTAATAAGCTACTGGAAACTGAAGTTGGGGCTTGAAAATCTAGATGTTTTAAAAAAAACAAATTGAGCAGATAAGATTAGCAAAATTGGCAGGAGTAAATTGGTAATTAAAAGAAAATGTTTTTGCCCATGATTGAAGAGAAATAATGAAAAAGATGAGGAAATAAAGGATGAGACAGTCCCTCACCTTGGAGATGTGCCATACTCTATTACAATATTATGGATTCTTTCCATTGAGAAAATAGCAAAAATAATTGCTATTCAGTTTGAGCCATACCAGTAAAGAGAGATTTAGACAATCTCCAATTTATAATTCAGGTCCCCAAATGATTTTTCCTCTGAAATATCTAGATACCTGAAGTAAAATGATGATGGTTAAGGGCTTGAAATGTCCAATAATTGATGACCAATAATTCTCTTTCCTTTTTATGTGAGGTAATCCTGAGAAGATGCCTTATATCTATTAAGTGTTTAATAAATATTTGTTTAACAAATGATTATATTTCAAGAATGAGTAAAAAGCCATGAAGACTTAGAAAACATAAATTATTTAAAAAGAACTATCCAAAAATGAAATTTGATATTTTAGGAAATCATGATTTCTCCTTGCTAGAGGTCTTTCAGCAAAGACTAGATGACCACTTTGTAAGGAAATTTGAAAAGGGTCAGTTGCAGGTTGGATCAGATGGCTTCTGAACTCCCTTCCAACTGAGATTCTCCCAATGCCCAGGATCTAACAGAGAAACAGATTACACTGATTCTTGGGATCAATGCCACTAAATCCCAATAGACCCTTCCTTCCAGTAATTTATGTAATAATATGCAGCATGAAAAAATTCCAAAATGTATTGAATCATGGCACAGTGAGTATTAAAGGAGTGTTATACAACTCCTGTTCAGAAGATTCTCAACTTCAAATATTTAATACTATCATAAATACAATTTTAATCTTGTTCTCTTCTTGAACTTTTTACATCCCCTCTCTTGTATGTATAGTACTCTGAGAAACTTTAAAACCATGAAACAATCACAGAATAACTTTTAGAATCACAGCAGAAGGCAATGTATTACTGAGAAAATATCTTCCCCCCACCCATGCAAAATTATCCATACCAAAGAAAATATATGACTATATATATACATACATATGTATATTATATGTTTATGTGTATGTACATGTGTAAATGTGTGAGACTTATCCATGGCTAATATTGCAGATATGGTAATCATGAGAGACAGTACAGTATAGTGCAGCAGTGCCAAAGTCAAATAAAAATAAGGGCCATTAAACCATAATAAGGATCCCTGTTGGTTGCACATATTGACTTAGAAAATTACATATTAACATTATCTATGTTCTATTGTATTTTTATTTATTTTGTTAACTATTTCCTGATTACATTTTAATCTGGGTGGCCATACTTAGGAGCGTCAGGGTGGCCAGGGCACTCTGATGTGGTATATAGAGGCTAGTCTTAGAGTCATCAAAGACCTTGCCTTACGTTCATTCTCTGACATGTATTAATTTTCTGACCATGGGCAAGTAACTTAACCTCTCAGTCCTTTGGGCAACACACTAAGATTTTAAGTTAGAGATGATTTGAATGAATGAATGAAATCATAGGCCCAGAGGGAAAAAAACCAAAAATAATCATATAAGCAAAACCATGAGTTTCTTTTTCAATGACACACACACACAATGACAACACAATGGAATCAAATTCAGCTATTTCAACAAATGTTCCTTGTGCATCACTACATGCAGGACACTGTCCCAGACACTGTGGGGATACAAAATGAAGAATAATTCCTGCCTTCAAGGAGCTTATAATCTAGAGGAAGCAATAAAATGTATGGTTAGATCACATGACCAGAGCACTATATTATCAGCATACAGAAGAATGCAATAGGAGTTCAGAGAACAGAGATAATTTCTCAATGTGGGGTCAAAGAAGGCACCAAGGACAAGGTGGCATTTAGCTAGATCTAAGAATGGCACAGCAAGCAGTCAAGCTTAGATGACATACAGGGTACATGTAAGGGAGCAGTAAGAGGTAAGGCTGGAAAGATATATTGAGCTTAGACTGGGGAAAATTTGAATGTAAAGTAAGGAGTTTGTTAATTTTGTAGGCAATAGGGGGCTACTAGAGGTGTTTTGAGCAGGAAAAAGCCATGTTCTGAACTCTGATTTAATATTAACTTCCTGTCAGTATATAGGATAGATTGAATGCTTAGTTGGCATAGTTGAAGTAGGGGTTTGGGTGAATGGAAAGGTCAAGGGAAGTAATGAAGAGAATTCTAGGAAGCCAGGCAAAATATCCCTGAAATAGGTGACTATGGGAACAGAAAAAGTAGGAAGGCAAGTCAGAAAGTGCTGAATGGGGAGAGATATGGAAAGTTAAGATTAGGGTGAATAATGATTGTAATAAATAAACTGAAATTCATATAGCCTTTAAACTTTTAAAAGCATTTTTTCATACATTATCTCATCTGATCAAGCCAATACCTAGGAGTAATAGAATGGAAGAAGTGGAAGGTGAAGAATTATGGTCATTTGGAAGATGAGAATAAATCTAGTGAAACAAGTTTCAAGATACAGCTGTGCCAGTGGGTGTTTGGATCAATACAGTTCCATTGCTATAATATGCATAATCTTTGTTTTATGTTCTCTGTAGTACAGAAAATGTGGCAGACAACCGTGTACATAAACATACACAACCATGAATGTACATATACATATAGTCATGTATACTTCAAAGTAATAAATGTTTGTATGGTATACAATGAAAATCACTTGGCATGGATATTCCATTTCATACCCTTCTTTTGTTATCCCTGTGGTACCTACCTCAGTGCTAGGCACCTAGCAGGCACTAAAATACTTGATGTACTCACTTGAATAACCTTTTTATAACAAGTACTCTCTTCCCTAACTCCCTATTCCAGTATTTCCCCTCCCCCTTGCCCTCAAATCATGTACAGAAAACTGGCATCTCTTTGGATTTGAGCATTTGCACAGTTGGTTGAGTTAAATGGTTTGAGAAGGAAAATAACAGAAAGGGGGGGGAAGTTACATTATATAGAACGTGCAAAACATGCTTACACCTAAAACTGTGCCTCTAAATATCATTCTGTATAAGTGAAGATGTTTTGCACGTATCAATTCTCCTGACTTGTCTTCCTTAGGAGGTTCTCCAAATACACATCTACCCTTGAAACTGTATAGTAGGTAAAGTTTGGTGCTTCACCCCTTTCTCTGACTCCTATTATCATCTTCTATGTCTCCTTAGCCTGTCCACTGTTTTCAACTTTCTTTCTCCCTGTCTCTATCAAAACCTGCTCTCTGTCTTTAATGGATGAAATGAACTTATTCATTTCTGTTTAAGTGTGCATGTGTTGATTACCACTGGGGGATGTGGGTGGGTGGGAGTAGGGATTGGAATTTTAATAGCGGATAGTAAGGTTGAAGTAACAGGCACCAGTCATCAGGCCCTTTAGTGATCTGTTCTGCTGTACCTTCCCTGAACTCTACTTTCTTTTCTGTTTCCTTAGGTGTGAATTTTATAAACTAGAATCTCAAAGCCAGAGGTAAAGAGCTATACATCTTTGCCTGCTTTCCCCCTTCTGTTTAAGTCCATTCTTATTCTCTTATTCTGATCAGCAATAATGTTTTTTATTATAACTTGTCTGCCCTTCTATGTGACACACAGAAAGCAATCTCGTGAGAAATACTAACAGTAGGTAAATTGTATATTGTGAGTTTTTAAATTGGACTTGCAACATTTTAAATTTATTTTAATTACTTCCAGTCCACTTTTTTTCCTCATTTGAAGCATAACTTTTTTCTTGACTTGGTGTTCCTAACTAGGGATTTAATACTTCCCATAACTCTACGAAGTATGGGAATTGGTCAACGACTTTCATTTGGGGAGTGGGTATGGATCATGGTCTTTAGTCCAAGATTATTAGGTCACAGATTTAGGGCCGGAAGGGTCCTCAGAGGATCAGGTAATATGATCCTCTCATTTTATAGATAAACTGAGGCTAAGAAGTATTTAGGCTGCCCCGAGAGCTCCCAGAATTATTTTTAGCTCTGCATCAGAGTGTACAAGAGAAACATCCCTGGCAGACTTGGTAATAGAATGTGGATTCCAATGATTCAATGATATAATAAAATTACGGGGCAGTTTGACAACCTTCTTAGAAATGGTGGTTGTGGTAAAGGACTCCCAGGAATATAAAGCAACTCTCTTAATTGAACTATTCATGATGGGGGTGATATTAGCAGAGCAAAAACAGAATTTATAAAAAATTATATTAACTCAATTGGATATCCCTTTATTATTTTCCAGAAATCTGTATAAGACTTCAAATGGTAGCTCATAAGTTGATGAGGAATGACTCATATTTCTTGCCCTTTCACACAAGGTTTGACATTCACAAACTATAGATATGTGTGGCTATTCAAAGAAAATAGAAGAAAGAAAAGAGAAGCTCTTGGGCATCAAAATAATTTTGAAATCACCTAAACAATTCCTCGTTCCATACCTCTCACTGTTTCCTATCCTATCCAAAATGTAATCATTCTTTTGACTCTCTTATGAGGTTCTCCAAATACACACGAACCTTAGATAAAACTGTTTCAGTAAAGTTTTTCTTCTTGTGGTACTTCTCCCATTTCTACAACCTTTATCCTTCTTTTCCATTCCTCTTCAGTCTGTCTGTTGTCTTTAGCCTCTTTCTCCCTGGTCTCCAGAAAAGTTGAAATAAACTCACTCATTCATATTTATGTGTGTGTTACCATTTCTGTGGGTGAGTGGAGGGATTTGCACTTTAACAAAAGATAAAAAGGTTGAAATCGTAGGTATCAATGATTAAGTGGTAGAGAAATTTTTGATGGGCCTTCTCAGTAATTCTGAAATTGTGCCATGTACAATTGCCTCTTCTGACCTTCACATCAAGGGATCACTACCTTCTCAATGTTCCCCAAGATAAATCATCTACACAGAAGAGGATATTCTGAATCTCAAGTTGAGAAGACAAGTTATCCGGAGAATTTGGCAGCAAAAATAGGCACCCGTTACCCAGACTGACCAAATAGAGGAGTCTGCCCATACAACAGGTCTATTCTACTTGAAAATGCTTGAGGGATACAACAATCCCATAGCAATTGCATCATTTTCTGTACAGTATGTACCTGAAACAATCACTGATACACACTGCTGGCACGTTCTTGGTGTTCCATAAATGACAGAGCAGCTAATAGAGACTAAGAAGGAGAATAAGTTCTGAAATTGCATCTTTCAAAAGTTGCTGCCTGAGCAATCCAGGTTAATCTACTAAAGTTAAAAGTACTAAAAGCAGTTCTTGGCCAAGATTTGCAGAGTGGCCAGCACTCTGCAACTTCAGTTAAATTTTCTCTTCTTCTCTAAAGCAGCAGAATAATGCTTGAAGATCTCCAGGGGGGGCTGGGAAATACTAACTTGTTTATCTTCACCTCTCTGCTCAGACCATAGTTCCTGCAATCCCACAGACAGCCTAGCCCCTATCAACACCAACAAGTATTCTTTCCACTGGTGGTCTTTTAAAATGAAAATTAAGGCATTCAGTGGCCAGAATGGTGGGTTGCATACTAGAACCTATCCAAAGATGGTAGCTGATAATACCTGGAGTGGAGGTACAATAGCAGAAACGAATGATTCAAGGAAACAGGCATGATGTCTGAAGGACAATTAAAAGTAAGATGTCATTGAGCTACTGTTTCCATGGAATCTCATAGACAGATGGGTCTTCACCTGGGCTTATTTATAGCACAGGCAGGGTTTGATGCTAAATCTATCCACATGAATTTAATTTCCTCATTATTTTAGCATGAGACAACTTTTAGAGTATAATAAAGTTCATACCTCCTCAGATATGAATGTTGTAAACATTCTTAACACTCTGAACTGCGTCATACATTTCTAACCCCGTCCCATCTCACTCAAGTCATTGAAGAAAAGTGACCAAGAGCATGAGGCAAAGAAACCAGATGACCCTGATGAAGGAAGGGCAAGACAGGAGCAGAACAGATTATATAGAATGGGAATATGATCCAATCCAGAGGTTAAAAATAAGACAAACTGCCATGCTTGAGAACGTCAACAATCCTAGAAAAGAGATGCTTTTTCTTTGTCTGTCTAAAGTTGGTGTCTGTGTAACTGATGGTGAATATTATCTTGATGATTGTAGAAATGGGACACAACCATACCTTGTGATACATACACTTCTACCATAGACCTAATTTTCTCAACCTTTAAGATAGGATCCTCCTGCCACTGATATCTGGGAGCATTGAATGAAACTGTTCTAGAAAAATGAGGCCCTGCGCTTGAAGACCGGTGGTTTCTGTTAAAAACAAACAAAAAACCCCAACATAAGAAAACCCCACTTTTCTGCAACTGGGTTTCATTCTTTTTTAGAAAAGTGCAGTTAAGAATAGTGGGAATTTTGGACATGTCTGCAGAGTTATTTTCCCAGTGTGACTGCCTAAACTATAAGGAAAGAAATGATCAGCCGAGCCACTATGAGTCAGACTGTTGCCCGAAATCAACAAGGCATGCTGGGAACTGGGTAAAGATTCCTGAAATGAGCTTTGGACAATTCTCTCAGGAACATCAAGAATGGAGATAATTTGACTCCACATCCACCTTCAGCCTATCTCCTATGTATCTCCTAAGGCTATCCTTCTATTTTACCCCCAGGTATTAATGGAGATGATAATTGCAACTCTGAGGCAAATTCATCTAAAAGATATTGGTGACCTGGTATCCATTCTTGGGGATGGAAGATAAATAAGCCTAGGACTAAGCTTAGAGCCAAGATTAGGCACCAGGCAGAACCCAAGGAGTAGTGTGGGAATCCTCACATACAGATGAAGGGATTGATTAAAAAGGGAGGGGAGAGGAGGGGCCCATGGGACAAGTATGTTTTTCCCTGGCTTTCCCACTCCTATGGCCTCCTACACAAAATGCTTCAAGACACCCTGCACTGCAGTAAAAGCCATACAAAACAATCCCCATATCCCCACCCCACCCCCCAACTGGAAAACGAAAACCCACAACAAAAACACTTTTACCCTCTACCCCACTCCCACCCCACCCCTCCAGCCCCACACCCTGAATACTCACAAGAAGAGGACACTTCATCTATACAAAATTAATTATAAAACAAAATATTTACATATGAAATAAACACCACCTTAATCTCTGTTGCCATCAGAGAGGGACAGAGTCCCCTTGGTTCTAGATTGCTGTTCGCTAGGTTAGTTGGTTTGGTTTTTACTTTAAAAGGGTGAGGTAAGACGAAGAGGAAGAGCAAGCAAGGGGCCTGCATTGTTGGATGGAGTCATGTTTTTGTGGCCCTTCTCCATCATCCTGGCCCTTCGTCCCCCTCTTAGTCTCTCCTTTAATCTCAGATAAAGCACACTGTGCCCCTCTCAAAACTTGTGAGAGGTTCAGCCCCTTTCCCCCAAGTCCATTTTAGAAAGAAAACAAAGCTTCACAAGGCCTTTAGTTGGCTTTAAAAAATGAAAGATATTGAGGTAAAAAATCAACAGCGGGTGGTGGGGACATAAGAGGATGATGGGTAGGGAAGGCTGGGAAAGGGGAAAGTAGAGAAAAACCCTGGAGAACATGACTTGAAGAGAAATGGTGGCTTTCTTCCATAGGAGGAGCACCTTTCTGGTTTATTTGTCCTGTGTGAATAGCAGTGAGCTGCTGTCTTGCTTCCAAAATGATATCAGACCCTTTGGGTGCTACCTGGTAGAATGGAGGTCAGGGTAGCATCCACAGAGTAGGATCTGTGAGTCTCTTTGATTCCTTTCCCCACACACAAGATTCAAGGATAGGCAGTGACAAATATCCTTTTCCCTTCTCCAGTTTTGCTATTTTTAAAGAAGGGGGCTTCAGTTTTACTATCACTCTTCTTCATGGAGCTAAAGTATTTTTATTCTAGAATGGTACTAATCAAAAGAGGAGTGAGGTTGGTTCCCAACATCAAAAAAACTCCTATATCAATGATAATTTACACTGGAAACATCAATATTCTTATGGATGTCAGGCCCCCAATATGGTAGCAGCTTAGATCCTACTCCCAAATCCATCCTCTGTCTTTTTTCAGAGATTGCCTCCTTCTCTCCATGCCAGTGGCTCTTAGAGTACTTTTAAGCTGTTTAATTTGTACCAAGACTCAATTTTTCTCAAGGAGGCAAGCTACATTTCCCATTGTGTGAAGAATGGCAAATGCTGGAGAAAACAAGTTTGCTTTACTTACTTTGGGTTAAGTAAGGAGGGATCAAAGTACAAAGGACATCCCCCTCTCCTACTCACCCTACCATAAAGCTCTTCTTCATTTTGTCAGTGTCCCACCTGCTTTTCCCTTCCTTGGTGACCCTGGGAACTAATTGTAAAGGACATCTGAGCTAAATCACAAAGAAAGGTTCTATAACATCATGGCTACTTCCCACCACCCTTAACTTGCCTGGGAAGGTTTAATTTGGGCTTATTCTTGTTTTTGCTTTGTTTTGTTTTGCCAGTAATGGTCAGTACTGTCATATATCACAGGGGAATCTTCTCTCATCTTTGCTCGTTAGCTGGTTCACCATCCTTTTGCCTAGACTACAGAATATTTCTAAGTTGGAATTAACTTCTGAATGCATTGCTTGAGTCCATTCATAACCACACTTTCTCCCAACGCTTTCTGGATGGTGGCAGAATTTTTAAATAACATATAATCGTGTTCATATAGAAGCCAAATATATCAATGGGCTGTGTTTGGTGATGTTGACATGAACAGAATGAGTCAAGAATACTGCCTATGTGTTAATGCACACAATAACAGAACAAAAAATATCTGAATCCCTCTTATCTCCATCATTGCCCAGGACACTACTAAAGTTTCCTCTTCAGTTTTGAAGGGATATTCCCAGTGTTTCTGTCAAAAACTTTCCTTGGATCACTCCACTAACCATAATCACATCAATATTTAATGCAAGCTTCTTAGCTTATATACATAACAAATACAGTCAGCCTCTTTTCTTCTGTTATCTAGCAAATACCCTAATAGAAGCACACATAGTCTAGGCAAAAAGAACTTGGTGAGAGCCCCTGCATAATTCACAAACAGTTCACCCATTCTGCCTTCTACTTCTTCACTTGAAGTCAAAATCATTGAGGGAAAGAGTTCTCTTCTTTGGCCCACGTGACCATCTCTGACCTCTCCTTGTTTGACTCAAATGTATGTGCAAGGAGAGCTATTCGGTCCATGCTGAGAGAGACCAGAGAAGGGCCATTGCTCTCTTCCCATCTATATGTACATACTTCCTTTTCCCACTGTGATACACCAGACTTGAATACCATATTTCAGTGCACTGCTAACAGGAGAAATGCTTGATGGATGAAGGAAGGAAGAGGGAACTGGGAAAGGAAGGATGAAAAAAAGATGTCACCAGTGCTGTCTTCAATGAAAATCAGGACTCCAGGATCCCATAAATAAATAAAGAACCAAGAGAGGAACAAATGGGAACCAAGTTCAATCCCCATCACCCTCTATGACACAGGTACCAAATGACCTCATACCCCCCCCCACAGCCCCCACAGTCCCCTTCCCAACTCTCCCACCCCCCCTTCTCCACTCAGACATCAGATTCAATACTAGAAAGTTTCTCATAAACATGCCCATTGCTGGAGCCATTGAAAGCCCTGGGGTTTTTGTTGTTAGGCACACAGGGGTTGGACTGGTTTCCTATACAGATGTCCTTCTGGAAACGACCTGGCACAGCCGCATGAAGGGCCGAGACCACTGGCTTGTTGGTGACGATGGCCCGGAAGTCCGGCCTGGCTTTCGTTCCCCCCGCCACCGTGGGCTGCCTGAAGAAGTAGGATTTGCTGCCATGGAGCAAGCACTGGTCATCCCCAAAAGTGGGGATGAAAGGGTTTTGTGTGACCCGGTCAGGGTAGAGCGACTTGCTGAGCATATAGCCACCACCGCCAGGATTGTTGTGGTGGTGGTGTCCGACAGTGGGCACTGAGGGCTTGTTGTTGGCAAAATTGGTCTCACCACTTGGCATCTCAAACATGTGGGCATAGGGGCTCCCTTCTAGGAAACGGCCCTTGTCCTTCAGGCTTACGCTTCGGGGGGCCAGAGCTGCTTCTTCTTTCTGCAAGTCCACGAAGGTGTCGTAGGAGTGCTGCCGGCGTAGCTTGTTCCGGTTCTTCTTCTGTGCCTTGGAATTTGATGGGCTCTGAGGGTACTTGGTGGTAGAGGCATTCGATGTCACTGCCACTGGGGCAGCAGGCTGATCGAGCTCTTGGAGGGAATTGTCCTCACTGATGTCGTAGAGGTTGCCTGCTTTCTTGCAAGCCTCACACCGGATGCAGGCCTGCCTACTGGAGTTCTGCCCCACCACTGGTGTGGTATAGTTGTGTAGCTTAGAGGGGCAGCTGCGGCAGAAGTTACCTCCTGGTCGGTCTTCCCAATCGAGGTTAGTCAGATTCTTCTCCCACGGTGCTGGCACACCACTGACGACACCATGTTTGCGCTCGTTGGCTCCAAAGTCACTGGTTCCATGCTTGTGGTGAGATCTGTTGGCACAGGGACCACTCCCACTGACTGAATCACGCTTGAAGTCATCTCCCCGTTCCTTGTAGATATCCGTAAGATCCACATGCTCCCAATGAGGAGAGTTCTCCTTTGTTCGGAACTGGTCCAGGTAGAAGTCCCGTAGCCCTTCTTTGTCCCTGAAGTAGCGCTTGTGGTCCGGGGAGCGGGGTGGCCTCCGGCGATAGGCCAACTCAATCTCATCAAATTCTCGCCGTGACTTGGCTGAAGCTGGTCGCTTCTTCAAGCTGTCCTTATACTGCTGCTTCCGCCTCTTGGCGGCATTGCCTTCAATGTTTCCATAGGTTACTGTGTGAGTAGAAATATCTGAAACATCTGAGCGGATCAGGTCATCATGACCACCAAAACGGTCACTCTTGAAAGAGAATTTGCCATACAAATCACTTAGCTGGTTATGTTTGGTTGATGGCAGGCCAATATCTAATGGCTTCTTGCTGATTGACCTTGGCTGGGTGGTAAAGGGTGGGTTGTCACAGTCATAAAGCCCATCAATGGAGCTTGCACTGCCAATGCTGTGGGGCCGGTGGTGGTGGTGATAGTGGTCCTGGTACATGTTGCTGTCTTTCAGCTGAAGGTTGCCAAAAGTTCGTTCTACCTCACTGATATAGTCACTGAAGAGGTTCTCTTCGCAGGGGGGATTGTTATAGGATTTACAGTCAGAATGTGTGAAGCTGCGGCGATGCTCAGAGATGTCATAGACAGATGACTCACGACGGATGAAATCCAGGGCACTCTGGGGGGATCCATTGACGCCAGACAGGTTAGCCATATTCTTGGCAGTACGAAGTAGGCGCAAGATATTAGAATGTGTATTGTTCATAGTGGCCGTGGGGGAATTCATCACTGACTGGCGCTCTTCGATAGCCACTCCATGGATGCAACTGTAAATGCCCTAAAGTGGAAAGAAAAAAAAAAGAGGAAAGCACAGATTAGGTTTCTTGTGGCATTGTTATTGTGAAGAAAGAGGGAAATAAATTAGTCTATTGTAGTTGAATGGTCAAGAGAACTTAGGGTATGAAATAAAGGAAATAGTAAATCTCTTGATTCATATTTTGAATTTAGCAAATATACTATGAAACCTTATATGTGGTGAACATCCAATGCTACTATAGCACCTGAGGATTTTCAAAGCTGTTCATGTATATAAAAAAAAATGATCCTCACAGAAACTGTGAGGTCAGGGAGAGCCTAATGAGAAAATAGCCCACATAGCCTGAGCAAATGAATTGAGGCTCAAACACTAAGTGGCTCTGCCACTGGCAACATCATTGATTTGAATGGGTCTGCCTCTAGTTTCTTTATTTCATTGTTTTTTTTTAAAGAGGACTCTGATACCAGCCTATATTATCAGTACGCTAACATTAATGAATAATAATACTACACATAATAACTTAACAGCTCTATTTGAGAAATGGATGGAGCCAAGCCCAGCAGCATAAAACACCAGGGTTCTCCAGCATGTAGATTCTAAAGAGTTATTTAGAATCTAATGGTAGCCCTATCTAGGGTGGGGAAGGAGAAGAAGAAAAAAAGGAAAAAAAAAGAAATTGACATGGTAATTTTATTATCTATTTAAAGGACTAGGAAGATGTACATAATAGATTTTTCTGCAATCATCTTTTTTTACTATTATACTATGTCATGGAAATGCTTGTTTTATTCCATAAATTAAAAATAAAATAAATTTTTAAAAAGAGAACAGGCTTTTACATTATGCGAGAGAAAAAGAGAATAATCTGTATGAAACTATTTATAGCTATATTATATATGTAATAATAAATATAAATAATTTAAAGCTATATATGCATGTATACAGATACATACATATGTGCATGTATACATATACATATACATACAAACATATATACATATACATATATATATACACATACACATATAAAAATCTGCAAATGACTGGCAAAAAAACCCCCAAATTTCAACTACCAGCCAATAGCTGAGCTTGAAACATACAGAAAACTTAATTCTGGCAGAGAATAGGCAATTCAGGACTTAAAGGAGAACTTTCTCCTGCTACATCATTTAGATATACAAGGTGAATTGGGGCAAAATATTAAGTATTATGTGTGATTAAGAATTTATTTTGCTGAATTCTCTCATTTACTCTCATCTTCTGACTTCCTCATAATGATTATGGGAAGTTCCTGTAATTTCCTCAGCATAGTGACTCCTTTCACTAATTTTTAATGACAACATCTCTAGGTCTTAGTAGATAAGTTATCTTGAGTTGCCTAGGGCACATGGAGGTCCAGTAACTTCCCCATGATTGACAGCTAGAAAGTGTTGAAGGAAGGAATTGAACCCAGGTCTTCCAGATCTAGGACTCTAGTATACCATCGTGTTTTTATCATAGTGATTATTTATGTAGGGAAGCTAAGATTTTTCTCTTTGCAAAGCATAGCCTTTGCTATTGACACACGTGACTAATAAAGACTGGGATGTGAAGAACACTAATCTTGCCTCTTTAGCTTACCGTTAAAATTCATTTGAAGCTAAGCTAAAAAGAATGTGAGGAATATCTAAGTGCATCTAAACCTTAAACTAGATAGTTGGATCTCAGTCCAATAAATCTAGTTTTTCCTAGATAACCTATCCTATAGTTATAATGTACCTGATATCTTTATTAATGAATCCTTATTGATTTTATGCCCATCGCCCCACATTGAGTACTATAGAAAATACAGAAAACATTTAGTCATGGCTCTAAGGGGCTTTACAGTTAAGTGGTGACACAAGATATTCACCAAAAAAATAAAAATAATGTATATGTACTACTGCCCTGAGGGGACATTTCAATGGGTTTGGATATTAGCCTAAGGGAAGATTTGTGTAGAGGAAATGGATTTGAATTATATCTTCTTTATTTAGTAGTGTGGGGGACAAAAGGGAGTAGATTCAGCAGAGTAGGGAGAATGAGGGTGATGTGGGGCTGAAGCACCAATGACAGGACAAGAAGTAGGGTTATAGGAATAGGTGTGTGTGTGTATGTGCATATCTAACTATCTATCTATCTATCTATCTATCTATCTATCTATCTATCTGGTTATAGGTAGGGTTACAGGAATATGTGTGTATATATAAGTACATATGTGTATATATATATAAGTATATATATTTTAGATATACACATATATATTATATAAGTATACATATAATTTAGATTTATACACATGCATATATGCATACACACATGCACACATATACACACATATATACGTGTGTGTATTTAAACTAGTGTTATAGGACAGGAGAGCCAAGTGGTAGTGAGTTGATTAGACTGTATCAGAGCTGGTATTTAAGGAATGATATGGAGGTTTAATGGATAATGCATTCGAGTTAGTCAGGAAGACATGAATTCATACCCTACCTCAGGCACTTAGTAGCTATATGACCCTAGGCAAGTCACTTGGCCTTTTCCTGCCCCAGTTTTTTCTTATCAAAATGGCAATAATAATAACATATTATCCACCCACCCAGGATTGTCAAGTGGACAAAATTAGAAGATATTTGTAAAGCCCTTTGCAACTTTAAAGTACTACCTAAAAGCTAGCTCTTGCTAGCTAGCTACCTAATGGTGGTAAGAGGAGGAGCTGCAGTAAAAAGTATGTGGTGAAGACTGGTAGAGGCTAACAAACTCAGCATTGAAGCATAGTCTACGGTGTTGAGGCCTGGGGATCCTCCTCCCTCCTCCCTTTATATTATCATAGTGATGCCTGAGTTGATCTGTTGTTCTGAGTCTAGAGTCACGTTGCTTCAGGATAAATATACACTGTGCACACAAATCATGGAACTTGGCAACGATGAAAGCTTAGCACTACAAATCTGAATGACTTAGATAAGTCTACTGCTTATTTCTCAACTCTTCAGAGTACCCAGAAGTGGATACATAACAAACAGGATATGGGGGAAGATACTGAGGCCACATATATAGAAGTGAGGTTAGCTTCATTGGAGAAAAGGGAAACAACATAATATGAGCAGTAGGGTAAGATTAATATGTTTCTTTTCTAGACTTTCTGTCAATTCTTTTCTTGATTATGATAAAGATACCAACTTCTTTTGTACTACTGATTTTTTAAAGGAGTAAGTATATTTTCACTTGCATTGATTTGCAAGGTTGGTGTTACCATCTTCAAGGTGACCTTGGTGAAACAAAAAGTCATAGCTACAGAAGTCACCAAAGGAAACAAGAGACTGAATCTACCATGAGATCTATCTTCAAATGTTACCAAATAACCTCAACACATTGTTGGCTAAAGAAGAAATAAAGAATTGCCTTTTTTTTTCTTTTAAATCATTGAGTCCTCAAGAAAGTGACTTGTTAAAACTATTTGAGAAAAAAAAATCATTCTTCTCATGAAGCCTCTACTTGAATAACTTGAGGCCTGAACCTTAAGAATAAAGGAGTTTTAATTGCTCTAGTTTGGGTTTATGCCTCTTGGCTATGTTTATAGCTTTGTGATCAGAATCACAGGACAGATCTATTGATTTTCTAAGCCTACTGAGGGCACTCACAGAATACCCCTTCATATGTTTCTAGTACTAGAACTAGGAAGAAGAAGAAAATGATCCAAATTAAAGAATGATATGAAAGGTCAATGCCCCATTCCCCTCTCCTCGATTAATTATTTTTCTAAATTCAATTGCTGACATTAAAGAAGTTTTTCAAATACAAGGGTCTTTTGTACTGGGGCTGCATTCTTTTGGTCCTCTTACCTACAATCAATGTTTAAAACATGGTGCTGTATGAGTGGCATCTAAGGACAGAGATCCATGCCTTCAACGTTGGTTTTCCATGACAGAGTGAGAAAAACAGGCCATGGAGAACATAATTTGGCAGACACTTAACAGATTTGTGGACTAGTAATGATAGCTGGCAGAGATAGTACTTTAAAGGTCTGGAAAGTACTTTACATACATTATCTCATTTGAGCCACACAACAACCGTATGAGATGGGTTCCATTAGGAGTATGCTGGGAAATATTTTAGAACCAGCCTTTTGGGGAAAAAATGTATACATATACTTTTAAGTTAAATGTGCATTACTACCAATTTCTCCACCATTTTCTTAAATCTACAAAATCAACAGAAAACTTAAGCCTTGATTTATGGCATTGCTGATTTTCAAGTTGTAAATGCTTACACTAAAAATTGAACAATCATTTCTAGCCAATATGAGTAGGCTCTAGTACAGCCCTTAGTGCTATTTTTATCTCCATTTTAGAGATGAGAAAACTGAGCCTGAGAGACGTTAAGTGATTTGCCTAGAATCAGATAGCTGGTCAGTATCTAAAAACAGGATTCAAATGCAGGTTTTTCTGACACCAGGTCCCGGGCTCTATTCTTTATCATGGTGTTTTACTGCATCAATTAATGATGACAAAAGAAATTTGGGAAAATGTCAAGCCATTTTCCATTTTTCATTCCCTCTGTCCTAATTGAAGTCAAGTCTCAAAATATCACAAGGAAAAAAGAATTATGCCGGTTGCCTAAGTCAATTCAAAATGAGGGCATGAAAAATTCCAGAGATCTTTGTATGATGAGTTTTCTTGTACTTTAGCAAAGGTACTAGCTGGAGGTCATGAACTACCAATCATTTACCTTCCTTACACAATAGTACATTCAAATATCCCATATAAAGACACAAGTTTATGGAGAAAAGCACTCACTCTGCTTATGGAGAAGACCATTCCAGGCTTGCCAGAGCAGACTCCCATAAAGCAGTGGCGGAATTGCCAATAGAAAAGGTGTTCACAGATGAATGTGATGAGACTGAGGGCCATGGCTGCCCCCAGCATGTAGAAGACACCTGCCATGTTGTCAATATCCAGCTGGCTGCTCATGACCTCATTCTTTTCATTGTGGCAAATGCCAGTAAGCCAGAGAGCTTCCAGTTCTTCCATCTCCCCTAGAGACAAGCAGAGATGGGGATTAGGGAGTGGGAGCAAAGGAAAGAGGTTGTGAGAAAACAGAGAATTAGAGGGTAGAGGAAAAATAAAACTGTGAAGAAATATTATGAAACAAAATCAAATCCAGAGATAGAGAGAAAATTAGCAGAGGTTTGTTTTTATTATAATATATTCATTCTAGTCACAGCTTTTCAGAAGCATAAAATTTAGGAGGGGAGATAAGACATATACAGGAATAACTACAATGCAAGTCAGTAAATTGCAATAGGGAAGGAATGGTCACTCCCAGTTGGAGGAAGCATTTAAGCTACAAGATGAGGGATAGATATGGGGGGGCAGGGGAGAGACAGAGAGAGAGAGACAGACAGACAGAGAGAGAGAGAGACAGACAGACAGACAGAGACAGAGAGAGAGACAGAGAGAGAGAGAGAGACAGAAACACAGAGAGAGAGAGACAGAGAGGTAGAGAGAGAAAGAGACAGAGAGAGATGGAGAGAGACAGAGAGATGGATGAAGATGGGGAGTAGGGAGGATATTCTGAATAGAGGGAACAGCATGAGAAAAGGTAGAGAAGTGTAAAAGATAAAAGCATGTCTGGGAGTCAATGAGTTGACCAATTTATCTGGAATGGGTAGTTTGTGTAGAGAAGTAAGAGAGGGTAATAATGGGAAAGGCTGGTAAAGACCAGCTTTTATAGGGTTTTTAATGCCGTGTTACAACATTTGGACTGTCTTCTCTAGGCAATAATATCACCAGTGTTTAAGAATTCTTAACCTGGTAGTGGTGAATAGGATAGAGTATAAGGGAAAGAATTGAAGCCAGAACATGTTTAAGAGGTCATAACCTCTTATATCCCAGCATAAGATAAAAAACCCTACAAACAAGGGTTATGGCAGTAGTAATAGAAGTGAAGAGATCAATGTGAGAATAATTGTAGAAACGGAATCAATAGGACTTGATGATTAACTGGATGTGAGAGAAGACAGAAGAGTCAAGAGTAGTTGTAAGGTTTTCAGTCTGGATGAATGGGAGAATAGCAATATCCTTAGGGCAACTGGTTTCACACGACACAAATCTCAGAGTTGTGAAGGACCTTAGAGATCATCTTGTCTGATTTCCCTCTCAATTCATGAGTCCTCTCTAAAATGTCCTTGACAGGTAGACATACAGCATATGCATATATACCTGTAGTAGATGGGGAGCTCATTACGGTTTTTTTTTTCCTTTTAAAATGTTATAATGCTTTAATTGTCCCTTTCCCATACTCCTCCTTCTCATTGAATCTTCATTTGGAACAAATAAATAAAGTCAAGGGAATGGATGGGAGAGCACATTCCTTTGTAAAGCAGCCCATTCTGCTGCTGAACATTAAAAGTACATGGAAATTCTTCCCAATATTGTACTGAAATCTGTCTTGCTATCATTTCCACTCAGTGTTTCTATCTCTGCTCTCTGGAGATGACTAATTCAGTTGTAAATCTATAGAGTTTAAGGTGTTGGCAGGCCATCCAAGTGAAGATATCTAGCAGGAGCTTGGAGATGTGAGGCCACAGGCCAGAGAATGAAGTCAAACATATATTTCAGAAGTATTCTGTTTGAGGCAATAGTTTTTCCTTTATCTAAAAATGCTGATCAAGTTGGATTCATCTCAATTCTCTTTTAGGAAAGGAATAAAAAGGAAAATAGGGAAGAGGTCTCAAGAGAATTTTAGGCTTACTGCTTTTGTAGTAAAAACATGCACTTTAGGGATAAAGGTGAACCAGCATTGATAAAATGTGACCACCAAATTCAGCCCTGCTCCATCTCAACACTTTTCAAATAAAACTCTCGTGTGTTTTATTCCTCATATAGTAAATACAAAAAACATACAGAAAAGATGAGAGGTGACTTGGAATACACTCTAACTCTGGCCCACGTAGCAGAGTCCTAAGTAATTTCATGAGCTTGTTCCATCACCTGTAGTCTGGTTAAACACTTGATCTTTGAGCTGTCTAATTTGAGCTAGTATTTCTGAATTTCCTGCTAATCACTATAACATTACTGCAAGCCCCTTGTACATAAGGATTCTTTTATTACCTTTAAATGACAGCTTATTCTATGATGCAATTAGAAAAGCATTGATACGAAAAAAAGACAGTCCAGGTTGATCTTTCTCCCTCCAATAATGTTTAAATCTATTTTTGTTCATTTTTTAGTTCAAACTTTGGTTCTTGTAACTACTGATGTCACTTGGAGAATGGTGATCCAGGTAGATTCTTAAAAGGCTG
>CM053623.1:161727193-161745411 GCA_028646595.1 Phalanger gymnotis | reverse complement strand
GTAGTGAATAGTAATTCAAGGCTCTGAGGTATTCACATCACCCAAGACAGCACCATGTTGCCCTAAAGGTGAATCAGTATTGCCAATCATCCAAAGGGAAAGAAGTCCATACATCTGTAACAAGGAGTCCATACAACCAAAATAACTTGTCTGTAACAGAGAAGGGTGTCAAATAGTGCATGTCTCTTTCTGTTTGTCACTCCTTTCTCCATACACAAAATCAAATCCGTTGTAACTCTGGTTGGGGAGAAAGGCAAAGAATCTGTTCTCTCTCTCTCTCTCACTCTCTCTCTCTCTCTTTCTCCCTCGCTCCCTTCTTTCCTTCCTTCCTTCCTTCCCTCCCTTCCTTCCTTCCTTCCTTCCTTCCTTCCTTCCTTCCTTCCTTCCTTCCTTCCTTCCTTCCTTCCTTCTTTCCTTCCTCCCTTCCTCCCTCCCTTCCTCTCTCCCTTCCTTCCTTCCTGTCTCGCTGCCTAACTTCCTACCTATCTACCTTCCATTCATATTTATTGGGGTCCTTACCATCATATGCTAAATACTGTTCTAGGAACTGTGAGGAGCTCAAAGAAGCGTGATTATAAGTCCTGCCCTAAGTTGGGGATAGGGGTTTGAGGAGTAGGCTCCAAGTCCTGTTTAAGACACAATTCATAGACTTTGTGAGACCCTTAGCTGGCCAGAGGACAGGACCGGGTCTTTTTTTAGAAAGTCGGTTGCTTGGGAATACAGCCCCAAAACAATAATCAGCTCCTAGTAAGGCTAAACATCAACAAGAGACTAACTGGCATGAATTTGACAGTCAACAGGTTCCATGAAAGAAAGCTGAAAAAGACATTGAAGAGAGTTTAAAAGGGCATAGGTTAGGAGGCTGGCTTTATTGGCGGAAAGAAATGAACTTGCAGAGCCTAGATAGAGCCCACTCAGCAGGAGCGTGATAGTTTTATTTCAGTATTTCATAGATTATCTTGTAGAAGAGATACGTTGTTTTGTGGCGCACCAGAGGGCAGAATTAGTAGCAGTTCTTGCAATTGAAGCTTGATCTCAGAAAAAAAAAACTTGCTAGCAATTAGAGATATCTGAGAGCTGGGCTACCTCGTGAACTGGTGAGTTCTCCCCTTTTTAAGACTTTCATACAGAGGCTGGATGACTGCTTGTTGGGTATGTTATCGAGGCGATGCTTTTCATATATGCATTAGAATCGATGGCCACTGAGATCTCTTCCAACTTTTAAATTCTGTGTTTCTGTCATAATCTTACAAGCATGCAGCAAATAGTTATAATGCATAGTGCTATGTAGATGGACTAGACAGTGTGAGTTCAAGATGGGGCGGGGAGAAGTAACTTCTACTTTAGATAGTCATAGGAAGTTAGATTGATTTTTCATAATCAAGGTTAGGGATGGAGGAGGATATAGTGGCCTATTATCATTGATAATAGTAATATTGGTGAGAATGTTTATTCTTTTAAAGCCTTCCCTCCACCCAAGTATTTGATATTATTTTTGGGGAGGCACAAGAAGATATGAGCTATCTAAAGTTACAAAAGCTGGGGAATCAGTTTGAATCAAAGCAAAATGTAACATCTTAAAAAAAAAGGTTAAGTCATCTCCAAAGTCTTTGTTCTGACCACTAGACTATGCTACTTCATCCTTAGGGAGTCATACAATCCTAATGAGGTTAATTATAATCAGATGATATAAATGTCAGTTAGCATGAGAAAGTTGATCAATCAAAGAGAAGGCTACTAAGACACGCCTTCTTGAGCAGTAAAAGTTTCTTTAAGAACACATTCTTTTCACTCAGTCTTAGTCAAATCAGAATGCACAGATGAGAACCAACTAACAGAGTGACCTTGTAGAGACTGAATATTGTATATCCTGTATGAAGAGAATCTTTATGAGATACAGAATCGAGAAGCTTTTGTCTTCAAAGCTTGACAATGCTATAATAAATATTCATTCCCTTACTCCTGGTTTTACATTTGAATTACAACAAAAGAATCAATGCAGTAAGCCACTCAGCCCTCCTTGGGACCCGCTGGCTAAGAAAAGAGGCAATTCTTTGGCCTGTGCTATTACTTATGAGGAGTTGGTAAAACATTAGAGCCCTATTGAGACTGTTTCTGCTAAAAGGATGCACCCTTTCATTATTATGTATATCTCATATTTATATTATTTTTACTATTCATATCTCTTTCTTCCCACCTTTTATTAAATCCCATTCACAGATAATTTTATCTCATTCGAAGTCAGTTCCATGGCACAATGAATAGAGAGCTGGACCTGGAGCTAGGAAGACGTGCCTTCAAATCTGCCCTCAGAGGCTTACTAGCTGTCTGGTCCTGGGCAGAGCTTAACCTGTCTGCCTCAGTTTGTTCTTCTGTAAAATTGAGATGACAGTAGCATCTACCCTTCAGGGTTGTTGTGAGGATAAAATAAAATAATATTTGTAAAACACTTTGCAAACTCTAAAGTATCAAATACATGTCAGCTATTATTTGTATCACTTGATCTTCATACAGTACTTACAAATTAGGCAGAAAAAGAATCATAATTACCTTTTTATAGATGTGGCACAGAGTAGTTAGGTAAGTAGCCATAGGTAACACAGTAAAGTTTTGGTAGATCTAAAACTAGAATGAAGCTCTTCCTATTCCAATATTCTTTCCTTCATATGCTAGTTTCTTTTGTTGGTGTTTTCGAATAATTTTTATTTTTCCATTTAATTTTTATTTTTCTCAATTACATGTAACCAAAAATTTTAACATTCAATTTTTTTTTAAAAATTTGGGCTCCATATTCTCTATTTCCCTTCCTTCTTCCTTATTAGAGAGAAAAAAAGCACTTTTATGTAGATTTTACAGGTGTGGTCATACAGAACATTTCTGTATTAGATATGTTGCAAAATAAAAGACAAACCAAAAAAACCCCAAGAACCATAAAGAAAGTTTAAAAAGTATTCTTCAATGTGCATTTAAGATTCCATCTGTCCTTTCTCTGAAGATGGATAGCATTTTTTGTCATATAAGTTCTTTGGAATAGTCTTGGATCATGTATTGCTGAGAAAAACGAAGTCATTCACAATGTTGTTGCTGTGTACAGTGTGTTCTTGGTTGTGCTCACTTCACTTTGTATCATTTCATGTAAGAGCAGAATTTGTAGTCTGAAAGACCTGGGTTCAAGTTCTGTTTCTGACACGTACTGCTTGTGAGACATGACCAAACAGGCAAATCATTTAATTTCTAAGTCTTGAATATTCATCTTTAAAAGAGTCATTCAGTCACTTTTCAGTCGTGTCCAACTCTCCATGACCCCATTTGGGGTTTTCTTGGCAAAGACACTAGAGTAGTTTGTCATTTCCTTCCCTAGCTCATTTTGCAGGTGAAGAACTGAGGCAAACGGGGTTAAGTGACTTGCCCAGGATCGCACAGCTCCTAAGTGTCTGAAGCCAGATATGAACTCAAGAACAAGAGTCTTTCTTTCCTCAGGCACACCTCACTGCCCTTTTAAAAAGGTTAACAGATGACAATACTCATCATAACTGTTTTATAGAGTTGTGAGGCTCAAATGGGATTAATATATTTAAAATGTTTTCTAGATTTTAAAGTACCACATAAATGTCAGTTATTAAAATTCATTAAAGGAGATAACGCGTATAATTATATGGACTTAGGCTGGGCTAGGGCTGATGTATAGAGAATAACATACATATACTACCTTCTTAAACTACAGTGACCTGGGCAGAGGAACATAATCATACCAACACAGAAGGGACGTAAATAATGAAATTATACACATTAAGTGAGTGCTTTGGAGGTATTTCATTTAAAAATATTCATCCATTCTAGGAAAGTTCTTGAGTTTATCTTGCTCTCAATAAGATAAAAGAATAGATTCTAAGATGTAGTCGTAGTATAAGATGCAATTAATTTCTCCCCTTGGCACCCAGGAGGATGCTATCTACACCTAGCTGTAGTCTAAAAATGAGCTGGCTTCCACTGGAAGAAATGCTGTAGACTTCTTGGGCATGATTTGTCCTTATACATCTCTTAGGTCACACTCCATGTGTGAAAAGTCTAATACACACTCTACATGTGAAAAGACATTAATAGTCTCTGGCAAACAGAAGGTGAAGAGCTTACCCTAAGGAATCATCTGTGGATATGGTCTCTAGTTCCCAGCCATGTCATTTTCTTGGAGTCTGTGTTCTCTCTCTCTCTCTCTCTCTCTCTCTCTCTCTCTCTCTCTCTCTCTCTCTCTCTCTCTCTCTCTCCCTCAAAATCATGATCTGCTTTGCTACAAAATAAAGCTGCCATTATTAGTTCAGGGATATATGCAGCCACAAAGGGGTGATTGAATTGTTCTACTGGAAGCTTAGAGTAACCCTTACTTCTCTTGTCCCATCTCCCAGGTGGGAGGCCCAGAATTTTTCTGCCATTTTTCACGTAAGAAAATGGAAGCACAGTTTTCATTGCCGAGTCATTCATGAAAGTTGTGATAGAGGTGAGGGATGAGTGGTATCTCTGATGATTACTGGGTGGTGGAGTATACCAGCAGAGACTTGATGTAGGAGAACTCTGGACAGCATGGGAGGTAGAATAGCCCAGACCTAGAGAAGAGGTGCCCAGTAGGAATGGTTTCTGCCTATTCTCCAAGAGTTACTCCTTTAGGGATATACAATGAAATCCTTCTTACTCCCAAGGTTGAATTGTACTCAGAAGGCAACATGAATGTATGGTGGAAAGATTGCTAAATGGGGAGTCAGAAGACTTGGGCCCAAATTGCTGCATTGACACTGCTTTAGTTAAGTCATTGAGCTTCTCTAGGACTCTGTTTCCTCTTCTATGAAATATTAATGTTGGTCTATTTAATCGCTAAAATCCCTATTTAATCGCTAAAGTCCTCTGGCTCTAAATTTTATGAAAAGGCAAAAGTGTAATGAATGACTTTATAATAACAATGATGGGGACCAAAAAAGAAGGCCTATGAAATTCCCTTTACCACTGCAGGTTGGAACCTTCCCTGAAACTTACCAATCAATAAGTATTTATTGAGAGCTTTCTATATGTCTGGAACTGGGGATACAAGTACAAAGAATGAAATGATCCCTACTTGCAATGGGCTTATAGTTTGGCAAATTGTCTGGGACACTGTGAGATTAAATGAATTATCCCAGATCATTGCCAGTAGGTGTCAAATGTGAGACTTGACCTACGCCTTCCTGACTCCAAGGCCAGCTCTCTACCCACTTGACCACACTGCCTCTCATAATATTGACGATCTTAATGTAACAGTAAAATAATTAATTGATCTATTTTGCAACCTTTGGTCATTTTTAGTGCTCAATTAACATTTCAAGGACGCTGATTCAATCTAACTATCATTGATTATGTACAAGATGTGCTAGCCACTGGAGATAAAGAACAAAAAAGGGTTCCTGTCCTTAGTAATCTTACAATCTATTGAGGCACTACAACATAGACACAGAGAAATCAATAAAAATTTTAAGGAGGGCAGAACCTCCTTAATGGGACTGGGAAGTTTCCCTTAGGAAGTGGCACTTGAAGGAAGGTTAGGATTCTGCCGGGTGGAAGTAAGGAGAGAATGCATTCCAGATAGGCAATGATAGCCTCTGATGATACCCAGAAGAAAGAAGGAATGTTGAATGCAGGAAAAAACTAATGGCCAGAATGTAAAAATGCATGTATTTGGCAATTATTGAACAATATATATTTGGTAATTGCTGAAAAAATTTCCAGAAGGCACTGCAACATCTATTTTTCCTTTGTAAATTATTACAAAGCCACTGACTCAGTTCCACAATCTTGGCTTAGTCATAAATCAAAAATACATAAAATGGATCACAATGTAGTGAGAATGCTAAGGTGTTTGATGTTAACAAGAAACATCATTTATATGAACCCTTTCTTGAAATAATATTTGAAATAAAAAATACATAAGGTTATAAAGAGAACCAACTTTATATAAATACATTCTTCGAATTTTTTTCCTACGTTCATGGATCCTAGATCCGTGGATCCTTACCCTAGTTCTAGGTTAAGAACTACTACTCTATCACCTATGATCAAATTTAAGACCTAACAATGAATATTAATATTTATTTGTCAGCAACAATGTGCCAGAGATGACAGTATGATGAGGAGAACGCAAATAATTTGTCAGTGAGATGTGAGGATAAAGAAATTTTGCTCTTATTCTTAACTCATCATGTGTATAATTTGTTGGCTTTGGCAAAGAAAAGGCTTACCTCTTCCATTAATGAAGTCAAGCTGCATTATTAGAATACATGACTGACTAGCTTATCTGATAAGAGCCAATGAGACCAAGGTCACAGGTTTTATTTAGAGCATAATTTTTGCCTGGAAGAACTCCAGTTGAGCTTTCAAAACTGAGTAACAGTGGAGATGGTTACCCAAAGATTCTTCTCCTTTTCCATCCTCACTCAATCTGTTTCTTGAAATTTCAGAAGGGAGAAGTCCCCAGGATTTCACTGAGAAGAATATGGGATTTTATTGAGACTTTAGGGCTCTCCAAGAGATATAACTATTGAGTAATTATAATAATTGACATTTGTATAGTAATTTCAAGTTTACCAAGTGCTTTATACACATTGTATCATTTGAGCCTTGCAATGTCCATGTGAAATAGATACTTCTGCATAGGTATTCACATGAAGAATCTGAGGCTCTGAGGAGTTAAGTGACTCCCAATGTCCACTCAGTTTCTAAGTGTGAGAAACAGGATGTGAATCCAGCTACTTCTAATTCTATATCTAGTTCTCTCTCTCCTTCCATCTTTCCCTCCCTCCATCCATCTCTCTCTCTCCTCTCTCTTTCTCCCTCTCTCTCTCTCTTTCTCTTTTATACTACCCACTTGCTGTCCCTCTGCACAAATGGAATAGGAATGTGGATCTCCCATGGGCATTTAAGGTTTCAGGCACTGGTGGGGCCTCCTGTATCTCATCAGTGGTGATTGGGGAAGTCTGTCAATGAGGAAATCCCTTCAGGTTGTCTGCATAACAGTTCAGAGGAGTCTCATTTTTTAGCATGGTAATCTAAAGAGGTAATGCTTAAATATTTGTCCTCAAAGTCATAAAACTGAGAGATGTGTACTTTCTGCACTAGGGGAAGCCTTTCGTTTCAGGATATAGTATAAAGGTGAGATTGCAGAGAAATTTGGATCAAGGAATAGTATAATCAGTGGGAGGGGTTGTTAAGAGCAATATTTCCTTACCATCAATAAATACTTCGAATCCTTCATTTTATACCTAAGAAACAGACCATTTATGTGTGATATTGACAGGCTGTCATCAGTCCTCCTTGCTTCCCCCAAGGAGGACTGTCATGGGGCCTATCATTATACTCCTTCCTCTATTCTTTTTTCTTTCTTTCAGGCATGTATCAGGGCCTACTGCTTCCTAACTCCTTTTGAGTATACTCCCCTTGAGAACACTAAATTAGATTTTGTAGTGGTGACTAGCCTAAAGTCTGTTCACAGTCAAAAACAGCAAAAAACTCAATTAACTAGATTGCTTGGAGAATGGGGATATAATGGTAACTGGATTATCTGGTAGAATAATGGTTAAGCTTCAACCTCTTTCTGCTTCAATCTTTGTTGAAGCTTTTTTATTATTATTATTATTTCTCTTTTCTTCTGTCTCAGGGTCATCTGTCTGAAACTTATTGATTACTGTGTAGGACTGTGATATAGATATAGATCCAGAAGTATAGAAGAAAGGATTGTCTTATGGCCTTACACAGATCCCAAGAAAATTTTTTTTCCTTTTTACTGAACTCCTGATATAAGCTTGTTTATTTGACCTCTGTGTCTTTCTCATAAAAAAGAAAGCAAAATGTATATTTTTTAAAAATTCTGGCAGATTCAAGAATATGTGAATTGAGAATTAGGTTCTATTAAATGATTGTTAGGCACATATTGACTATCCAATAAAGAGCTGTTGGTTGACATACTGAGAGAGCTTTGCATTTCTAAGAACTGTACTCTCTGGGAGAATATAAATATGGAGGAAGTCACATTTCCCAGAGGAAAAACAATCAAGCATAGGTGGGAGAGTCAATCTACATCAGCATAATATTATAATCTAAGTTCTACCAAGCAGAGTAAAAAATTTAGGTGGAGCCCTATTTATATGTCTTCTGTTAGAGAATCATTGATTTATAGTTGGAAGAGACTTTAGAAGTCGTTGTGGACAATACAAAAGGCAAATAGGTAGGGCAGGGGAAAGAACACTGGGCCTGGAGCCAGGAAGACCTAAGTTCAAATCTCACCTCCAATGCACTTGAATTATGAGACTTTGGGCGAGTTATTTAACCTGTTTCCTCCTTTGTAAAATGAATCAAATAATAGTACCTAGTTCTGAGGGTGTTGTGAAGATCAAATATGATAAAATCTATAAAGTCAGACACAGTGCCTGACACATAGCAGGTACTACATAAATGCTATGCAAATCCTACAATGTAAATTTTAATTATTATTCATTACTATCCCCTTCAAGTGAGGCCATGAGAAGTGAGGTGACTTAAGCATATGAGGAAAGATTCAGAGACTAAGTCTCGCTTATTTCAAGCATCTATTAACCACTTATTATGTGCTAGGCCCTGTCCAAAGTACTAGGATGCAAATAAAGGCAAAAATAGTATGTGCCCTGAAGGAAGTTACAGTCTAACAAGGGAAACAATATAAATAAATACATATGAGATACATATATAGATACATACTAAGGAGATACAAATAACACTTAGTTATTTGTATAGGAGTTACCCATAGGTACATACACACATCTAGATATATAGAAATACATATAGAGTATCAGGGATGGGTAACCTGTGGCTTTGAGACAACATGGATTCAAAGCGCCAGATGTGAGGACCTAGAGGGCCACATGTGTCCTCCAAGCCCCAGGTTCCCCGCCCCTGGAGTAGATGGAAGGCAATTTGAGAGGGAATGTCTCCCCTCACTGGTGGGACCAGGAAGGTTGGATTGAGTTTCCTCTTGAAGAAAGGCAAGTAAAACAAGAGGCAGAACATTCGAGGCCTGAAGAACAGCCAATGCAAATGCTTGGAGTTGAGCATAGTTGAGTTGGTATGAACGGAACAATGCTCACCAACAAATGCATTCTTCCACGGTATTTTGCAGACTAGGTAAAAAACAACTCAGGACCTGTCTATAGCAGCAAAAGTGACAGCCATTGCCATGGGAAGAACTGTAATTGGAGTTATTGAGGAATCTCTGTGAGGGAAAGTATCCAACTCTACCATGGCTTGAAAGAGAAGTGACTTGAAAGAGCTATTGGAGATAGACATTGGTGTATTATACCAATCTAAATGGTGCATATGATAGAAAACTTGAACTCAACATCATTCAATTTAAGGGAACATAAAAGAAAGAATAGAAAAAAAGTTTGGGAAACAAAAGCATATCAGAAATCCTAGATTCCATTAATCAACAACTTAAAGAAAAAAAATTAAAAAGTTAAGATAATACAAGAAGTCAATGCAGGGCAAAGAACAAGATAAACAATTCGATGTGAATAAAAAAAATCTTTTCTATAGAGGCTTGAGAAGTAATATAAATACAACAACAGCAATAATAGCTAGCATTTAATTAGTGCCTTAAGTTTTGCAAAGCACTTTACAAATATTATCTTACTTTTTTTCCTCACAACAATCCTGTAGGTACTATACTCATTTTACAGACGAGGAAACTGCAGTAGACAGAGGCTAAACGACTTGCCCAGGATCACACAGCTAATAAGCAAAAGGGGTTACATTTGAACTCAGGTCTTCTTGATTCTAGGTCTGGTGTTTTAGCCACTGTGCCAACTTGCTGCCAAGCAAAGAAATTAGGGGTAAGAAAGAACCCTCGAGGATGGTAAATATGAAAAATTTTTGAGGGTCTATAGGGTTACAAAAAATCTAACACAATGAAAATGTAAGTAGGGTGAAATGAGAAATAGAAAACTTGTCACCAATAACGAATGACAGACTAGTTACTTCAAAGGAAATGAATGAACTCTAGCTTCTCTGCAAAGGTGGAAAATGGTGGGTTAGAGAAGATCTATAACAATTGACTCAAATGCTTTACAGTGGCATATGTATTTTTAGCAAATATTCTACCAGATTCCTTTCAGATGAACATATTGATCTCCCTTTTCTTAACAGAAAGCATCACACATCTACTACCAAAAGACAAGAGCATCTGTTCTCAACTATAAGCTAATGATGAGTTTATGTACCTTGCACAAAGCCTTTACAATTTGGATAACTAAAAAAGGTATCATTTAGCATTTACAAGAAAACAATATATTGGCTGAAGTACAAAGAGAGTATGTCCAAAAGTACCAAGGTATAAAGAAAACCTTATTATGTATTTGGTAATTATTGGGTTTGGTAATTGTTGAGCAAATTGTCACAAGGCACTGTAACATATTTCCTTTGTAAATTATCACAAAACCCCTGTCTCAGTTCCATACTCACAGCCTAGTCATTTATCAAAAATACATAAAATAGACCTCAATATAATCAGAATGCTAAAGAGTATTTGATGTTAACATCAAAAGTTATTTTCTATTTAAAACATTTTACCAGCACAATAACACCAAGGCATTGGCTAAATGCTGCGATACATATAAAATATAACATTTTTCAATGAGGTAGTTTAAGTCCATTGTGAATGAGTGAATGTGAAAGCATTTATTAAACATTTATTTTGTGTCAGGCATTGGGCTAAGCATGGAGGATACAAATATAAAAGCAAAGACAGACCCTGTGCTCAAAGTAGGGCAAGCAAACACAAAGGAGTAGTGTTTTCATTTGGAATGTTACAGAAATGGTAAGTGTAGCCATAGAGGAATAGAATGACACATTCTTTCCAGCTATAGTAGCCATACTGATGATTCTAGAAGTAGAAAGAGAATGGGAAAGGGAAAGTGATACATGGCTAGGGGTGGATCTACATGTAGCAGATGATTAAGCAACTACCGATTAGGAGAGTATGGGCTCAGGGCCTGGATGAAAGAAAGGGCATACTTTCTGGCCTGTGAGGATAGGCACCTGATGAAAAGATGGCCGAAGAGTGAAAAAAAGCATGATTGCACCTGGGTTCAGATATAACAGGCAACTGGGGTGATTATCAATCAGGAAAGCATGGTCCCAGGGAAGGAGATTCTAGGGGTGAAGTGTTAAGCTCTCCAGGGCATGGATTCAGGTACTTTAATCTCTCCCAAATACAATTAAGTATGGCTACACAATGAAAAATGAAATAAAACAAAATGTCTCAATAATCATTTGATATACATGAATGACATCAAGAGAGACGGCTTTCACTGAAAAACACATTAAATAGCTTCTTCATCTCATGGACTCATTATCTATTGATATCAAAATTTCATGTGGACTCAATGAATAAAACATTCTTAAACTCACCAAAGAGAGACAAGGAAAAAAGGTGTTGAGCTCAAACACAGATGTCATATTTAACCAATAGATGAAAGCAATGCTTACTAATACCTTGGTCCTCTCCAGGCAAGACATATTGGTCACGAAAACAACAAAGAGAAGTTTATGGCTGAGTATGTTAAGAAAATTACTGACATCCTGAAAGTATAGTTGAAGGGGAAGAATACATGTAAACAATTAACACCTACGCAGTAATATTTGCTGTATACTTTTGGAATTTTAAGATAGATCATAAAAGATTTGGAAAGTATCCTAACAAAAGCCCATAAAATATCGATGAAAAACGGCTCATCATCTTACAGCAGCTGTTTAAAGATTAGCAATTTCTCTCTCTCTCTCTCTCTCTCTCTCTCTCTCTCTCTCTCTCTCTCTCACACACACACACACACACACACACACACACACACACACACACACACACACACACCCAAAAGAGAGGATTGATAGACATTTTTAGAGCACATAAGAAACAGGTCAAAAACTACAGAAAGAAATACTTTTGGAAAGAGCAGTTATGCTTCAATAAGCAAACTCAAGTAATAGGTATATGTCATTGGTTTTGTCAAAGGAAACCAGAAGTGATAGAGCTTATGAAACGGACTAGATATAAGACTGGAATAAAAATTGAAATCTACATGAACTCAGCCAAAAATATTTCAGCAATCATGAAACAAATGACTGAGTCATGTGGATTTGTTTGCAGAAACAAAGGAGTTTATGATGGCAATTGAGGACCAGGACATCTTCAGCAGACATCACAGAAGGCTTGTCCTTAAGAAGCCCAGACTTAAAATACAGTATAAATTGCAGGCTATAAAAGTGGTGTGTAGATGTTCATGCTCTCTATTCTATCATCTAAGAAAAATATTTCTGTCCATTGCACTTGGACATCACAAGAGATGATCTGGTAGCTGGAATGATAGGATAGCTGAAAACCTCACAATCTTTCCTGGAATAATAAAGAACACATTCCTATACTATAGTACTATATTACAACTACAGTGTTTCTATACTACAACTAAAGACCTCAAAATATCCTGGACAGTTGAACCAATAAATTGATCTTGAATTGGGCCATTATCAAAGAATGAATCGTTGTTCACAATTATCCAGACATTGATTCATAAAAACTTAAAAACAATGATTTTGATAGATATCACTGCATCAAATATTCATAATCTCCAAACTTCATGTCATAAAAAGCTTTCAAACTATAGAGACATAGCAGAGGAAATCAACATCCTGTGGAAACATGATAAAGTAATATTATCCCTATTGTCCTTTATACTATTGAATTTGTATCAAAGGTGCTTTTAGAGATTCTACAGAGGAAAAAAATTCTAATTTACAAAAAAGAAAGTTATTTTCTTCACCTGTATAGTACATAGTCCACAGAACATTAAATGTAAAAGAACAGCAAGACTTGTCCCAGAAACATTTCTATCTAAATCCCATTGAAAAAGATGAGAATAAGATAATAATAATGAATGATATCTATACAGTGCTTTGAGGTTTGTAAGATCCTTTATAGACCTTATCTCATTAAATAGTCTGCAATACACTACTTTTAAAAAAAGCATTGTGAGAAAGAATAGATGAAAAGATGTATAACCAGAAAAAAGTGATCTGATTATATGGCAAGGTGATAAATAACCAGTGTGCTCCACTGGTAGCCATGTAATGTCAAGAAATAAAAGGAAGTCCTTTAGCACATTAGGCAGCTAAGGGGCACAATATATATGGAATGCTGGACTTGGTGTCAGGAAGATTTGAGTTCAAATTTTGCCTCAAACACTAGCTTCTGGCCTTGGATAAATCTCTTAATCTGTGCCTCTGTTTTGTTGTTGTTGTTTGTTTTTATTGTTTCATCTGTAAAATGGGGGTGATAATAGCACCTATTTCAAAGGGTTATTGAAAAGATCATATGAGATAACAAATATAAAGTGCTTCATAAACCTCAAAGTTTTATACAAATGTAAATGATGATGATGATGATGATGATGATGATGATGATGATGACGATGATGGTGATGGTGATGACGACTTCCTAGGTAGGATTTATGGGAGGACATGGCTAAGTGGTACAAAATATATGGCTTAAAAGTCCAAATAGGCATAGGTGTCTTGTACCCAGGGAGTACCCATACATTTCAAATAGTACTTTTGACTCCAAATAAAATTCAAAGCATTTTTTTTTTATCCTGTACTTGTGAAGGAAAGCCCTCTTGCAGTGAGAAGGGGGCTTGAGAAAGGAACAAGCAGGGCTTCCTGAATGTCGGTTTGCATCACCTCTTGGGAAATATTCTAAATACGTTTCCTTCACACTTTTAATCACAATTCTGGGTGGCACAGTTTTGAGAGGAAAGCACATGTTTATTAAAAGGGGTACTTCCTGAGGTCTCAGTGGAAGGGAAATCTACACAGGCTGGAAGAACAAGCAATAGTGGTCTGTGAGGGTGCAGAACCATGTTCTGACTTTGGCTCTGTTCCTCACCAGCTATAGGACCTAGAACTTGTAAAATGAAAGGGTTGGACAGGAAAATCTCTATAGTCCCTCTTAGCTTTAGAGTTTTAGCTGTAAGTGGTTGAAAATATTTCTTTATTGCACACTGTAAAAACTTATACTAAACTATCAAATACATTGGGATTTTTTGAATAGATGGTTCCAAGTATGTTGATACAATCTCCACTTCCCAGAGGCTTTTAAAGAAAACAGCCTATTTATAAGCAATTCCTGAAATTCTAGAATAGAAGTTGATTAGCTTAAAGGGGAATAGCCTGTAGATTCCAATGAGGTAAGAAAAAAAGGCAATTCAATATTCCTATTCAGAAAATGAAGGAAGGCTACCATTAAGTGGATGTGTAACTGATGAAGTGATCACCAAAGAAGAAAATCAGCTTTTCAGAAGGAAGGAGATCTACCAAGTGCAATGGACAGAAACATTTTTTCTTAGATGATAGAATAGAGAGTATGAACATTAAATTATCTGACATCAACAAACTGGATGGAATGGCTATAGAGGTGAACACTTGAGGAATAGGGTTAACCATCATAGGGAAGTTGGAATATGGAAGTAGGATGAAACTTAATAGGAAAGTTTATATGAAGCAATTCTTAGGAAAGAAAACAAACCCCATGTACTAGGACAAGATGAACACAGAACTGTTTGTTACAAGCATTACTGACAAATATTTTTGCATCTGTAGCATAGTTCTCTGTTCTTTTTTGGCAAAACTTGAAAAAAGTCATTTATACTTGTTGCCTCTACTCCTCTCCTCTTATTCTCTTCTAAACCTTTAGCAATGTGGTTTCCAAGCTTATAGCTCAACTGAAACTGCTCTCTGAAATGAACTTTTACCTGCCAGATTTAATGGTCTCTTTGTAATCCTCACACTTCCTGACTAATGGGCCATCTCCAGTCATTCTAACGTATATCTGGATGCTGGACCCAGATGGCCCTTGAGGAGAGAGTGAGGCTGGTGACATTACACAGCCCTGCTTCACTTAAATCCAATTCACTTGCAAGTCATTCATGGCATCACCTTCAGGTGATAGTCATGGTCCTCTTCGAAGACAAAAGACAACCACCAACAACTTGTTGACCTCTTTGCAGTAATTGACACTGCATGGTTGAGTTGATTACCTTATTCTCTTGAACACTTTCTCCTCTCTGGGTTTTCATGATTCTGCTCTCTGTTGATTTTTCTCTTAATTGTCTGACCACTTCTCATGCTCCCTTGCTGGTTCATCATTCATGTCATATATTAACTGTGGGTTTACCCCAAGGCTCTGTCATGGGTTATCTTCTCTTCCCTCTCTGTACTCTCTCACTCGTTGAATTCAATGACTCTCATAACTTTTATTATTATCTTTATGCAGATGCACATGACCCAGCCCTAGTTTCTTTTACATCATGAATTGGTTGCTGGACATTTTGATTTGAAAGTCCTGTAGGCATCTCAGACTCAATATGGGTAAATATTACTTGCACCTCCAACAATCACTGCTCTTTTAAACTTTCCTCTTACTATACAGGGCAACCCCATTCTTCCAGCTATGCAGGTTCAACACCTTGATAGAGTCTATGATTTCTTACTCTTACCCTATATGTCCAACTAGTTGCTAAATCTTGCTTTCCTCTGCACAACCTCTTTCACACATGTTGTTTGCTATCCATCCACACGTTTACCGCCATAACGTAAGCCCTTTTTACCTTTTGCCTTAATTTTTGCAATAATATTCTAATTGGTCTCCCTACCTCAAGCCTTTCCTCACTCCCATCCATCTACCACACAGTTTAAAAAATGATTTTCCTAAAGCACATGTATGGTCAAGTCATTCCAATAAGCATTAGTGACTCTGTATTAGTTCTAGCATTAAATATAGATTCTTCTGTTTGATTTTTAAAGCTCTTCAAAACCTTTCCTTTTCCTATCTTTGCACAATTCTTAAGCATAACTCCTTTTATTGATCGCTATAGCCCAATCATACTGGCTTACTTGTAATATGACACATTTGACAGTCTATCTTGCCATCTTTGTGCCTTCATACCAGCTGCCATCCTTCCTTAATGGCCCTTCCCTCTTACCTTTTTCTCTTGAGAGAAGGTAGAGGTACATCTTCTATGTGAAGTCTTTCCCACCTCCCTCACCCATTTGCTAGTTCCCATCCTCATAAAACTCACTTGTATTCATTCTGTAAGCATCCTAGTTATACATGGTGTCCCAAAAATCTTAGTGCAGTTTTAACCTATTAAATCTAACTTAAAACCACACTAAGATTTTTGGGACACCTTGTATTTATTTGTTGCATCTCCTTCTCAGAATGTAAACTCCTTGTGGTTAGGGGACCAACTTATTTTTGTCTTTGTATCTCCGATACTTAGTCCTAGGCCTGGCATATAAGTAGGGTGTTTAATAATTGTCTATTGAGTGATTAATTGATTAAAACATATTAAATCAGTAATTCAGTGCTAAAGGTTAAAAACTCAACATGTTTTTGACATTCATGAACAGAATTGTAGAAATGAGGTTACTTTACTTGTTTCCTCAGCACTGGACAAGGCTGTGTTATATAGGGCTGTGCTCTGTTCTGAAACCCCAAAATGGAACTAAGGCATGAGAAGATGGGAAAGGTCCAAAAGACAAGTAGCAAAATGATGGAAAATTTGGAAAGTAAGTCTTATGTGAAAAATTAAAGAATTGAATTTATTTAATCCTGGGGGTGGGGTGGGTAGAATCCCAAGGGATCATCCTAACAACAAGTATTTCCATGAGGTACAGGGATAGGGAATGACTTAATCAGGGTCACATAACAAGTTTAGTGCTGGGGCCAGCACTTGCTCTGAGGCCTCTTACGTAAGTAAGTATCCAACTGTATGAAAGAGAAAAGCTGTATCAAGGCTGCTTCCAGTGGTCCCCACTCACATCCATCAGCTTGAGTTCATACATGAAAAATATTTTCCCGGTCTGAAAATACTATCAGTTTGAGCTATTAATTCTTCTCTCTTTCCCTTCACCTCCATCTTGCCTTCCCCTCTTGTCTTCTCCCTGACACTCTCTCTCTCTCTCTCTCTCTCTCTCCCTCTCTCTCTCTCTCTCTCTCTCTCTTTCTCTCTCTCTCTCTCTCTCTCTCAATCCTCCACACCTCTTCCCCTCAATCTCTGCTCTTCATAAGTAGTGGCTAACAGCCATTTCTTCCACCGAGGATTGCACAGAAGGAATTGGTTTGTAGTGAAGTAGGAAGATTTAGATTAGACTCTGAGGGAAAAAAAAACTTTCAGGCTGTGAGACAATGGAATATTCTATTAAGAGAAGATATTGGATCTTTTCTTAGAATTCATTAAAAAATCCAGAATTTGAATCTCCTAGAAAGATGATACAATACTACCTAGAAGTAGTAGAATAGGCAAATTAACTTCTGGAAGATGTTTATAGTTTATGTGTATCTATGATTTGACCCAAGACAGAGCCTTGGGGTAAACCCACAGTTAATATATGACATGAATGCTGAACCAGCAAAGGAACATGAGAAGCAGTCAGACAATTAAGAGAAGAATCAAGAGAGAATAGAATCATGAAAACCCAGAGAGGAGAAAGTGTTCAAGAGAATAAGGCAAGCAACTCAACTATGTTTTTCTTTTGTAATTTCATGTAGAGTAAGAGTACAAAAACTTATCTGAATAATCGAATTCAAAAGATGATGTAATGGAATGAGCACCGGGCAGTCAGAGGCCTGTATTCAAATCCTGGTTCTATGATTCCCTAGCTCTGTGACCTTCAGCCAGTTTTTTAACTTCTGTGAGCAATAATTTCCTCATCTATAAAAAGAAGGGGTTGGACCAGATGATTTCAAACATCCCATTAAGCTTTGAGGGTCTAGCAGGCCAAATAAAAAGAAGGGGCCAGAAAAAATATCTATCTATCTATCTATATGTATGTATGTATCTATCTATATATATAGATACATATATATATATATATATATATATATATATATATATATATAAATTATCAATCCAATTGACACAATCATCTATTTGGAAAGTATTTTGGAATTCTTAGTTAATTCCTCTCTAAGTAATTAAAAGGGAAAGGAAAAAGAGAAAAGCTGAAGAAGGGATTAATATTCTGGGCATTTCCTAAATGTTTGTTAAATTAAATTGAATCGAATTAAGTTAGGTGATAGTGGCTAAGAAAATTGTCAGACTGAGATTCACATTTGAGGG
>CM053623.1:161687827-161726693 GCA_028646595.1 Phalanger gymnotis | reverse complement strand
GAGTTGAAAAGCTGCATCAGACCACCAAAGGAGCCCATGACACAAGAAAAAGTTAAGAATCCCTTATTTGGTCCAGCTGCCTCTTTGTACATATATGGAAACAGGCCCAGAGAAGTATGGTAACTTGTCTAAGGTAACACAGGTAAAAAGTGGCATAGCCAGTGTTCAAGCTGAAGTCCTATGCCTGCAAATCTAACATTCTTGGGTTTTTAGGCAGCTACATGTTGCAGTGGATAGAATGCTGGGCCTGGAGTCAGGAAAACCTGATTTCCAATCCAGCCTTAGACACTTAACTAGGTATGGCAAATTTCTTAACCTCTGTCTACCTCAGTTTTCCCACTCACTCACAAAACTGACATAATAATAGCAGCTACTTCCCAGAGTTGTTACAAGGATGAAATAATGAATTAAGGATGAAGTAAAATGAGTTAATATTTATAAAACACTTTTCAAACCCTAAAGTGCTAGGTAAATGCCAGCTATCATCATTATTATTTATCTTTCCACTGAATCGTGCTATCCCTTGCTTCACATGAATTGCTGCTAAGGCACGTTTCCCTCAGCCTTTACTCTGGTAGTTCATCTGAGGCCTTCAGTGGAGAACGCAATACCTGTGTTCATTTTCATGTTGTTATATCAGGCCCATCGTTTCAAATGTTGAAATCTTTTGTGGATTCCAATTTTATTGCCTAGTATTTTAGAAATGATTAACAGCCTTGTCCAACCTGAACCCAAACAGGAATTATTTCTACAATACCCTGACAAAGGAACAACCAACCTTTGCTTGGTACCCTCCAATGATGGAGAAGTTACTGTCTGCTGAGGTAATCCATACTTCTTTGGGGTTCCTCTGTTTGTTAATGTTTTGCCCTCATGGCCTAAATTGGCATCTCTGCAACTTCTCCCTACTGCTTCTGTCCTCAGCTCTTGGGCAATGCACAAAGTGGAATATATCTTTCACATTCTAGTCCTTCAGATACTTGAAAATAGCTCTTATGTCTCCACTGGGACTTTACCCAGCTCCTTAAGCTAATGTTGCAGTATAATTTTCCATCCTTTCATTATCCTGGTCACTCTCTTCTAGATTAGCTCCATGTTGTCAACATTTTGCCAGCATTTAGCACAGTTCTTGGCACTTAATAAAAGTTTATTGAATTGAATTGAATCTGTGTGCAGTTCCTGGAACTGAATAAAATAGCAGATTTGTATGCAAAATATAATGGAGTGATCACCTTTCTAATTCGCATCTTTCTCTAATTCATTAATAAAAAACGTTGACAAATGGCCAAGAACAGAGCTCCGCATCCTAATAGCATGGACCTCCTTCCAGAGTGATATTGATCTAATAGTGAATTCTTTTAGGAAAAGATATGTGAAGGTATTTATTTCTGCTACTCTTCTCCAGTGTGTAACATTTTATATAAAGTCAGTTTTTTATGTACTGGCTGATGTCATTGATTTTTCCTCCTTTTTCTTCTTTTTATTAAAATCTTTATAAGGGAAAGCTTTTCTGGGAGGGGAGGAGGAGGGATACAGTAGGAAATCTAGGTGATGTAAAAAATCATTAAAAAATAAAACTCTCTGGCTTTAGTGATTTATGCTAATACTGCATGGCTCCTCTATTCCACATCTGTGCTTTCACAATGCCATTTGTTCCTGTAGTTTTTTGGTAGGGTGATTATGTTACTTCTAGGAACTGTCCCGGGAATATCTCAAGAACAGTTAATGATGAAAAAGAGGTAATTTGTCTAGTATTAACAGAAAAAGAGGAAGTTTAATGAAAAGTGAGACCCATTTTGTTAGTTACATCATATTCATTATGTACAACCTTAATAAGGGCAACCTTATTAATTGCAAACCAGTAACCTATATGGCACTTATTGAGCAAGTAAAAACCTCTTTGCTGCACACACATCAATTTTTCTCCATTTTTTTAAAGTCACTATTGTAGAATGCATGAAAAGGAAAAGTGGGAAATTATAGGGTTGATATTTTAATTGTGAAAAAGAGGGTACTGATTTTTCAATTCTGTGGATCTCCCAAAAAGAGAAGACATTTTTTTAATAAGTTGGCCAAGATCGGAAGATCTTAACATGGAGTCTGTGGGGCGGCTGATGAATATGTGATAGATTTCAGGGAGGTCTGTGAACTAGATGGGGGAGAGATTGTCTCTATTTCTCTAATCTCTAACTGAAATTTGGCATTTTCTTTCAATTACTTAAAAATATTATTCCGAGAAATAGGCATCACCAGATTGCCAATATGGTCCATGATACAAGAGAGATGAAGAAACCTTGGTCTATCTATCTGCTTGAAGTCACAGGGCTGGACCCAATAATCAAAGTACTTTCCAGCTCCATGACTTTCAGAATGTAGTATTCTGGCATGTAGATTACATTTGTTTAAATCATTTATTGCAGCATTTGTTTCAATCATTTATTACATTTATTTAAAACATTTTACTCTCCCAGTGGAATGTGAAAAAAAAAATCCTACAGAAACATGAATTCTATTTTCTTTAACAGGTCCAAATAGAAGGCTATATGTCAATGAATGCTACACAATAAAGTTAAATAATGTCTCTTAGGGATGGCAATAAAGGAGATATTTATAGACAGGGAAAATAGTGCATGCCCTTCAACTTACAGTGTACACTGTCTAATCCAGTACCGGCCAACAAGGAGAAGACTCCATTTCACTTATGCCATATCTAAAGGCCCTTCTGTTTCTGGCTAAACTCCAGCCATAGAGTTATGGACCAGCCTAGACAATAGTGTGCCTGAGGATCTGAGTGGGTGGCATTCTTTTGATGGCAGTGGTCTCATGGAATCTGAAGAGATATAGTGACACCTCTTTTCTAAGGAAACCAAATTGGTTTTAGGTCACCTTGAGGGTCACTCCTCAGCAGGCCCAGAACTTCATGCTGGCCAATCTATAGATAGCCAGATGGCTGTATGGTTTTCATTAAGATTCAGAAAAACACTATGCTATTTTAAAAAAGCCCTTTTATTGATATGGTTTGTTTTTGTAATGTATTCTTTTCAATATAGACCCCCTTTTCTTCCCCTATACAAAAAATTATCTCTCGTAAAAAGAGTAAAAAAATTGAAAATAAACAACAGTTCAGTGAAAACATCCAACACATCCATCATCTACCAAATCTAAGAGTAATGTGTAACATTCCACACATACATGAGTATGCAAATTTAGCTGTTACAGAAGGGAAAGCCTTATTGTCCCATTAACCTCCTGTCTGTATCCTTTCCTGTCTGATTGTCACATCTCAGAACCTCCTCTCCTATCACATCTTGAATCCTTAGTCTATCCATAGCCCCAGAGAGTTCCTGGGATTGGCATCACACAGTTACTTCCAGGTCCAACTGAGTCACAAATTGCTGGCTGCTTTGACTGAAAATAGTCTCCTATGGCTTCCTTTGAACTCAGTGGTCTGTGTTGTGGAGCTAACCTGTTTGTAGCAGAAACCACCAGCTCTAAGCATGATGACCTGCTTCACCCATTCTGTTAAATTTGACTGATGGATCCCCAAGGCATTACTGGAGCATCTAGGGGAGGAGAAACTGAACCACTATGGAATGCCTGGGCCCAAGCTATAATACCCCTTCCCCCTTCAGTTATTTCCAGGGCAGTTTGAGGTTGCCACCTAGGATCTTGTAGTGAATTGTGAATTCTGAAGAGTAAGAGGAAGAGGAAGGAGAGAGACCAATGTTAACTGTCCTCTTTACCCCACTGACAGGGTAATAACCAGTAAAAATCATCTGGTAGAAAGAAGAGTCATCTCTTTCCATATTTTCCCCCATAACTATTTGTGGAGCTCCATCAACCACCATTCTTGCATGTGATTCTGGCTATTCCTTTCATAATTTTCTTATTGAAAACTCCTGGGTTCTCAAAGGCCATGATGGTAGAATTCAAGCTCTGGATGGTATTAACAAGCTGGCAAGTTGTCCAGTATGGGCCCAGCATCTGATTGTATGTCGATCATACAAAGATCAGCTTAACTAACTTAGCAGTCATATGAACAAGCGATTCATTATTTTAACAACAATAATTCATATAGTCTACCTACTAGGTCATAGAGAGATTACAGTATACACACAAATGAAAATATGCGCACTTAAGCACTTAAAACAGGAGAATTAATCATAGGATTTTTGCTCTTAATGCCTTTGGTAACTTTTATATAAATGAGATCTTTGTGCATTTTTTACAAAATAAAAATAAATGAATTATATGCTTTGTACTGTAAATATTTCTTCATTTGTTTACAGACATTCCTTACTACTTCAGAAAAAGATAATTTCACTTATAATCAAATCATATTGGTATTACACTCAAAGAAATTTTGGGGAAATCTATTTTTGAATATGTACTAATTTTATGAGACTATTAATGAGGAGATTAAAACATTTATTAAAAATAAATTTCAATTTTACTTCACTTCTAATCTCAAATTGGTTTGGTGTTTTTAAATTTCATTTTCATTTCATATAAATTTCATGTAAATATGTTCACATATTGTATTGACAAAACTTTTAAATGTTAATGAAAACTTTGACTTCTTGTCTCTGGTGTTTCCTTTAGGTACTTTTGAATTAGAACAATAAGCATTTTGACACTTTAAATACATTTTCCAAAAGCTTTGAATTTAATTCATATTACTTTCCCTTATACTAATATGCAGTTAGACATGTCAGTTATTTAAACATATTTGTACCGATTACGTAGAGTAAATGGCATTTGTATTATATGCTACTCTATTATTTCCACATATGTAAGGTTCTAAAATGCATAAAAATATATTATCGAATGATAAACTAAACAGAACATTTGTTCATAAAAGTCTCTGTTAGCTAACTTCTTTCTATATGCATAGCATCCAAAATAATTTTGTGTTCCAAAGGCAGCTGCATAAATAAATTCAATTTCTTCACATCTGGGTGAAACAATTTTCAATACAGGACAATATACTACTTCTTTTCCCCTATTCTATGTCTCCAAACTGATTGATATCATCTCCCTTTCTGTCCTCCTTTACCCCGATTTCTGATGAAGAGGTGATCCTTCACCCTGCCAAGGCCAATACACTCTACTTGTATTCATTTACTCCTCTCTCTTCCTTGAAATTAGGCCTGGAATCATTCTCCTCTCCCCTGCCAATCCTATCCTCAATCTCTCCTTATCTACTGTTTCCTTCCCTGCTGCCTATAAATATGCCTAAGATCTTGCCAACTCTTAAAAACCCTTCACTTGACCCTACCATCTCCTAAGTTATTCCTTTGTACTTCTCACTTTCACAGCCAAACTCCTAGAAAAAGCATCTTGTCTTTTATTTCTCTCCTTCCCCTCCCTCCTTACTTAGCCACTGCAAACTGGCTTCTGACAATGGTTCAGCTCAATCTGTTGTCACCAGTTACCAATGATTTCTTAATTGCCACATTCTGTCAAGGACACTACCATCTTTTGAGCCAACCAGGTTCACCTTAGAGTTGTCCTTGGCTCTTCACCGTTTCTTACCCACCATCATTCAATAAGCTGCCAAGTCTCATCATTTCTGCTTCCACAAAATCTCTTACCCAGATTACTCTAATCACCTCCAAACTGCTCTCCCTGCCAGTCGAGTCCCTTCTTGCTGAAATCTATCCTCAACAAAGTGGCCAAGTAAAATTCCTAAAACATAGTTATGGTCGTGTTGAAGATTGCAGTGGCTACCCAATGCATCTAGGATAAAACGCGAATGCTCCTCCTCTGATTGCATTTAAAGCCCTTCATAGTCAGCTTACTTTTCCAGGCTTCTTTCGTATTACTCTTAGTGACATCCTCTACATTCTACCCAAGGTGAACTGATGTTCCTTATATATAAATATATATATATATATATATGTAATACATTAAATTAATATATAATATAAATAATAAATATATTTATTTGAATATACAAATACATTTTATATAATATGTTTTGATATAGTAAATAAATCTACAGTATAAATAGTAAATAAATAAAATATATAATGTAAATATACATATATATTTCATCTCCATGCCCATTTCCAGATTGGCCCCAAGGCCTGGGATGCATTTCTCCCTCACCTCTGTCTCTTAGAATCCTCAAAGCCCAGCTGTAAAGCCTGCCTAATCCCACCAACTGCTAATGCCCTACCTTCTCCCTCCCCCCACTGAAATAATTTTTTCTATATTTTTGTTTACTTTTTAAAATTTTTATTTGTAATTTATGTAATACAACAAGCATTTCCATAACATAGTACCATAGAAAAGATGATTGCACATGAAACTGCAAATCTGCTATGCACAACCTGCTATTCCTTTTAAATATATAACAAAATTATCATGTAAATTTCTCATATTTTTTCTTTCCTCCTACTGCGTATGTTGTTTACCTTGCTAGCTCTTGGTGATCTAACACAGCGCCTGGCAATTGATATACCCTTAATAAATAAATATTTGTTGAATGCTCGATGGATAAAGAAATATAAGAGGGAAAACAGCCTCTATCCAGTCTTCAGAAACTTAGTTCAACTAAAAGTAACAGCAGAACTTTTCAGCTCATACAAATATTATCAACCCTGTTTCACAGATAAGGAAACTGAGGTAGCTAGGTGGTGCAGGGGATAAAGTGTTGGACCTGGACTCAGAAAGACTAAGTTCAAATCTGGCCTTGTGCACTTGCTACCTGTGTGATTCTGGGCAAAAACTTAATATCTATCTACCTTAGTTTCCTCATCTGCAAAATGGGGATAGTAATAACCCCTATCTCCTAGAGTTATTGTGAATATCAAATGATGTAGTATCTGCAAAATGCTTAGCAAAGCTTAAAGTGCTATAGAAATGCTAGTTCTTGTTATTATTATCATTATTACTCACAGGTGTTAAGTGGCTTTTCCAGGACCACAAGGCTAGTAAGTCATGGAGCCTAGACTCAGGTCTTATGGTTCAAGTCCAGTGGTCTCTCCACTGTATCATGCCGCCCCTTTAGGGAATCATTCAATTTTTGGTCAGCAAAGTTTCCTATGGTTTATTTTTTAGAGCCATGTGGGAAATTCATGTACTAATCATGACGGGCCTCCAGCTAGATGAGCAAAGAAGTGTTCGATTCTTTGTGTAATCAACCCCATCCCTTAGCATGTCCATAAATAAACTTGTTACAAGGGGATGCCTTCCACCATATTACTTCTTAGGTAGCCAGAGTGAGCAACAAGAAAAGTGGGAGCAGAGGCATTCTCTTTCAGTGAGTTTATCCCTACCTAGTCCCTAACCACCAAGCCATAGAGTCAGATATGTTACTGGGAGCTTCAGAAAGAAACAGAATATTAAAATGAGAAAAAGGAAAGGAATGAGGAGGAGGGGGAAGGGAGAGAAAAAAGAAACAACTACAACAAAAAATTCCAAGAGAAAGAAAAACAAAATAGAGATGAAGAGAATGAAAAATGATAAGAAATCAAACTCTCCTTCCTTTTTAAACTCTGTGTATCTTTTCCACATGCTTTTAAATGTTCCTTTAGGGAAAATGAAATAGGGACTGGGCCTATAATTTTATTGGCATAAGAAGCTCCCAAGATAAGGGAATACCCTCTACTAATGAAGGATAGCACCTTTTCCGCGATTTATAACTGTAGAGAGTTTCTTAGAACACTGATAGATTAAGTGGCTGGCCTTGCATTATGAAAGTAGTACGTATTAGAGACAAGACTTGAACCCAGGCCAGTCTCTTTCCACTATGCCAAATGCCTGTCTTAGGAAAAACGATTATTTGAGTCAAAGAGAAGAGAACACTAATTCCTTTTCATTCCAACTATAATGCATTCTCATATTTTCTAAGTTACTTTCTTAACTGTTGGGTCAAGAGATCCTGGATGATAAATTATCAATAATAAATAAGAGGTATCTAACTTGGCAGGCCTACAATTCATATCTACTTCTTGAAATAGATGAACATTTTCTAAAGCACGATGAAATTGATGTCAGGAGATTTCTTAGAAGTAAAAAGCTTCCATGATTCATTTGGTACATCCATGTGTTTACTGGAAGCTTCGGAAGGTGACAAGGATCATTAGTATCATAGCTAGAGGTGACAGGAAATCTCACATGGAAAGCTATGGTATGTCAGGCCTGTAATATCACCAATGGGCTTGTGCATACTCATCTACTAGAAATGAAAACCAAATGTCTTCCAGTTTTTTTGTGTACCATGCAAGCCAGCTCAGAACAGAACAGGTACAGGACTGGCCTGTTAGTTTCATAGGATGTGGGTGGTCACAAAATTAAAGACCAGTTTTCATACCTTGAAATACTCCAACACTTCCACATGAGCAGCCCTCCTGCCTAGTCTCTAGAATGTGCACAGAGAAGAAACAAAGGCAGGGTGAGCCTACAGTAACTAGCCCATCTGTGGGAAAATGTAAGCCATAATAAGCAAGCTTCCACAGGGCTGGCACACAGGAGCAGCCCTCTAATAACAGGCCAGTCCTTGTATCCCTAAGCTACCTAGCTGCCCGACCCTAACAAACCAATGTGCAATCACATACTAAAAGAATGGATACAAAACCAAGCTAGTTATTTGTAGCCCAGGGATCATTTGTGACACTCCCTGCATAAATCAGTAGGTTTGCCTAAAGACAGGAAGGGAAAACAATTATTTCAGTAGGGAAACTAATTTCTTCTGCTTCTTCTTTCCAATTTATTTAAAAACACAAGTAGGAAATGCAGATGTTAGAAAATTATTAGGATCATGAAAACTTTCAGTGCTCCCAGTAGTTTGAAACATGAGCCTAATTAAAATGGGGACTGGTGGGAGAATGTAAGCAACATTTTCTTTCTGGGGAGGTTTTTTTTGGGGTGGAAATGGGAGATTTTCAAAAGTATCTCTTACCTTTTTGTCACTCAGGCCAGAAACTTGGTCGACATACTCCTCTTGAATCATGAAGGCAGCTAAGTTGGCAGTGTAGCTGGCCAGGAAGATGACAGCAAAGAAGGCCCACACTGACACCATGATTTTGCTGGTTGTTCCTTTTGGGTTCTGAACCGGTACAGAGTTGTTAAATACCAGACCCCACAGCAACCAAATAGCTTTGCCAATGGTGAAAGAGGGACCACCCGGCTCTGTAGAGACCAACAGATAAGTTTGAGAAGTTATGTCACTGGGCCTCTCACAGTCTGGTTCTACTGATACATGCAAGATTGGAATGAGTCCTTCCTATGTGTAATTTCATTTAGACAATGTCATCTCCAGGAAAGAAAGATTCCTCTTCTCCAATGACTATGAAACCCCTTCTTCCTCCTGCTTTGGGGGCCCTTCCAAGGATCTCAGAACCTCCAAAGTCAGGAGCATATGGCTCCTCTATTCAAATTCTTAGTGAAAGAATGAAACCTCCCTGAAGCATCTTCTCCAAGTGTTCATAGGCAGCAGCTAGGAGATCCTCTAAGTAGATACTTATACCTCTTTTTGCCCTTGATACTTTTCAGAAGACAGAATAAAGAGGAGCCCAGAGACTGAGGACAGAGAGTGGTGGGGATTGATATGGGAAGAATAGTCCCCTAATCAATGGGTTTTCACCTTAGATGCTAAAGGAGGAACTTCACTACCCAGATGTAAAAAAGGCAGATTTTTTTAAAAAAAATTATTCATGTTCATAATAAACAAAGTAATAAAGAGCTTCCTATTCCTAGATCTTCATAATGGCTTATACTGGCATGAAGCTTCATATTGCTTCATATTTATAAAGTAAATTATCTCATTTAAGGCTGAGTAGGTCTGTAAGGTGGGCAATTCATGTATTCATATCTTCATTTTATCAATTAACAAAATGAAACTTGGCAAAGTAAAGAGACTAGCTCAATCTCACATGAACTATAAACTTCAGACTCAGCTCTCGTGACACTAAGTCCCATGTTCTTTACACTACTCCACACTATCTGTTGTATTTGCTTTTTTATTTATTTTGTTTCTGAAATGTTATTAACATATACCAGGAAAACATTGAAAACTTTTTTTTAAAAAAGTCAGCATATGTTTTTTGCTATTGTCTTCTTCAAAATTTGTCTTTGATAACTAATTTTATTCATAGTCCCTGACTTGACTGAAAATGACCAATCCCTAGAGGTAGGGTGGAGGCTAATCATCTTCTTTTGTTTTGTTTTTAATTTTTATTTATTTTGTTTTTATTTTATGGAATAAAACAAGCATTACCATAACATAGTATAATAAAAAAAGATAAATGCTCATGAAACCGCGAATCTACTATGTACAACTTGCAAGTCGCTTAAGTATATAATAAAGTTAAGATGTAAATTTCTTTTTTCCTTTTTTCCTTTTTTCTCTTTTTTTTGTTTGTTGTTTGTTATTTGTTTTGTTTTATGGCCTCTTAAAGCATCTATTCCAGTCCGAGGCATTTAAGAGACTATCCTACTGGCTTCTGATCTATGTTTGGTGAACCAGATCCTTCCACTTCCCTGCCTTGTGACCCTTCACAAATATACTCTGACCCCTAGACTGGAGGCATCTGCTTAGGAAACTATTATGGAGTGTGCATGGTTGGTTGCCCAATGTATGGGATAGCTATGCACAGTTTTTCTATGCAGGGAGGACCAGTCACTGTCTCTCTTTTCCTATGCCCAACCAATGCTTGTATAACCCCTTTAGAGTTCTTTATTCCACAAGTTCACATGAGTCATAGGTCATTTGACCCATGGGTGGAAAAATAAAAACCAGGTTCATCATTTGGTGATGGTGACATCTGCTTCAGTATACAGAGTTGCATTTGACCCCTCATACGCAGTTATGAACATCTGCTCTCACATTTCCTCTATGTATTAGCATTAGCATACCCCTATGCTGACCAACAAGATTCTATTAACATTTATTCAGTCATTTTTAATGTTAGTAATTGCACATATTTTACTAACTACCTCTGTATAGACATCTGTGTGGGTATGCCTTGATTTACATAGCATACATTTACATAGAACTCTGTGTAAATTCAATTTCTATAAATGGATTATATTTTTAAATTCTTAGAGGAGCTTGCTATATTAAATTATCCTACAATTAGTCTTTTAATAAAGTGCTTTGGTAAAGCAAATAATTGCCTCATGGTTTATTAAGCTTAGTAATTTGGAATTTTAACTTATTTTTCTTAAAGTACATCAGTTTCAAGAATTCTTTGTATCTGCACACCCATTTAACAATACAATTTTATTATAAAATATTAGACTGATCGTTGGTGCTGCCCAGAGCGTGCCCAATAGTTAATTCCTATAACTGGAAGAGGTCATAGCCGCTAGGACATCCCTGAAGTGCAGTATAGAATCCGATGGCTATATCACACTGTAGTGAACAATCACTCTACACCCCAGAACTCAGAGATCCCACCACAGTTCCAACTCTGGACTAACAGAGACTTAGGAAACTCATAGACTAGGAAGGGAGTCTATTTCTGGGACTAAGTTTACTCCTAGGGTGGAAATTATAAAGAAGTAGGGAATTTTTGCTTCAGCCCCTAACTCCAAGTGTTCCAAATTATACCATGTATTTCAGGGGAGTTTTGAGGCGGGGTTATTTTAGTGGCCCCTTTGAGATCCTTTAGGAACTTAATTAGCCACCTTTAACAATCTCATGAATATCTGGAACTCTTGGCAATCACCCAGATCTCTGAGATTAGCCTAGTATGAAAATAGATTTATATAAACAGCTTTAGAGGCAGCTAGGTGACACAGCATTGAACCTGGAGTCATGAAGACCTGAGCTCAAATCCAGCCTCAGACATTTACTAGCTGTGTGACCCTGGGTAAGTCACTTACACATTGTCTGCCTCAGTTTCCTCACCTCTAAAATGGGAATAATAATAGCACCTGCCTTCCAGAGTTGTTGTAATGATAAATGACATGTTTGCAAAGTTCTTTGCAAACCTTAAAACACTATCTATTTAAATCTTAACAATTTAAAAAAAATGGAGTTGGTAATTTTAGTCTACCCAATTTAAATTCACACATCAGAATCTCACCCCACTGCCATGTGCTTATAACTGGGAGTACCACAGGCTCTAGCTCGGGATTAGTTCTTTGAATGAAGGTACCCTACCAATTTCAGCTTACCCATCGTACTTTGTTGGAGGGGACCCACTTGTGGCAGCATTTTGACACATATATCTCTATCTGCTCAGAAATGTTGCCCACAGCCCAGTGTTATCAGAGGAGTGACCACTTTGCTTAACATTCCAGGTATATTTACATTACTGCTTCCCCCCCCCTTTTTTTTTTACTAGAAAGATAGGGAATCTGGATGATGGGGAATAGAACTGTCCTTGAGGCTAAAGCTTAACATAGGAGCCAGGTAGGAAATATATAGTTTCCAGTGATCATTTCATTTAAGGCCTTTCTGAAGTTAGACAAAGTAAAGGGCCAAGGGTTCATTTCCAGAGTTTAATGAGTTAGAGAGGAAGCACCCTTCCACCAAATGAGAAAGACAGAAACTACAAATTTGAGAGCTGAGAATTGGGGGAGAGGGGAATAAGAAAACACAGCAGCTGAGTTTCTCCTTACCTCTGCCATCAGCAAGGCACCGGTTATAACCCACAGGGCTGAAGTACTCGAAGACAAAGACTGCGACTGCTGAGACAATCAGCAGCATTACAAACATCATAACCCACACATCAGCGCTGAATGGCTCTAATGAAGGGAAAGAAACAGGGCTCAGGTAAACATAGGCACATAGACACACACAGATTCCAAGTAATTCTATTGATGTTTATTTCAGTGTTTCCATCTTTCGAATATACAAAGAGGAGAGTCACACCCTACTGTGGCTTTCTGGGTTATGGCTTGTATTTGCAAACCAACTCATGTTGGTGTCTACCAGTGGAAGCCAAAAAGCCAGGGTTGGTAGAAAAGTAAAGCACAAACTCAATAGGCATGGGTGTGGTCAAGAAAAAAAAAAGGCAGCAGCCTAAGATTTAGAGGTGGAGTGGACCTCAATAGATCATCTAATCCAGGGGTTGGCAAACTATGGCCCTCGGGCTAAATCCAACCACATATGCCTGTTTTTATAAGGCCTGTGAGCTAAGAATGGTTTTTACATTTTAAAATGGTCTCGTTTCTAAAATGTAAAAACTATCCTTAGCTTGTTGTTCAGTTGTTTTTCAGTTGTGTCCAACTCTGTGTGACCCCATTTGGGGTTTTCTTGGCAAAGATACTGGAGTGGTTTGCCATTTCATTTTCCAGCTCATTTTACAAATGAGGAAGTGAGATAAACAGGGTTAAGTGACTTGCCCAGGGTCACACAACTGATAAGTGTCTGAAGCGGGATTTGAATTCATGAAGATGAGTCTTCCTGATTCTAGGCCCTGTGTTCTATCTAACTGCCTCTCCTTAGCTTGAGGGCCCTACGAGAATAGGTGAATTTGATGACCCTTGATCTAAAGTAATCTTCATATTTTCACGTGTGAAGAAACCAAAGGAACTTAAAAGGCTGGCCTAAGATCATACAATAGTGACAGTAATAACCTGAGCCAAAGAGTCTCTGTCTCCAAATACAGTCTACTCTATCTCTCTTGATCATTCATTTCTCTATCACTATCTACAGAGCTACACTATAGTGTGGGGACCTTAAAAAATTGTTACAGTTTTTGTATTAATAAAACACCTTGGGTTTAGCAGACCATTTCTGTTCTTATCTACATTAGGCACAGCCCTCCCTGCTCTTCCAGTCTATCACCAATGGTCTAGTCTTACTCTCCTCTCTGCAAAGTCTCATCTTTATAGTTGACCATTTCCAAGTATACATTGGACCCAAAGGAGTACTACCATCTTAGCTGGTGGATGCTCTGTAGAGGGGAGGACATGGACATGAGTGTCACAAAATGGAAGGCATAAATCATTGTGATCTGCACCATCGGAATAAGTACTGACATTGATGAAATAATGATTTATTAAATGCATTGAACCAAACTTCATTGCAATACTGTCAAATTCTTAGTGCAATATCATTCAGCTGACTGCCCATGATGCAAATCAGATGATCTAACGACAGAATGCAATCTTTTTAAATGCCATGTTTCCGTGGAACCAATTAACAACAGACAAGCTATCCGTAACAGTATAATTCTTTAAATTTTCATAATAATTTCTTCTGGATCCCTCCCAATTTATCTATATCTCTTTTATTAAGGTGTCCAGAGAGAGAACACTATATTCCAGGTGTCATCTCAGTGGAGCAGTATAGAAAGTAATGATGACAATTCTGTCCCATGATACAGTGCTTCTTCAAATTCATCCCAAAATAGTTCTGGCCTTTGTAGCTGTCAGAATACATTGTAAACTCATATCCAAGTGAATTAACATGCAGTTTGCTCCCTCTTCCATATGATTAATAATGATGAAGTTGAACAAAAGGGAAAATAGACTTAAATTATAAAACTATTTTCTTATTTCAAAACCTATTTTACTACTGAACTCCTAAGGGAATTGTGAAAGCCTTATTTTTTTTAAGTAATTAAAAATGAAACATGTTGAATATTTAGAACGGTATATTCTTATGCTGTTTTTTTTCTACATAAACAATCATTCTAGGTCCTATAATCACCAAGCCCATCTCAGAGCAATTCTAGAATTTTGGCATATTCATGTTTAAGAATAAATTAACTTTGAAGAACCCAAAATTCTTGACTGAATTTAATTCCTAAGAAACTAACTGCTTGCAGAATAGACACAGCAATATGTTCTTGTTTCTTCTTTCTATCTGTTCTCATTTTACATCCCCCCCCACCCTTAATACATCATTTACCTAAGAAGGCAGATGGTGAGACAGTCCCATTGCTTCGTGACACCATAACACTAATTCCAGTCTCTATGAAGGGCACAGAGAAGTCCACCACTTCTGAGCGTTCTTCATTGATGGTAAGGGATCCCACCGCCATGTAAGCACGCTTCATGACCACCTTGAGAGAGGAGGGAGGTGGAGAATATTTCAGTTAGAATGCCTAGAACAGCAATGGGGAAATGAAAAGAAAATGATAACCAAGATTATTTAGAAGAGTCTGATGAGTGGATAATAGATTCAGGAAAAAGATCTGGGAACTTTAAGAAGAAAATTATACACATATGCCTAGAACTCACCTCTCCGATCATACCATTCCAAGTTCCATTGATTTTCTTCCCATGCTTGCCATTGGTAACTAAGTAGAGGTCATAGGTGAACTTCACAGATTTAGATATTTTCTTGAGGATGTCAATGCAGAAACCCTTGCAGCATTTTTTAATGTAATCTGGCTCCTCATCCGTTTTGTTCCTAACCAATTATAACAACCAAAGATTAATATAGAAGACAAAGTGTTCCCTTTCACAATACTACATCCCCATTCCAAAAGCATGCTCCCTTTTGTAGCTCAGAACTATTTGTATTGGTATTGAATGTTCAAATAGTTGCTATTTTCTGTAAATTTCAAATGGCTCACTTCACAGTTTCTGTCTTAAGAAAGAAAAATCATAAAAGCATCCAAAAACTTGACATCCAAGACAGTAGGAAGAACTGGGGGAATAACCATTATGAATATAATCAGAGTGAATACATCAAAGCCATAGTAAGAAGGGCTCTAGGCAACAGCCTATAGGAACATAACTAATTTAAAGGCTTAGTAAGTAAAATCAGATATAATACATATTTCATTATGGGAATCATGGCTTAGGCCAGCTAGATGACAATAGGGTATGAGCCGACAAGGGTGGTGCCACAAAGAACCAGTTTGCCATACTCAGTGACAATGCGTTTCTGGCAGGGTACTGTATTCCTCATGCAGGTTCCACTCAAAGGGTCCACACTTTCCACAATGACAAATGGAGCTTCTTCCAGAGTCACGATGCTCAAGTGGTCATCCTCTCGCTCCTCAGTCTCAGGACACACACGAGGCCAAACATAGTATTTCATCTGAAGGTTTTTGTCTTTCCACTTTCCTACCTGCAGAAAGATGAGCAAAAGATTCAGAAAATACTAGTGACCATGACTCCTTTTTCTTAGCCATCACTAGCTATAAGATAAACACATGAACCATACATATTGTTGAAAAGATAACTTTATTCTTCCTATTCAATATCTCTCAAAACAGGCACTAGGTTTAATTCTTTGTTTTGGTCAGTCACTTTAGTTGTGTCTGACTCTTTGTGACCCCATTTGAGGTTTTCTTGGCAAAGATACTGGAGTGGTTTGCCATTTCCTTCTCCAGATCATTTTACAGATGAGGAAACTGAGGCAAATAGGATTAAGCGACTTGCCCATGGTCACATAGCTAGTAAGTGAGGGCAGATTTGAACTCAGGAAGGTGAGTCTTCCTGATTCCAGTCCTGGCAATCTATCCATTGTGCCACTTAGCTGCCCCTAGGTTTAGCTCTAGGGAAAGCTTTAAACAAAAAACGTTTAATGACAGGCAGCTCTTTAAAAAATATGTTTTGTCTTTTCCCAAACTATAATAAGGATCATAATAGTTTAAAATGACAACCATCTGTCAATGGGTCAATAGAAGGGTGGAACCAAAAGAAGCACACTTAAGTTCTTTTATTTAGAATATCAAAAGTTATTACAGGTCAAGATAGAGATGAGCTGTGTTGGAGTCCTGAATTAAATTGGTACAGGTTGTCATGAGTCATAAGGAGAAAGATGTTAGGAAACCTCATTCAGCAAGTTCCCACATAAGTTTCTTTTTTTTTATTAGATTTGGGGGGGCAGGGCAATTGGGGTTAAGTGACTTGCCCAAGGTCACACAGCCAGTAAATGTGTCAAGTGTCTGAAGCCAGATTTGAACTCAGGTCCTCCTGACTCTAGGGCCAGTGCTCTACTCACTGTGCCACCTAGCTGCCCCATCCTGTATAACTTTCAACTCAGTCATTAACTGACACTGTAATAGCATGAAAATCATAATTGTCAGTATCTCAGTGTGCTCTCTTATGGAAAGGATAACAGCAATTTAATTCTTTCTAATTCAAATCCTTATCACCTCACACCTGGACAATTCCCATAGCCTTTGAGATGGTCTACCCATTCCTAACATTCTCTTCCACCCAATGTATTTTATATACTATTGTCAGACTGATTTTCCAAAAAGATGGTTTCTTTTTAAAGCTACTTTATTACTTTAATCCTTTAATTTTAATGTTTTAAACATCCTTTAATATTTTCCCGTCACCTCTAGGATTAAGCCCAAATTTCTCAAGGTTCTTTATAACTGTGGCATAATCTAAGTCCTTCACTGATCTCAAAAACATACATTCCCACTCTACTCTGAAGAGAAAACAGTGATCTTTGGAAACCATCAGAATTTACTCGGAACAAGTTGCTCCAAGTTTAGCTCATTTCTTTTTCTGATAGGATAATTGGAGGTTTAAGTAAGGGCATAAGGTAGATCCTGATTTCTTTAAGTCATGTGACAAAATTTCTTGTGATATCCTTATGGACAAGATGGTGGAGTTATTGGCTGCAAAATAGTACAGTTAGGTGAGTTTGTAGTTTCTTAGCTTAAAGGAATTTCAAAATTATCTGACTTTGGGTTCATATACAAATCTAATGTTTGCAAATCTTCTAGCACTATAAAAATAAGAATTGCTATAATCATACTCTTATTAGGCATGTTTCTACTTAAATACAGAAGAAGACAGAGGTTTATGCCCAGTCGCCTTCTGCATTTTCCAACTGTTGACTGGACAAGCTCTCAAAAGTAATGTTTATTAAATTGATGACAAAAATCTGAGACATCTAGCTAATATATTCATTGACACATTTGAATGAAGATTCAAAAAGATAACAATAGCTTGTAGATGGGCTTAAACTAATAGAATGAAATTTAAAGAAGATAAATTGAAAAGTCTTGCTCTTAGATTAAAAAAAAAATCTGCTATATAAATACAGTCTGGAGATACCTGGTTTAATCATCAGTTCACATGAAAAAGACCTAGGGAGTTTTATTATCATAGACTCTCAGTGCTTAAAGTTCTCAGACGATTTAACATATATAATGTGCTTTGGAAATCTTAAAGCACTATGTAAATTCTAGCTATTATTGATACTAATGAAGTTATAGAGCTAGTTAGTGTCAAGGGTGACACTAGAATTAGATCTCTTGATTGCCAGCCAAATGGGTTGACCATCATTTGGTCAACATTTATGGACCATTATACCACACTGTTATCTTGCATCTAGTTGGTTGAAAGCTCAATATAAGACAGCAATGTGATGGGGTCAGCACCAAAGCTAATGTAGGATTAAGGGGCATTAAAAGAAGCATTATGTTCAAACGCCAAGGAGATAACAGCCTCACTCTGCTTGGTGCTGGTGAAAACATATCTGGAATATTGTGTTCAGACTTGAGAGTAACATTCTGACTAGATCATTTCTAAGGCTCCTTCTACCTATAACATTATTTGTTTCTGTGATTTAAGAGGGACATCAACAAATGACAGCTGACCAGGATCTTGAAGGGTCTTTGAAAGTCATGTTGAATGTTGACTGGCCAAAGAAACTGTAGGTGTTTACTTAGTTAGGAGAACCTTTAACAGAGACCTTTATAGCTCTCTTAAAATATCTAAATGATATTGGTGGAAAAATAAATAGATTTATTGAATGTAACTACAGAGGACAGGACTCGAGGACTAATTGGCAAAACTAACAGACAGAAGTTTTCAAGTTAGTATAAAAACAGACTTTCTAACAATTAAAGGTATCATAAAAATGGAATGAGTTATTTTATGAAGTAGTGAGTTTTCAGTCATTTAAAATGCTCAATCAGAGCAATTTTGTCAGAGATACTATAAATGGGGGCTCCTGCATGGATTGGGAAATTGAACTATATAACTTTGAAGATAATTTTCAACTCAAAGAATTGATGATCTAGTTAATTCTCATTATCTTTATTTCCATATCCCCATATTTTCTTAGGTCATTTTTCCTTTTCACCTATACATATCTGATCTATCCTTTTCTTTTCAGACTTCCATAATCACTCCGGTCCATGGTTATTTCACCCTACAAACAATTATTATAACAATATTCACTTGTGACAAAATTACAGCTAGGTCCCTATTAATGTGACTAATGAATCGTGCATGTATCTGAAGTTGCACTATTTGAAGTTAGAATTACATAAACATATGATAATTGGTTCCAGTAGAAGAGAAATATAAAACATGAATTTGAATAGTGCAACCACTTCAGGAGATTCATTATTCATACTAATTGGAATCTACCTATATGCCTTGCTTCATATAAATATTTAACTTTTATGTATATATTATAACTACATCATATATGCAGCTATATCAAGAGCATTTGGGGCATCACAGGATCACATAATTTTAGGAGTTGGTAGTGACCTCAGTTACTATCTTGTCCTTCCTAAATGGAATCCCACAATGACATGCCTGAGAAGTAGTCATCTAAACTGTGGTTGGTTGAAGACTTTTAATGGAAGTGAAGTCACCCACTTTCCAAGGTAGCCCATTCCCCTTCTGTAAAGCCTAATTGTTAGGAAGTTTTCCTTGACATCAGTCTGTATTTGTTCTTTACAAATTCTTCCTGTCCTGCTATGATAATTAGGGTGGGACTTTTTTGTTTTCTCCTTTAGAAAGCTAAGGTAATCAAGTACCTTTGATGAGTCTTGCCTTTCAAATGTAATGGCAAGCAAAGTGGACTTTTTGTTCTTTTTCTCTTTGACTGAATCAAAGTCTTTGACCTGCTTAAGAAACAAGAAAGCCTAGTTCACATAGGTTTGAGTCTCATGGTTACAACACCCTCTGACTCTGAGAAGAGTATATAAGATCTGAGGTTGGCATTTTGTTTTGGGGCTCTCGCTCACTGAAAGAGCATCGTGTGATTTGAATTTGACTAGATGAGACTCTGGGTAGCCATCGTTAAGAGACCCCTACCTTTAAAAACCCAGATGTTGGTGCTTCTCATTTTGGTAACTATGTATGTGATGTCTTGATCAGACAATGCCTGTCTGTTGATCTGTTTGTAGTTTCTGTTTGTATTTGCTCTGAAGTTTAGAGTGCTGACTTTTTTCCCTGAACTAAGTGAATGATATATGTCTGTTTTATTAAAGTGATATTGTAAACCCCTTAAAGTTGCTTTCCTTAGAAAAAGCCTGTCAAAGAACTTGTGCTAGCAGCCCTCCTGTGTGCTCATCCTGTTGGGTCTTTCACCTCCACAGCAGCTGCTAGCAACATCGTTGTTACATGTTGCTCCTGGAGCTGCCTTTCTGGGGACAAATAGAACAAATTTAGTCCTTCTTCCACATGACAGTTTTCCAAATGCTCAAAAACAGCTATCATGCATTCCCTGAGACTTCTCTTCTTCAGGCTAAACATCCTCATTTCTTTCCATTGAAATTCATGATGAGGACTCAAAACTCTCCATCTTCCTAGTAGCTCTCCTCTGGATGCTCTCTAGCATGTCAATGTTATTCTTAAATTGTGGCCTCCAGAACTGAACACAGTACTCCAGTTGTTATCTTACCAGGACACAGTAAATAGAAATTATTTCCTCCCTATTCCTAGGTGCTTTGCCTTTCAATGCAGCAGAAGGAGAACCATATTTTAAATTTCCCATAACCAAAGGCACAGTGTTATGCTCTTAAGAGATATTCATTAAATAATTTTAAAATGAATGAATGCTTAGTCATTATATAAGTTTATAATAACATCAAATTATGGCTCTTTTGCTATGTTTTTTTTTCAAAGGAAAAAAATCAGAATTAATCAATCATTCAATTAAAAACATTTTAGTAAACACTTCCTATGTACTAGGTATGCTACTAGCTGCTAGGGAAACAAAGAGAAAAATAATAAAATAGCCCCTGTTCTTGAGATTATAATCCAGGAAGATTAGACAACATATACATAAATAGTATATCAAAATGGATGCAAAGTAATGTTGAGGTGGGAATTGCTGGTGCCTGGAGAGATGAGGAAAATTTTCATATAAAAATTGGCATTTGATCTGAACCTGCAAAGAAACTTGAGATGCTTTAGATGTGCAGAACGGAAGGGAGGACAATCCAATCATGGAGACAGCCTCAGAACAAAGTCATGGATACCACAAATGGAGCGCCATGTGTGAGGAACAGCAAGAAACACAGTTGGGCTGGTCTATAGGAAAAGTGAAGAGTATGGGTAACAAAAGAGGAAAGGTAGGTTGGGGTGAGGTTGTAAAAGTTTTTAAATGCCAAACAGAGGAATTTATGTTTGATCCTAGAAGTAATTGGGAGCTTACTTGCGTTTATAGAGAAGAATGAGCAGATTCCATTAAGAATGAAAAAAATGAAAGAAAATCTTTACAAGGAAAATATTTTATAAAGATCAGTTAATGCCGATAACTGTTAATGATGCTAATATGTAGGAGAACTAAGATGGATTTGGGGAAATTGACATTAGGGTGGGAAAAATATAATGAAAATAAATAATGAGGTATTTGGGGCAAATTAACAGAAAAAAAGGAAACAAAAATTAAAATAGAGGTAAAGAGGAGGACTTTAAATAAATGTTCTACTACTTTTTCCAGGATATTTGAGATAACAATAATAACAGAGGAGAAAAAGAAGGAAGAAGAAGAGAAGGAAGAGGAGAAGGAGGAGGAGAAGAACTTACATTTAAATAGTGCTTTAAGGTTTTAAGACACTTTTCTCACAATGGCCCTAAGTGTGATTATCATTTTACAGATGAGTAAACTGAGATATAGAGAAGTTAATTGATTTGTCCAGTAAACAACTGAACTTGGGCTCAAACTTCTGAGAGGAACTTAAAGTTGGAATGCAGCCAGCAAAAATACATAAGGTTAATGTGAGCTTTGAAAACTATACAGGTAAGGTTAATGAGAAGTGGGAAAGGTACAAAATCTTTGAAAGAAATTTTAAAAGAATGACTAAAAAAGCCTTCAGAATTGATGAAATATTTCTTTAATGTACTCTGAATTCCCCAGAGAGAATTAAATAAAAATAAGGTATTGTCATAGCATATTTACTAACATGTGACTATATAAAAACCAATGAACTGCTTTTCTCTTGACATATGAAAAGAGCTCTTAAGAAAAACTGAAGCATATTTTTTTCCAATTACTCAGGGAAACATAGATTGGACATTGTAGGAATTTGGGGTCGTCGTTCTTAGTATGAGATGAACACCTCCAGAGAAAATAATTATTCCAAAGAAGTTACTCCATTCTGTGACCACATGTGTTAAAATTAGAGTGGTATTGGTCCATGGTGAAACATTCCTGAGGAGAATCCTGAGAAACACATTTCTGGTGATTTTAGACTTCAAAGTCTTTCCTTTGCTCACAGTTTTCTTCCATACAACTAGGGTAATTGGCACTAATTAGCACCCTAGCTGGCTGTGACAGACAAGGCCAAGCATTAAAACAACCAAGGAAAACTGTGCTTCCCTCTGAAAGGCCCGGGGCTGGTCCCTCTATGATAAACAGCTGAGGTAACACAGCAGGGTGAACACTGTATGTGCAGGCACAGAGGTGGGTGAGGGCACATTGGCAGGTCACTGCTGCTGCTGCAGACCTTGTGCAGTAAAGCAAGGGGTGTCAGTCTCTCCAGGCTTTTTCTTTTGTGTTCATCGGAATTCATTTTAAGATCACAGAACAAAGGCACTTATTAGAGCCTCTTTAGGCATCAAAGGTTATTTTGCTAAAATCAAAGCAGTTTTGTTTCTTGCTTGAGATGACATCTGGATCTAGCACTAAACACTTACTGCTTATTTTAAGCCTCCATCTGACTTTTAAAAAGGAGAATTTAAAGCTCTGAATTGAGTAAGCTGAAGAAGCAAGAAGAAGCCAACTGTACAAGCATAGAATAGGAGAGATCTCACTTAACAGCAGTTCATGTGAAAGAGGAGGCATCACTAAGGGCCAAGAATGCCGGATTTAGAGCCAGATGACATGGCATTGAAGCCTGATTCCTCCACTTGCCAACTGTGTGACCTTAGACAAATCACTTTGAGTCTCTGGGTCTGTTTCCTCATTTGTACAGCATGGAAGCTGAATTAGATGGCCTCTATTCCAAATCTAAATCTACAATCTTTGTTGCCCTGTGCAATGAGGCCCAGACCTTGCACTTCCTTCCAGTCCCCAGTGCCATCCCTGTTCATGTGGTGCTTCTGGCAGCTCTTGCTAGATGTGTGTTGGTAATGCAGCAGGCCAATGGCAATGGCAGACAGCTTCCTTGCACAGGACCTTGATATTCAGAACTAGCAGAGAGCTTAGATATCATTGAGTTTAGGGCTTCTTAACCCTTGTTCTGTCTCATACTCCTTTGGCAATCTAGTGAAGCCTATGAACATCTTAGAATAAGGGTTGGGTTTTGGTTTTGTTTTGCTTACATTCATAATTGAAGGAAATGCTAAATTTTGGTTAGAGGTTAGTGAACATAAAGGTGTATTTTCCTTCATTCAAGTTCACGTATCCTTTGAAATCTATCCAAGGACACGCCCTCCATGCCTGCTGAAATCTGTCCACTGATACCCCCCTCCAGGGACCCCAGATTAGCAACTCCTAAATATAGGCCTCCATGGACCCCAGATTAGCAACTCCTAAACTGGTGTAGCCTCTTCATTTTACAGAGAAGGAACCTGTAGTCCAGGAGTCTAAGTGCCTCATCCAAGACCACACAGATGGTAGACAGCAGGGTTGTTTTCAAAACCCAAGTCCCCTGACCCCAAACTAAGTGAATCTATCTTCTGAAATCAGAGGTTTTAACTGCTCTTTAACTCTAATTATTCATAAGTTCTTGACCAAAAGTTATGTTTTACAAAATAACAGAATCTGAGCATTGAAAAAACTTCACAAGCCATCTAGTTCAATCCAAACCTAAGCAATATTAAGGACTAGTGGCCATCTAGGCTCTGCTTGAAGACCTCCTCTGCCAAGGACACTGCTACACAAAGCTCTTTTTACTTTTGGATCTCCTTACATATTTTTCTTAATTTTACATTAATGCAAATTTCATTGATTGCTGTTAGCTTCGCTCTTACAGAAAGTCTCATCTTTCTTCTGCATAACATTTCTTCATAAAGACAGATATAATAATAATAACTAGCATCTATATAGCACCTAAAAGTTTTCTAAGTGCTTTACAGGTATTATCTCATTTTATTCTCACAATAAAGTGTGAGGTAGGTGCTACTATTATCCTTATTTTACAGATACAGATACAGATCTGCAGCAGATAGTGGTTACATGACTTGGGGTCACATAACTACAAATATGGTCTTCTAAAGTCTTCTCTTCTCCAGACTAAATATTTCCCAATTCTTTAACCAAACTTCATATGGAATGATCTACTTCTCCCTATCATGGTTTCTATCTTTTAAAATTTGGCACCCAAAAGTAAACATAGTAATGTATTACATATGCTGTGTGACCAGGTCATTTGTTGTTCCTTCATTCAGTCATTCCCTACTCATTTTGATCCCATGGACCATAACACACCAGTACCTTTTATCTTCCCCCATCTACCAAAGTCTGTCCAAGCTCATATTCATTGCTTCCTTTGACACTATCTATTGCATCCTCTGCCATCTCCTCTTTTTTGCCTTCAATCTTTCCTATCATCAGGGTCTTTTCCAATTATTCCCATCTTCTCATTATGTGGCCAAAGTATTTAAGCTTCAGCTTTAGTATTTGCCCTTCCAACGACTAGTCTGAATTAATTAATGACTGCTTTCATCTCCCTGCTGTCTAAGAGATTCTCAGAATCTTCTGCACCATAATTCGAAAGTGTTGATTCCGCAACACTCAGCTTTCCTCATAGTCTAACTCTCACAGCCATACATTACTGCTGGAAAAACCATAGCTTTAACTATATGGACCTTTGTCAGCAGGGTGGTCTCTATGCTTTTTAGTACGCTGTCCAAGTTACCATAGTTTTCCTTCCAAAGAGCAAGCATCTTTTAATTTACACGGTGATCTTTGAGCCCACAAATATAAAATCTGACACTGCTTCCATTTCTTCTCCCTATGTTTGCCAGGAAGTGATAGGACCAGATGCCATAAGCTTATTTCTTTAATATTAACCTTCAAGTCAGCTTTTACACTCTCCTCTTTCACCCTCATCAAGAGGCTTCTTAATTCCTCTTCACTTTCTGCCATTAGAGTGGTATCATCTGCATATAGGAAATTGTTGATATTTCTCCCAGCAACCATAATTCTGGCTCTTTATTCATCCAACCTGGCATTTAGCATAGTGTACACTGAATTTAAGTTAAATAAATAAGGTCATAATATATAGCCTTGTTGCACTCCTTCCAGAATCTTAAGCCGATCAGTTCTATGTTTGGTTCAACTGTTGCTTCTCAACTTGCATACAGGTTCCTCAGAAGACAAGTAAGATGACTTGGTACCTCTATCTCTTTAAGGACTTGCCACATTTTGTTGTGACCCACACAATCAAAGGCTTTAGTGTATGTAGTTAATGAAGCAGAAGTAGATTTTTTGGAACTCCCTTGCTTTCTCCATAATCCAGAGAATTTTGGCAATTTGGTCTCCAGTTCCTCTGCCTCTTTGAAAACCATCCTACTCATCTAGAATTCTTGGTTCACATATTGCTAAATATGTGAATAAATAATCTTAAGCACAATCTTGCTGGATTGTGAAATGAGGGCAGTTTTTCCATAATTTGAACATTCCTTGGCATTTCTCTTCTTTAGGATTAGGATGTAAATTGATCACTGAGAAACTTTGGTCTCTTTGGCAGCAGTAGTTGGAACATAGACTTGTATTACTGTAATGTTAAATGATTTGCCTTGGAGTTGAACAGATACCATTCTGTCATTTTTGAGATTGTGCTGTTTTTCTCACCCTTTTATTGACTATGAAGACTATTGCATATCTTCTAAGGGATTCTTGCTGACAGTACTATATGTAATGATCACCTTAATTAAATTCACCCTTTCCTGTCCGTTTGAGTTCACTGACACCCAAGAGGTTGATATTTAATCTTTCAATCTTCTATTTGACCACATCCAGCTTACCTCAATTCTAAGATCTTGTATTCCAGGTGCCTATGCAATATTGATTTTTATAGCATTGAACTTTCCTTTAGTCACCAGACACATTCACAGCTGAGTTTCCTTTCAGCATTGATCTAGCCACTTCATTCTTTATGGAGCTCCTTGTAGCGGTCCTCTACTTTTCCCAAGTAATGTAGTAGACACCTTCTGCCATCTTCTAGTGTTATATCTTTTATCATTTTATTGATATCTATGGAGATTTCCTGGTAAAGATACTGGAGTGGTTTGCCATTTCATTCTCCAGTGAATCATCTTTTGTCAGAACTATCCACTAAGATCTGGCCATCTTGGATAATCCTGCACAGCATAGCTCATAGTTTCATGGAATTACACAGGCTCCTACACCACAACAAGGCAATCATCTAGGAGGGGTGGCCAAGCTATAGTATCATGTAATTATAAACTCTCTTGTTCTGGACCCTATGCTTCTCTTGATTCAGGCAATAGTAACACTATCTTATTTTGTTTTGTTTGGGGCTGGGTTTGTATGTCACACTTTTCACTCAATTTTAGCTTGCTATTTTAAATGCAGCTCAATGGAGTAGTGTATAGAGTGTGGAGCCTAGAGGCAGAAAAACTTGAGTTTAAATCCATCCTCAACACTAGCTGTGTGACCCTGGACAAGTCACTTAACCTCTGGTTGACTCAGTTTCCTCAAATGTAAAGTGAGGCCAATAATAGCACCTGCTTCCCAGAGTTGTGAGGATTAAATGAGATGATATTTGTAAATTGTTTGACGTAGTACCTGGCACACACTAGGCACTTAAAAGACCTTGTTTCTTTCCTTACCATCCAACAAAATCTGCAGATTTTTTAAGGAAGTGTTTTAGAACCACATTTTCAAGTTCTTGTATTTTTGGAAATTGATTTGAAAGTTTTTTTTAAATCATGGAACTTTATACTTATACATATTACATTTTATTTTATTATATGTAGCCTATTACTCTAGCCTCTCAAGATCTTTTTGGATCATGACTCTGTACATCTAGCATGTTAACTCTCTTCCCTTATCCTATGCCATCTTCAAACACAAATATAATTACATCTTTTCCAAGTCACTGTAACCATGCTGACAATCACAGGCTCAAGGACAGATGCCCAGGGTGTGCCACTAGAGACTGCCTTCCAAGTTGGCAACAAGCCATCAAGGCCTACTTTTTGGATTTAGTCATTTGGAAATTTTCCAATAGGTAGTTGTTGATTCAGAACTGAAGTTCAGAGGAGGGACAGAACTAGATTTATAGAACTTGCAGTCATATTCAGAGAGATGATTAATTAAGTCCAGGGGATCTGGTAATAGCAATATAAAGTATGATGAGAAAGGAACAAAACAAGATAAGAGGCAGAGCTTTGGGGGCCCACTAAAGTTATGGAATAAGTCATGAAAGAAGATAGAGCAAAAGGAACTAAGAAGGACCAGATAAACAGAAGAACAAAGAGAAAACAAAGCACTATTTGGTAGAATCCACAGAACTATTGCCAGAGAAAAATCTCCTCATTAAAAATTCTAAAGCATATGAGTGGTGGTCAAATTTCAGTTTCAATCCCAACCCCAAAATTTTGCAAGCAGTGAGTATAAAGGACTTCACCTATGAAGGAAAAAAAATTTGAATAATTCAGAAATATTCCACAATCATAATGAATTGCAGAAAAAAAATGTGTTACAAAAATCAAACACGTGTTAGCTGCAACTCAAATATAATGTGTCCTGCATAGTTGAACCTGATGGTCAATGGGAGAAAATCAGACCTTTATCAATAGAGGCTTTCATACAATCTGCAATAACTCCAGAGATTGTTAGCAATTTGGCTTACAACTACTCAAGAAACACAACAAAAAATAAAAATAAACAATTATCAAGAAAAGATTAAGCAATTAAACCAATTCTCTCATGTTTAGAGTTTTAGAAAAAGAAATTAGAATCAAGGATAAACAGAAAGAACAAATATAATCAAGGAAGAAAAAAGGGTACAAGTAGCTAAAGAGTTAATGCAACTACATGAGCTAAATATAAAAGATCATATTTTTAAAATAGAGGAAAAGCAAAGGCAATACCTCTTACAATTATGGCTAGAGGGAAAATTCTTAACTAAACAAGGGATACTCGTGGGACACCCTTATACAAAAGATAAAATGGAAAATTTGAATTATATAAAAATAAAACTTTTGCACAAGCAATATCAATGCAATTAGAATTAGAGGGGGACTCTTTTACTGGGGTAAATCTTTGTATCCATTTTTTTCTGCTAAATGTTTGTTATTTAAGATATATAGGAAGCTGATATTAATATATACAAATAAGAACAACAATAATGTTGCTCATTTACTTTGGTTGTTAGTTAAGGATATGTTAAGAGTGGCAACAGAAGTTAGATGGTGAAGATAAGAGAATGGATGAATGTGGAATGAATACACTAGGTTTACAAAGAGAAAAGGAAAACATTTCCTGCTCTCAAGGAGTTCACATTCTACTAAAATGAGACAAAGCATACAAAAAGTTTCAGCTTCAAATCAAATGGAAAGGTCCCAGTGTCTTTAGGGAATAGCAACAAAGTAGATTTTAAATGACTCTTCTTTAATTTCCATTTCTGATGTTGAACCATTGAAAAGTGCCAAGAACTTTAGTGGTAAGAACTTTATTCCCTGAGTCTTCAGTAGCTGTGGCTATAGATTTGCAGAAGTAATTGTCAGGTCATATCTCCAAAGGGTTTGGTTCCTAGGATGATGGTTCCAAGGACTGAGCTGGAAGAAGGACCAGCAAGTGGTCTGGGGCACTGCCACTCCCAGGACTCTTGGGGCTTAGCTGCCTATCAGTGGTTTAGTGACTGCTATAGGTGGTATGAAGGAAGGTGGACCCCTTTTCCACTATGATATTTTTCCTCAATAATGGCTATGGGGCCCAGGCTGAAAGAAGAAGGTCACTGCTATTCTTACAGCTTTTGGTTTCCATCAGTTTCTGAGGGAAGGTGGTGGTGGTGGTGGTAGTCTGAGTTGCCACACACATTCTGCCTTCTGTCTCTCCCTCAGAAGGTCTTGCTGCTTCAGCTAAGCTGGCTTGCCTGCCTATGAGTTGGTTGGGAATGGGTGGGGATGGTTGGTCCTCTCTTTGCACTAGTTGCTTCATTGGATAATAGCTTCAGAGAATGAGAAGGGCAGGCACTGGTTACAGACGAGATATCCTTACTGTAGGGAAGATTTAATGTAGTTTTTTTAAGTGACTAACAGTCCCTATGCTGGAGGATTTTCCTTTGCAGGTGGTGAAGGCAAAATGTTAAAAGGTTTTTTAGCTCCTAAAATATTCAACAAGATTTAACTTAAAATGTCAGAGTAAACTTCAGCTAATCCTTTGTAGTATGTGGATTACTTCCCTGCAGGTGCAAATAAAATCAACCATCGGAAGTAATAATACCCACACCTTCATGGATTTACATAGGGACTCGTATCAAAAGAACATTCACTAAGCTAATTTCTCTGTTTACAAACCACTCCTTGGGAATAAGTTAGCTACTTTTGGAAACTATTAACTCCTTCCAGGCCAATCATTTGTAAGTTGTGCACCAAATAGTACCACACTGACTTGAAAGACCTAACATAGCTTCAAAAACTATCAGTTTCTCCATGTGTTCTTTGTGCACAAAATCCCTATCTAGGGCTTTACAGGGGAAAAAAAACACCTAAATTCTAATGCTAAAGTGCAGGCTGTCCTGCTACTCTTTTCTGAAATAGTTCTGACAAATCATATTTTCTTTTTGAAGCAAGCAAATTGCACTTCCATTCCCACCCCCTGGGGCTCTCTGCATCTTTCGAGATGAGATGGGTCCAGAGGAGGCCCACTCAGAATGCCTCTGCACCAAATCAGGTATCTAGGCTATTTCTTGCTTTAAATATTCATAAGGGGAACATCTGGGCAGCTAGATGGCACAACGCTGGGCCTGGAGTCAGGAATACTTTTCCTGAATTCAAATCTGGTCTCAGACACTTACTAGCTGTGTGACCTTGGGCAAGTCACTTAACCCTTTTTGCCTCAGTTTCTTCATCTGTAAAAAGAGCTGGAGAAGGAAATGGCAAACCACAACAGTATCTTTGCCAAGAAAACCCCAAATGGGGTCACAAAGAATCAGGTATGACTAAAAACAACTGAACTGAAAGGAAGATATTTCCCACTTCACTGGGTGGTTGTGAGGATAAAAGGAGATAATATTTGTAAAGTGCTTAGCACAGTGCCTGGTAGTAATGAATACTTATTCCTTTCCCTTTCCCTTTCCCTTCTCTCTCCAGTGTTTCTAATGCCTTCTTGAGGTTTAATGAAGGTTCATGACAATTTCTATGGCTGAGTGATATTTACCATGTGAAGTTACTGGAAGTAAAGATATATGGAATTATTTCCAGGCACACAATAACTCAGAAAGGTGTTAAATGTATGTGGGAAGGTGAGAGAGCAATGGAGAGGCATCCTACCTGAACCCTGATTTGAGGAAGAGGTGAAAGGAATTCATTCATTAATTAATTCAGCTAGAAGCAATGGCAGGGGAACCTTTTGTTGATATAAACTAGCAAGAGCTGTGAAGAGGTGGTTGGGTTAGCTGTGAAGAGGTGCGTGGGTTAGATGGTTCCTGAGGTACCTTCCAGTCCCAGACCTATGACCCCATGTGTTGACTAACATGAAGCTGTGTGATAGCAATGACACTTCCCTAAAGTAATAGCAGCAGTACCCAGGAGCAACAACGGAGAGCTTTTGTTTTTGATTGTTAGGGACAGCAACATGGTAGAGAAGCAAAACAAATGGCAGCTTGGGAGTTAGAAAGCAGGGGCTGAGAGCAGAACCTTAGCAGGTGATGGCTGTGGAGGTGGAGAACAGTAGAAACATCACAAAAGTTTCTGGAAGGAACAAATGGAGTTGGAGCCAAGAAAATATAAGGCAAACCAATTATCAGGAAGCAGAGCTATGAGAATTCAAGGAAGAGAAATTCTTCCAACCTAAACTCAAGGCTAAATTCACGGAAGCCAAAACCCTTCTTCACCTCTGAGAATGAAGGGAACAATTGTCTAGGCTTGATTTCCTTTCCACTGGTATGTGAGTCTTTGTGAGGTTGTGTTCATTTGCATGTGAGTGATGAGAATCTTATTTCATGATTTTCTGGCTATTTATTATACTATTCTGTTCTAAGTAAATGTTGTGGTATTTGACTTGTGGTTCCTATTCTACCTATTGGTACAGTTGGCCTAAACTCAAGTAGCATTTCTCAGAAACACTAAAACCATGTAACATATGATGACTGGGTTCAGTAAGATGGCTTTCACATTCAATTCAATTGGTATTTATTGAGTTAGTATGATGCACAAAGTAAGTGGTCCAAGTGGGGAGGGAAAGGAATGTAGAGTTGGAGGGAAAGACAATACTGTAGCCTAAAAGGACTGACTGGTAGCAGTGCTATGGTCCCTGGAAGCCCTTAGCTATCTTGATTCCCAGGAAGTGAATGGGGTTGTTTGGTTGGATTACTCAGACCATCCTATTTTTCCTTCAGATAATGATGACAGAAGTAATAACCCCCATTTCTATCACCTCAACCTTGTTTTCTCTTGCTCTATCATAAATTTCTAATGCTTTCTAGTCTTTTTTTAAACAGAAAAGGTACAGATAAGCATGATTTTAACAAATCCTCCAAAACCATTTTAGACACTAATCCAGTTTACTGTTGTGAAAAGTAATATACAGCAAACTGATATATATTCATAAGAATATCTTTCCAGGAATCTAACTAAAAGTTATCAAGAAACAAAAGTGGAAAACAGGGGAGAGGGGAAACTCATAGATGATAATATTAGACAAATTTCTTCGTGCTGAAGGGTGTCAAGTATAAAGGTAGAGTGAGCAGGAGGAGTGTAGGGAAAGACAAATATTTTGTGAAGGGTAATGGTGGAGGGAAGGCTGACGAAAAGGAAACAGGAGAAAAAAGGCTCATCCCTAAAATAAGAGAGGCACACATTGACATGAGCTGCAATGTGGTGTAATGGAAACTGTATTAGTCAAAAAGTCAGAAAGTTGAAAGTCAAATGCCAGCTCTAACACCTCCTAACTATGAGCCACTTAACATCTTCGAGTCTCAATTCCTTGATGTGCAAAAAGGAGGATAATAATTCTGGTGATTAGTTAGCTCATAAGATTGTTTTGAGTAAAGCAATCTGGAACCCTTAAAGCATCAAATAAATGTGTATTACTATAATTAGAGCAATCCTAAAGTCCTTTCCCCATGCTTTATTGTGGCATGGAATTGTGAGACTTGCTTCTTCAAAGCTATGCTAGCGGAGCCAGGTTAGGGCCAGCTAAATGGTAACTGAAACACATTCTAGAATGTCTAGTTTGTAGTTGTTGCATCCCTTTCTATAATATATTTGAAGATATGCTTGTTATTTTAGATTTGTATAACCACAGATACTATCCTTCCATTGTGAATGAATTGACTTTGCTTGCTAGAAAGTGCATCAGGGGAAAGTTACAAACAACTTGAGCAAAAATCACTCTTGTCTTTTCACCAAAGAACATGATTCAATTGACAATGTTCAAGCAATTCAGAGATAAAACATAATATTCTTCAGAATACTTAAGTTCATCTGATTTTTTTTAAAATTTTCTGCTTAACTTTAGGACTTATTGCTTTCCACAATCGTGCCTTACATCCTTAAACAACTGAAAAAATTGCTCACTATTTCCAAAATTATGATTTCATAGACAATGCTTATTTAGCCCAAATGGATTGATTTTTTTTGTAACACCCTTATTCCTAGCATTAGAGATAACAGATTTCTGCATCCTGAGCTGAGATAAGAAAGATAAATTTTCAAGATCCTATGATCACCACCCCATTTAGAAGACTAGTATCCTACCACCCCAGAACTAAAACATCATTGGCAACCATGAGAGATAGAACCTTTCTCTATAGAAAGAAAAATCTGGTGAGCCATCTGAGGTATTGATACCTGATCTGTGTTGCCATCAATTCATCTGGATCTTGACAGACTCATGAGCCATCTTGGTGGTGTTGCATCACTAATGAGTAATCTGAGGAATTTCCACCTCCTGACTGATCTGAAACTACAGGCCTCTGCACTACCCAGAGAGCTACTGGAGACCTAACTGAAGAACCAAACCCAAGGAATCATATCACCTCATCTCCAGCCCAGTAAGACATCAGGTGGTTATAAAGACTACCCTTCAATAAGACTAGAGTACTTAAGTACTACGAGTGGGCTATTTCTTGCTTTTCTGGTATGACAACATTTATCATAAGATCAGTCCTTTAGAGGGTGATTATTGCTAAATGTAAGACATGATATAAATAGAAGAATATAAGTAATTCCCATTTTTCAATTATTTTTCCAGGCCCTAACTAAGATTAGTCCAGGAGCCCAAGCTCTAGCAAAGCCTACCTTTATGGGAAGACTGAATGCAAGTCTTATAATAGACTGTGAGCTTGTCATGTGAGGACCAAATTAATTAAGTTCGGAAATGTTTATTATCAGATTTGCCACAGGGAAATGAGTTTTTTCAGCCACAGAAATTCGCATAGAGGGTATATGATTTTCATTGGTAAGAGAAGTATCCCCAAATCACAGATCATTGAAATACTGAAGTAAGAATAATGAAAGATAAATGATAAACTAAAGAGAGAAAAGAAGATTAAGAAACACATTTTCATGAATATGTATATCTTTTCCAAAGTATCCTAAACATTCTTGCTACAATGGTTTCTACACCTTGGTTAGGCTAGGCAACCAGAGCCAATTTTTCCTGAGTGGCAAATCCTATTCCAAGATTGCCCAGAAATGGTATATTTTAAGGAAAATCATTTTGGTTAAAAATGACCTTTGCAAAAAAAAATCTGAAAATATTTTGCAGGAATCATGAGTCTACTACCCCAGAGACAATTCTACAGTCATTGCAACCCAGACAAAAACCCCTGGTCCTAGATTTTGAGGGTGCAGTGAGTGTAGAAGAAGCACTTCTAGCCCACTGTTACCCCTTTTATATTTACTAAGCCATCACATTGATTAAGTGCCTACTGTGTGCTAAGCAATATGTTAAGTCCTGATTTTTAAAAATCTCTTTTGAAGTGATGATCTTTGTCGAAAGGGGACACTGATCCAAGCAGACAGAGAGGTGTGAAAGAAATCACAAAAATAGAATGAACAAAGGATTGCATATACATGGTAGAATCAATGAAACCCAGATGGGGGGTAGGAAAAAAGAAAAACAGGGATATAAGCAGATTAGAAATATCACAAGAACCTTTTAAGATCTTTCTAAAGAAAATACAGTGTTGACCTAGGTCCTTTTGTTTGAAGCAAGTTAACATCCCACTGTCGCCTCTAAAATTGGAATTAGTTTAACATCTTTTGGTCACAGCAAGTTATATTGAATGATTTACTTTGGCTCTATTGACCAACACAATATGGTGCTATTATTTGAGAATTTCAGAATTTAGGACTTTGAGAGACTGTTATACAATAAAAGACAGTTACATTAAAATTCCAGTATGTTCCTCATGTTCCAAATGATATTCATCAGAAAGTATAATCTACTCCTGGGGAATAAAAACATATTGTTATTTCATAAAGAGCTCTAAAAATGTCTAATTTAACTATTTAATTTTATTGTTTAATCTATACTTGTATACTGCAAGCCCAGGATAACCCTTCCCTCTCATTTAGTCAGTAAACCAAGTAACATTTTTTTTAAATGCCTACTATGTACCAGGAACTAGGGATACAAAGAATGGCAAAAATAAATAAATAAATAAAGTCTCTCTTCTCAAGGAGCTCAGAGTCTAATGAGGTAGGTAACATGCAAAGAACCATGTTCAAACAGTGTGTGTTTGTGTGTGTGTGTGTGTGTGTGTGTGTGTGTGTGTGTGTGTGTGTGTGTGGGTGTGGGTGTATGTGTGTGGGTATGCGTGGGTGGGTATGGGTGTTCTTATGTGTATGTGTGCATGTGTGTGTTTGTGTGTGATTGTTGTTCAATCATTTCAGACTTGTCTGACTCTTTGTGACTCCATTTGGTGTTTTCTCGGCAAAAATACTGGAGTGGCTTATCATTTCCTTCTCCAGCTCATTTTACAGATGAGGAAAGTGAGGCAAACAGGACATAAATACACACGTATGTAATAAATTGGGGATAGTCTCATAGGAAGACATTAAGATTAAGGACTAAGAAACCCTGTTTCAAGAAGATGAGACTTTAGCTAAGGAAATCAGGGAAGGTAGGAGGTAGAGACTGAGGAGGGCAAATATTCCAAGGCGTGGAGGACAACCAGTATAAAGATTCAGTCTGGGGAGATGGAGTGTCATGCACAACAACAACTCCCTCATCTAAAACTAAAAGCAGTAAGGTGGATTACATACTCATCATAGGAATAAAGGAAAAAAAAATCAAACTTTAATTTACTTTTCTATGCTTCTGTGTGCTCTCTTTTACTTAAATGACCTTCTCAAACTAGTGCCAGAGCCTTTTTCCTTTGGGAGGTCCAGAGTTTCTGACTCTCAAGTCTCCGTTGGTCTGCTGAACACCTTAGAATATGCTTATGTTTAGTCTTTGATGTAATAAGAAAGCTACTAGATTTGGGAGTAAGGATTCCGTGTTTTAATTCCAGCTCTGATGCTTTGTCTAAAATTCTATGCTTCTTTGAATTTTAATTCTTTTTTGAAAAGGCTCAGTTCATGTTTCTTACAGCATTGTCGTCCATTTGTCAACTGTCTAAAGGCATCTAAAAATAATTCATATGGTTTGCATAGGATTTACATAGGATATGGAAATTAATTAAGTTTCAATTCTCAGCTGATCCTTGATCTCCTGAAATTTTTCTTCAATATTCTCCAATTTCTTGGCATTGTAGTGACTTTTCATCCTAGGCTGGACAAGCACTAACTGGAAAATTTCTGGTCAGAGTCTGTCTATAGCCTTCGCTATATTTCATGACAACCTATAAAGAAAAATACCAATAGAGGAAAAGGTTATCCTCTGGGATTCTGGTAGTTCAGTATTAATGAGGAAATACTGAACTCCTCCAAAGCTTCTACTTGCACAATTAAGATAAATTTTAAAATAATGAAATAAGAAAAAATAATGAAAATAACACATGCTTCCAACTACCTAGATTGAATATAATGGATTTTCTTTCATTTTCTAAGTGGGATAACTGAAAAGCTTTATGAAGTCAGTAATAATATCTTTCAGGTAACTTTACTACTGAATAGATCAACAACGTGTAGCCAAAGAAACAGTTTTTTTAAGGCCAGCAAAGAAAATGTCCAATTACAAACATTTAGTTTAATTAACCAGCTGATTCAGATGAGGATGCAGAACATGGCTATTTACTACAGCCTGTTAGAAAGAATTCATTATCAGTAAAATAAACCTTCTCCTGGTTTGGGGCTCATTTTCCAGAAAAAAAAATGTTGGAATTTGTTTCCTCTCTTATTTCACTGGAGAGAAGCATGTCCCAACTTAGCTAGAACTAGTAAGGGTAGGAGAAAGTCAGGAGACTGAAGGAAAACTAAAGTGTTGAGCCAGAGTAACTAAAGATTCAGGGTAGCTGTGACCATTAAATAATGCTAACTGATTTACTAGCAATGAAGAAGAATGTCGAAAAGTGCCAAAGAGTTGTAAAAGATGTAGAATTTAAGTAAAACTGAAATTTAAGTTATATACCTGTGAACACTTAGAAATACCAAAGCCATTTCTATCTTTTCATGAAAAGAGCAGCTAAATAGGCCAACTAATTGTCATTTATTCCATGAAAAAAGCTTAATGCTTTTGCTTTGATTAGATGTCTAATTAATGTCTAAAATGATAGCCAGAAATGTAAATGTTTTCTTTTCTTTTTTTTTTTTGACCTGAGTCATCTAGGTAATGGCTTCATTTTCTTTTTCACATTGATTACTGAAAATAAATGTCCTAGAGGGAATTCTTATTGACATTTTGGTTGAACTTGACCTCTGAGGTCTTTCCCACCTTTTATTCTGTGAGTCCTAAGCAAGTTTCTTTTCTTTTATCTGTTTAAATTTGCATATATGAACCATAGTGCTTGTTGCTCTTTTGCTTCCCAAGGCTGTCACGATTCTAAGTTGAAAAGTACCACATGAAGTATTTAATTAATTGCTTAAATAATTGTTTTTCAAGAATGGTTATTGTTGGTGGGGAGTTCATTAGGATTCTTGGCTTGGTCTTTTATATAGTAGGCTTATTTTAGGGGATATCTATCAAAGATTAAGAGGAAATAATCAACAGTCATCAGCTGGAATTTTAATGTTTAACTTTTATATTTCTACATTTATATATCAGAGAAGCAACATGGGAACAGCGGGAGGTATTTCCTATACTAATGAAACCACAGGCCTAGATCCCCTTCCACAACAAAAATTGTAAATTTGTATTTAATATTTAATCCATCATGGGTCTGACCTTGTATGATGGTGAAAATAAAACATCTTTGGTTTTCTGAAAGAATTCTTTTAATAAACGGATAACATACTGTTCAAAATACATTGAATTCCTTCTTTGTTAGGGATGTACCTAATAAAGGGAGCATTAGATTGACCATAAACATAGTTGAAAGTGTGCTGTTGGACTTGGAATCAGAAGATCTGGTTTCAGGTACATCTCTGCCACTTAGTAGCTGTGTGACCCTGGGCAAGTCACTAACATCTCTGAGCTTCAGCATTCTCATATATAAAATGGAAATTTTATATATGGCTATGTACACACACACACACACACACACACACACACACACATATATATATACACACATATATACATACACCTATGTATATAGGTACACATATACATGCGTATATATACGTGTGTGTATAAATATATGTTTATACTCACTGAGTTGCCATGATAGAGCTTTCTGTAAAGCACTGTATAAATGTGATCTATTATTATATCTGTTTTGCAATACAATAAAGTAGAATAAACATTGGATTATAAATTCAAAAAATTTAGGAATAGGCTCTGCTCTCACTGATGAGTTGAGCTAGTTGGTTTCCTTTGTGGGAAAAATGTTTTGGACACTGCCAAATGATGAGGCTCTTCCATCCCTATATACTTACCCTTTTTTCCTACTCACTTCTTTCAGAGTTCTTGTGTAATTGTCCCTTCAAGCTATATTCTTTAGTATTCATTCAATACGAGACTTTCAGTTTGTCTCCTGCTTATAACACTTGAGAATAGGAGGAAGGCAGGGTTGTTTTCATATCTCTTTCAAAAAATGACTTCCAAATAAGTTTGAGTTATCTAGTTAGGAGGAACTGAGAACTCAGATGTTTCATATACTAGACAGAGTGTTTTCTGAGGAGTTTCCTGAGCTTCTCCAATGGACCACTGTTGGTCACTAATCCTTTTGTTACCATTTTCTCTGTGGGAAGAGAGATTTTTCACCAGCCAAAAACAGCACAAAAGCAATCGAGCTTTGCCACTGACAGTAAAATATTTATAATATGTGCATTTAAAAAGATGTGGGTGGGGGGCGGAGCCAAGATGGCAGCTGAGAAGCAGTGACTGGCATGAGCTCCCCACCAAGTCCCTCCAAAAACCTATAAAAAAATGGCTCTGAACAAATTCTAGAGCTGCAGAACCCGCAAAGTGGCAGAGGGAAGCAGGGCTCCAGCCCAGGACAGCCTGGATGGTCTCTGGGTAAGGTCTGTCCCACACAGAGCTCCCAGCCCCCAGCTGAGGGGAGCGGAGCTGAGCCCAGCACTCGAACAGACCAGACATGGACCTACC
>CM053623.1:161655635-161687327 GCA_028646595.1 Phalanger gymnotis | reverse complement strand
AAAAAAAATAAAAAATAAAAAGATGTGGGCTAGGTGGGTGAAGAATAATCACCTTGCTTCCTTAGCTTAATTTTTCTTCTGGCTCAAATTTGTTTGCATGCTAAACTCGGGATGATCTTGGAAATATCTTGGAGTATCTAAGTTGTCTAAAACAGAAGAGTTTGATTTCTACCCAAAAATAAGGATAGAAAAGGGAAGAGTTAATTTTAGCCAGCAGAAGTCATCCTGGCTTTAGTAAACAAGGTTTGATTGTTATAACTAAAAAGCTATAAGTCGGCTACACCCTAGCAGTCTGAAGATAAAGTAGCTTGAGTGGCCTTAAATAGATGATCCCAAAAGATAGTAGCATAGAGCAATGCAGAAACTACATGCCCAAAATGTACTAGAACAACGCGTCCATTAGAAATTGAACAGGACTAGTAGAGCAACACACTAGCAGAGACTGCCTGCACAGTAATCACTGTAAGTCTAACCCTATGAAGACCAGTAGAGTAATTACCACTGAAAGACCCAATGGAGCTGCAGAGTCTGGTAAAGCTATACACTCAATGAATATATTACCCCTAGTAGGAGCCAGCTCAGTGAAAGCAGGAAAAATCAAAGGACATTGGTGGGTCCTGAAGTCTACATATGTCCCATATATAGACCCATCATTCGTGCTCCCTTCTTCCTCTCATGCTCATTCTTCCAACTAATTTGGATTATTTGAGATAGAGTATGCTCTAGGTTTACAAGATGAATGTTCTATTGCAAAACTTCTAACTATGACACTATATTAAATATCTTTATTTTGAATTAATTGTGTCCTCTGGCCAACTGGAAAAAAGGGGAACAGAAAAAGTCTCCACAAAGGTGGATACTCTTGAGCTACCGTTTTTAGTAGATGTTGACCCAAAGACTACATTGAATCTGATGCAGGTATTTTGGGGGTTTCGTATATGAGAGAAGTACATCTCAGGTGCTACATTTCTATGAATCTTTCCCTGATCCACCCCTACTTGAAAGTGGTCACTCTCTACCCAAATTTTCCTAGATCTGTTTTTTTTGTATACAAACTTTTACTACATTCTACTCAGTATCATACTTGTTTATAAACATGGCATATTCCTTCCCCTGGTGCCTGCTTTAGATTATAAGCTTTATGGATAAGGAAGGGTCTATGTTATTTTTAATTGTTATACCTGCAATTCAATCCAACATGCATTTATTAAGCACCTAGAAAGAACAAGGCAAGAGGCAACATAATGCACTGAATAGAAGGCTTGTCTTGAGAATCAAGATTTGAGTTAAAGTCCTCTGTGTTGCATATACAAGCTTCATAAACATAAGCCAATCATTTGACTTTTCAGTTCCTCAGAAATTTTGGTAAGTCTATAAGTTACAGAGGAGTTGCCAGTCTGCTACAGTGGAGGGAGTTTCCATGCAAGGCGTTCCCTATCCTACATGATTGAAATCACAGGAGTTGAAATCACTCCTTTTCCCTCAAAAAAAATACAAACCAGTGGGTAAAGTATTGAGGACAAAGATGAAAAAGAAGTGTCCATTCTCGAGGAGTTTACGTTCTATTAGAGAGATACAATACATTAACAGACACGCATAAAAGGGAGAGGGCCAATGATTAGTGGGATTAGGAAATGAGGTGGCATATGAGTTGAACCTTGAAAGAAGTTGGGGACCTAAGAAGCTTGAGAAACAGTCAGTGCAAAGATAAAGAATTGGAAAATCAAATGGTGTTTAGGGTGCAATAAGTAGTCTAGTATGTGGAAATTGTAGAGTATGTGAAGAAGAGTCAAGTGAAATAAGTTGGAAAAGGAAAGAGAGAGTAAGGATGTAAGGGCTTTAAATGCCAAGGTGAGAAATTTGTATTTTAGCCTCAAGGAGCCCCTGGAGACTCTTGGGTAACATAAGACTTCAGGTCTAGGGTGATTATTTTGGCAGTTGTGGGAAGGATGAGTTTGGAAAAAAGTGAGAATGGAAACCCAAAATCTTGTGGTAATAAACCAGATGAAACATGAATAGGGCATGAACTAGGATGTTGGTCATGTGAGTGAAGAGAAGGGGACAGAGGCAGATTATGCTGTCAACACAGAAGTTTGGCAAGATTGGAAGTGTGATTGAAAAGAGATGGAAGAGTCAAGAATAACTCTGAGGTTGTGAATGTAGGTTATTCATAAGTGGTAGTTACATCATCAGAAATAGCAAAATTTTAGGGAATAGAAGCTTAGAATGAGTGGAATAATGGGTTCCATTTTGGATAGATTGAGTCTGAGAACCCTATGGGACACTTGATTGGAGCTGTCCAACAGGTAGTGGTTGATGAAGGAATGGAACTCAGAAGAGACTAAGGCATAATATATACATCTGCAAGTTATCTGCATAGAAATAATCTATTGAATCCATGGTAGCTGATTAGAACAGACTCAGACTATTTCTTGAGGCTTCCCGATGGAAGAAGAATTTTGACACTTCAATGTTGTCACACAAATTAGCACAGCAGCATATACCTATTGGATCATGGGCATCAAAAGAAAGATAAGGGTTGTCATGAGACATACTCCCATCCCCTGCCTATTTAAGGATCTGTCGTTTGAACACTCTTTCCTTATCCTTTTCTCTTGACCTACCCCTTTGTTGGGAAGGGACCCTATGGTGAAACTGGGGAGCCAATTTTCTCCAGCAAAGCCTCCTATCTTCCTTTTTCCTCCACTCAACAGATCCCTAACATATTTCCCCAGAAATGTGGGAGTCAGTTGAGCCAGTTGTTTGGGATCAGGGAATTCCTGAGTGAGGTACTCATGCTACCCCAGCTGTCATTCACTTCCAAGACCCTAATGTCTCCCCCCCCCCATCATCACCAATATCTAATTAAGCCTGATGTTTGGAAGGGAATACAACCATTGATCGAAAAATCTCTTAAGTATAAAATAGTTGTCCCTTGTCAGTCCCCATGTAACACCCCTAACCTTCCCATAAAAAAGCCTAAAGAAGAATACTGAATTGTTCAGGATCTCAGGGCTGTTAACAAAGGGTATATTATTGGATTATATTATTCCGATATACCCCATAATCCCTAACCCATACAATATATTTACTCAGATCACTGGGAGTACCCAATGGTTTTCCACTCTGGATCTCAAAGATGCCTTTTTCTGTATACCTCTTCAGATAGACTCTCAATTTATTTTTGCCTTTGGATAGACACCCCCTGGGAAATCAAATCCATGTCAGCTAACATGGATAGTCTTGCGCCAAGTTTTTTGGGATAGGCACCATTTATTTGGCCAGGCCTTGGGAAAAGATTTAAGGGACCTGGAACTAGCAGGTCAATGTTTTGTCATAATTTGTTGTTAAAGCAATCATGGAGGATACAAAAAAAGTACAAGATGTTGTCCCAGCCCTCATGCAGCTTAGGAATCTATTTAAGGTAAGAAGACAAACACATGTGACAAGGTAGTATGTATTAAAAACCAAATAACTGATGAAGGCAATCAAGTCCTTTGATCGTTCAGAAAAGATAAAGATCAGTGAGGCTGAGGTAGTCAAGAAAAGCGTTCATGGAGGGGACGGGAATTGAGATAGGCCTTGAAAGATGGGTGAGGTTCAAAGATTCAAGATCCCACATGCTGGTGCTTGCATAGTGATGTTGTACTGCTAATAGGGTAAGAGAAACTTTGGAATACCTTTGAGTGTGTAGATAATCCATGAGCTAGATAGTTAACAGACACCCTGAAGAAAGCTCAGTTTGTTCAGGAGACTTCTTTTTGTTTAGGTATTACAATGACTTTGAGGAAGGGATGTTTCCCCAGATTTGAATATATACTCAATGTTAGAAGGACTATGGAAAGACACTATTTGTAGATGAATTAATTGGTCTAAACATTCTGAAAACTAACTTGGAGTTACAATAATAACCCAGTTATAATAAAATAAGCTATTGATCTCAAGGAAATCAAAGTCAGAACAAAAATTTCCATATATTCAAAACATTTTAGCAAAAAGAGAGAAAAGCAAATAAAACAATGTGGATACCAATCGATTGGGAGATGACTGAATAAATTGTGATATATAAATATTATGATACATCAGAAGAAACTAAGTGGCTCAATAAAGTGTAAGACTTGGAAGCAGAAACATATGAATTCAAATCCTGCATCACACTAGCTGTGTGACCCTGAAAACATCGTTTAAATTCTCTGTGCATCAGTTTCTTCATCTATGAAATGAGGACAACAAGAATACCTACGTCACAAGTGAGATTCCATTGAGTTACCGGATATAAGGTGTTTTTTAAATCTTAAAAAGCTGTATCAAGTTTAGCTATTATTATTATTATACCATAAGAAATCATAAATATGAGGAATCAAAGAAATGTGGGAAGAATTTTATGAACTGAGACAATTAGAACTGAGGTAATTAGAACAAAGAAACAATACACACAATAGTTATAGTAATGTAACAAAAACATATTAAAAGTCAGCTAAATTTAGATTAATTTTAATGCTGGTGTTTCTTCCTCTAGCTAGACGTGGAAGGTTTAAGTTTATCTCACTAGTGAGACAGTAATGTTTTTCTTGGTTAGTTTTACTTAGCTCTGTTCTCTTTTTACAAGGAAGGGTTCAATTAATGGGTTTGGAGGGAGGACAAATGGGTATAATGGGAAACACTGTGACGTAAAAAATAAAAATAAAAAAAAACACCAATAGATCATATTTCCTGTGCTCACTGCTGTCCTCCTCAGTCTCCTATTGTTTTTTTTTTTTCCTGGAGCTTGCTCTGTGAGACTTAGGACCTATAAATTATGCCCCTGGGCAGTACAATTCATCCCAAGGAGCAGAAGTAATTGAGAATGCGATGATTATGGCAAGAGTCCAATATTCAGCAAATGCTATAAGGGAGGAGTTATGCTGGTCTGCAAGGGAAACAGTTTTCCCTCCCTCCAATTTTTGTGTGTTAGACAGGAACTTATTGATCAAAGTCAGTGCTCAGAAGCCAATGTAATATCGGTTCTCATTGGAATGGTATGAATTTACTCAAGAGGGCTCAGAGAATTGGTAGAACACAACTCTTTTACTATGCATGAATATTTACTCCATATTCTACTGGGATTTAATCCTGAGAAGTTTTAAGATAAAGAATCAAGATGATTAAGGAAGAAAATCTTCACACTGAGAAAAGCTGAATGGTGCAAAATAGTCAGTAACACTCAAGTAGGATGGGAAGGGCAAAAGACTTGCATTTTTTCTTGTTTTCCAGAAGAAAGGAAAATCAATGCAGTATCTATTAGAGCTTCATTTTGGTGACAGAAAGGATACCTATCTAATCTTTCCTTTTCATTGCACTGATGTCACCTTACCAAACACCATTCCACTAGCTGGCAGGAGAATAAAGGAATATAAGGAATATCACATAGCTAGATTTAAATTCTCCTAATGTCCTATGAAGATAATTTTCTAGTCGGAGTTAACAGATAGTTATACACATGCAGAACAAATAGCAGACACAATATGTCTGCTATGGAATGTATGCTTGATTGGGAACTAGAGCACATTGATTTGAATCCCAACTCTCCCATTTGCTACATGTATGACCTTGGGCAAGCACTTAAACTTTCTGGGCTTCAATTTGGCCTCTAAGGTGTTATAGAGGAGAATGATCTAACGATGTCTAGATCAATGAAGCATAACTAACCAACTTGCAAACTAAGGATCTATATTTCTGATTTTCCTTCTAAACATTTGCCAACTTTAGGTAATATTTTCTTCTTAGTATCAGGTTACTGGCTATGATTAGATGAACATGCATTTTAGTTTTCCCCAACAAAAGAAATATATTAGTAAAGAAATTTCATAGAAGGGAACCAGTCAATACTTTCAAGTGCTGGTAGCAGCATTAGGGTTTTAATGTAATTATAATCTCAATAATGTGGGTACTCCTTCTAGATCATAGTAGCCTAGTCATGTCTTGTCATCTTGCACAATTCTTGTCAGTTACCTCCCATGTATTCTCCATAAGGGGTCCAATAAGTACCAGGGACTTTCCATTAGATCTCTGGGCACCAGTAGAGTATGTGGAAACTCCATTGATTATCCCTAGCTCTTCTGGTCTGATTAGCAATACTTCTTTTCCAGTAATATACCTCTCTACAGATATCCTTCATATTGTGATTCCTCCATGAAGTCTAATCACTCCTACCATGCACCTTTCTATTCCCATTGTTTGATCCACCAATTTTGTTCCTCAGAGATTGTGGCATCCCCAGAAGATGACTAATGTTAAAAACATGATCTTTGGTTTGGGACAGGAATTTGGAGTAATTAAATCAATGCACGATATCACCAGAGTATTTTTCCAATCTATTCTCAGCCTATTACTCATTCAATGTCTAGTCAAGCAACTTAGTCTGATGGGGGCAGTTCTATGGTTTGTCCATTCAACTGAACATCACAGTCTGGACAATAGTCATTTTTCATATACTTGGCTTTTCCAGTATGCATAATAAGTTCAAAGTCTTTTAAGTGATTACATATCTCATTTTAAAAGTTCTGCTGTCTTCAGGGACTCAGTACAATTAGTAAAACATCAATCACATACAGCAACACCTGCAAGACCTCACCACCTAAAAGGCATCCCTGTCCTGCTTGCACTCTGTCCTGGACAAGTGGAAAAACACCTTTAATGATCCTACATATGCCTCTTTTATGCCTCGTTTGATAATAATAAGACTGCCACTGAAAATTACATCTTTTAAAGAGTCCAGAATTATTTTGACATATGAGTGGAATGAATATGCTCTTTAAAGGAGGACAGACTTTAGAACAGCAAATTGTTCTATAAACCAAATACTATTTGAAACAATCACCAATAAAATGAAAGGAAATAAATAAGCATTTATTAAGATCCTACCGTGTGCTAGGCCCTATGATACTACAGATGTTATCTTGTCTGAGATAAACCTGGGAGATAGGTGCTATTATTATCCTCTCCCCCATTTTATAAGTGAGGAAACTGAGGCAAAGAGAAGTTTACCGACTCACTCAAGGTCATATAGGTAGTAAGTATTTAAGGCTGGATTTGAGGTCAGATCTTTTTGATTCCAGACTAAATGCTGTATCTACTGTATCACCAAGCTTCCTCAAAAATGAGATTGTGTATTCTCTACACCTTTCAATGAAATGTATGATGGAAACTATATGAAGGAGTCTGCTGCAGAGGATTGTTGGTTAAAGCCTGATTGCTCATATTTCATGCTTTCATCCAGGAAGACTTTGATATGAGTATAGCTTATTTTCACACGAACACACACACACACACACACACACTCTTTAGAGATGGAAAGGTAGACACATGAGTCACTTGTCATTGATATTCTCTCAAATAAGGTCTTACTTCAATTAACAAGTTATCTTTCATAAAAGAATTATAAAAGTGAAGTCCATTTTAATGAATCTGCCAATACTCTTTATTTTTCCCTCACAGGATTGTTAAGAGGACCAAACAAGAGATGAATATTATCAAGAGTATAGAAAATAATATTTGTAGCATATATTGAGTGTATATCCTTATACTAGATGCCCATCCTATTGGGCTGAACACCAACATACCTGAATCAAGAACAATTAAGTAAATTCATAATTTAGGGTCTGATATATGCTCTTTTGTGAAACATAGTCACTTTAAAATAATAATTCTGCCTTCACTAAAGCCTTCAGTGGATATCAGTAAACAAATATGTGCTAGAATTTCCACAAAACTTATACTGACATATATCAACATTAAAAAGTAGTATAATCATTTTTCCCTATAGTAGTATGTATCTTCAAGGGACAATAGCTTACCTAAACTAACAATTAGTCTTTGAGACATTAAGAGGGTAAACTGAAGCCTGATATATGATTTTGCTAATTTTTCTTACCTGTTGAAAACCTTATCCCCTTAATATAAACATTATGACTTCAGAAGCACAAACATAAGTCTAAAATATCTGAAAATTGTTTTCTACTTTACCTTCCATCAACATACCAACTAAAAAATTCATACATATCACCACCAAAATATTTAGCTAATTCAAACCCAGTGTTAGTTAAAAAGTTGAGCTAAGATGGTGTCACTGACCTGAAACTAAGTGTGCATATCTGAGTGGCAAGGGAAACTTCAAAGAAACTAGATTAGACTTATCATTCAAGTGGAAAGCCTGCTTTCTTTTCTCTCAACAGACAGCTGTCACCCCATCACTGTTCCAGATGGTAGAAGTTATGTAGTCAATGACCTGAGCCAAAGAAGATGTAGACCAGAGCCAAGGTCCATTAAGAAGATCTGGGATGTTTCAAAAGCTCATCAGCACAGGTTTCCAGCATACCAGAGACACATTTTATAGACAGAGAAATCACCCTTAATTTTGTGTCCTACACTGCAATGCAAAAGGCAGTTTGAAAAAAAAATGACTAGGGGAAAGAATGCCTTGATGTATTCAACTATACCTGTATAAGCCAATAGTACTTTTAACAGACTTAGAGTTTGCTTAGTGGTTTTTCTTTAAGAAATACATTTGTGTGCATGAGATATATGGAAGCAGAAATATTTGAAGGTGGGCTCTGAAGGACACAGGCAATGTGTTTTGCAATCCCTGGCTGCTAGCATGTGACAGCTGGGGACAGACTTTATAGTCTCAGAACAATCAATGATGGATAATGCCCTGTGTCAGACATTTAAATTCTGGGCCTTCCAGCAAAAATGAATGGATGAATGAACGAAGGAAGGAAAAGTCAACCAACCAAATAAATAAGTAGAAAGACAGATAAAACAAACAGATTAGAAAGATAAGAACTACCTCTTTTTACAGAATATGTTCATTTCTTACTGCCTTGAAAACTGTGGGACCAAAACCTATGTGGAACCCAAAACTTTCATATGAAAGACAGTTGGTTGGCATAAAGAGCAGTGAGCCTTGCTGGTATAATCAAATTGCCCATAGTGATATACACCTCCAATGACCATAGTATTATCATCTCAGGACTAACTATGAAAGAAAATACTGACGATGAATGTTGGGCATATTCTCTGCATGTGAGTGTGTAAACTGGGAATTCACTCTGTGATGAGTAAAGCTTAGATGCTGGAAGTTATGGACATATTTCAAAGGAAGAAGTATTTAAGAAATAAAATACTTTTTTCTCTCTTTACGCTTCTGTTAGAGATCAGGAATGCTGCCAAAGGATGGACAGCTATGTGCATGTGAAGGTCAGGTAATAGCACTATAATATATTTTCCACTCTTAATCTCTCTTTATTGCCTTTTCCATTCCCCTATTTTATTTTAACCCTTTCCTATCTTTCCTAGTTCTTTATTCCTTTTTCCTTACTCTAACTGCATTCTTTCTCCTTTCTCCTCTTCATCATAAACATACATATGTCATCTCCATCTCCAGCTTACTTCTGTATGAAGTGTTGTAGCTAGGGGAAGACTAAAGATCTTCACTTACTTTTTAAATCTACATTTTATGCTCCAGGAAAGAAGAATGGCCAAACTTAAAGGATGCAACAGTCCACACTCAACTAATGATTCAAGGAAAATTTAGGTGACAGTGTGTCTTAATTCTCAGAAATATAGCAACTTACTTGAGAGTTGCCACATTCTGGCTAAAATGGTATGTCCTGTGAAGGCAAAGGTAGCAAAAGCAGCATTTGTTACTGGATTTTGAGTATATCTCTTCTCAAACCATTTGCACATGGCAATTTCTACTTTTCACCCCAAAAGTTCTGCAGTGAATATTTTTGTGCATGTGTGTCATTTTCTTCATTTTCTGATTCCTTTCTGGGGAGCATATATGCTTAATAGTGATATTGCAGGTAAAAAAGAATACACCATTTAATGACTGTTGCGGTATAGTTGCAAATTGCTTTCCAGAATGGTTAAACCAACTCATAGTTCCACTCATCATGCATTAGTGTATCTATGCTCCCACTACTGTCATTTTCCTATTTAGTCATTTCCCAAATGTAGAAATAGAGTTTTAGCACTGTTTTAATTTGTATTTCTCTTATTATTAGTGATTTGGAGTTTTATTCACATTCATTTTTCTAAAAAAAATTGCCCGTTCATATCTTTGAATATTTATTTGTTGTGGAATAGTTCTTATTCCTATGTATTAATTAATTCCCAACATAGCTTTTATTTTAATTAGACTTTTATTATAGAAACTTTATTCAAAGAGGAATTGGGCCAATAGTATTAGAGAATAACCCCAAACTCCTCAGGGGTACCTCTAGGATCTTCATGGGCATATGTAGTCTTACCCAGGACAAGGGACTCATCTGAGAGTTTGGATAAGTATCCTCAGAGCTTATATGACAACAAAAGAAGTCATTGGTAACACTGGGGAAAACAATTCAGTTGAATGACGAGGTCAGAAAGAAGATTGCAAAGGCTTAGAAGTGAAGGAAAGGAGAAGTGAAGGTATTGAGTACGGATTAATTTTTCAAACAGTTTAGCTGAGAAAAAGAAGAATGCTACAGGGAAATAACTACTATTACTACGACTACTACTACTGTTGCTGCTGCTGGTACTACTAAAATATTTTCATCACACTTACTATGTACCAAGCTCTGATGAGTATTTAAATAATAAAGTAATAGCTAACACTTACATAGTGCTTACTATGTGCCAGGCACTGTGCAAAGTGCTTTCCAATTATTATTTAATCCTCACAATAACTCTGGGAGGTGGGTGCTATTATTAATCTCATTTTATAGATGAGGAAACTGAGGAAAACAATTTAAATGACTTACCTAGGGTCACGCAGAGAGTTAATGTCTAAGGCTGGGTTTAAATTCAGTTCTTGACTCCAGACTCAAGCTTTAGCCACTTCCTCATCAAGTCGCCCTTAACTATCAGGGAGAGTAGAATCAAGTCAGTGTTTGTTTAAGGCTAGATGGGATATGTATTTGTTTTCAGCCTCCAAGTAAGAAGCCAGTAGACAGGGAGAGTTTGGAGATTAAAGAGAGTGTGAGCATGACAGTGGTTGTAATTTATTTGAGAAGATGAAATTGTCCTTGGCAAGAAGAAGGGCTATTTCATCAAAAGACTAAAGTGAAAGAGAACAGAGTAGGGGATGAAGTCAGAGAGATGTTAAATGAGAAGAAGGAGGGAAAGGGAGCCTTAGACAACGGCCTCAGTTTTTCTAGTGAAATAAGAGGTAAGGAGTGGGAATGGTAGTGCTATGGGAAATTTGAGGAGAAATGAGTAAGTTTGGAGTGGCCACTGTGGTGAGTGAAAGAGTGAACTGATTAAGGAGTACTGACATTCCAATTGAGATTATGTAATAACAATTTATAGCAGATCTAGCCAGCATAGTTTCATGATTTCTCTAGCTACATTCAGTAGTAGGTGAATAGAGCTGAAGGCAGCAGATGTTCAGAGTAATCCAAGGCTTGAGTTTAGCAATGCTTGATTGGTGATAGGACAAGAGAGCAAGGTATTCAGTTGTTGGGAACATTGTAGACTTGAACTAATTCGGGGGCAATATAGGGACTTCTAACCCTCACCAGAGTGATAGCATGGGAAAGAATTGAGGCTTAGAGGGACCCAACATCACAAAGAGGTTAAAAGAACAGGGTTTAGAATTATAAGAAAGAGGGAAATATGGAATTCTAAGAGGTTATGATCAGATAACTTATAGGAAGTGAAAAATCTCTCAGTCGATTGGAAATGACTTCCTGAAGTTTGGCATTGTTTCACTTCATCCAATATTTTGCAAAGCTTTCTCACACATAGTCTAAAGCCTATAATTGGTTGAGATGGATATCAACAACAAAGCTAAAATGTGATAAGATGGTTTTGATTTTAGTCTTCTATATTTTTTAATATTTTTCAAATTTTGACATTAAACACCAAAGAAACATTTCCATATATACCTGAATATCCACATTCCAATGAATCTATATGAAACCATAAATCCCTTTCTAATAGTCTTTTTTTAAAAAAGTATATAATAAAGGCTACCTATTACTTTCAAAACTCTCCTGCTTGTCTGTGTTTCCTTCTGACTATCTGTCTATTCTTTTCTGTGAATTAAAAGAAATTATTTAGAGGGCCTTCTTTATTAGGATAACCATTGCTAATTCCCCCACATTACTTAATCCCTCAAATTGAAATCCAAGAGAAAGAAAGAAAGAAAGAAAAAAAAATCTTTTGACAAATTAATATAGTCAAGGAACATGAAACCTCACAGTACCATGACCAAAAATATGTCTCCTGCACTTCATGTCCACTCCCTCTCTGTGAGGAAGCAAAACATGAATCATAGGTTCTTCAAAGACATGGCAGGTCATTGCATAGATTATCAGAGTTTTCAATTTTCACAAGAGATTTTCCTTACAGTGGTGGTGTCTTCCTATAAAATGTTCTCCTGGTTCTGCTCACTTCATTCTGTATGAGTTCATACTACTCAGGATTCTATGAAATTATCTTTTTTCATAATTCCTTAAAGCATGATAATATTCCATGACATTCATAAATCACAACTTGGTCTGCCATTCCCCAATTACCTAAATCCGAGACCCCACAGGGGGTTGTGACCCACAATTTAAGAAGTGCTTTAGGGATTAAGAGTGGAAATGAACTCCCTTAGATTCTAGTTCTATTCTCTGCCCCCCACTCTCAACTTTTAATCCTCTCTTTTTTTTCACATTTCTAACACTATTTTATTTTTTCCAATTACAAGACAGTTTTTTAGCATTTATTTTTCCAAGATCTTGAGTTCCAAATTTTTCTGCCTCCTTCCTTCCCCTCTCCTCCTTCCCTCCCCTCTTCCTAAAATGGTAGGCAATTTGATATGTTATACATTTACTATCATGTAAAACATATTTTCATATTAGTCATGGTTGTGAAAGAAGAAACACATCAAAAGGAAAAAAAATAACAATGAGAAAGAAGAAAGTAAGTAAAAAAAAATATGCTTTGGTCTGTATTCAGAGTCCAAGTTCTTTATCTAGATGTGGATAGCATTTTCCATCATGAGTCTTTTTAAACTGTCTTTGATCATTGTGTTGCTGAAAAGAACTGAGTCATTCATAATCAGTCATCACACGATGTTGCTGATACTGTCTACAATGTTTTTCTGGTCTTGTTCATTTCACTTTGCATCAGTTCATGGTCTTTGCAGTTTTTCTGAAATCTTTCTGTTCATCATTTCTTTTTGCATGATAGTATTCTATTCTATTCATATTTCTCAGCTTGTTCAGCCATTCCCCAACTGATGGACATGCCCACAATTTCCAATATTTTGCCACCATGAAGAGGAATGTTATAAATATTTTTATACATGTAGGTCCTTGTTCCTTTTTTATGATCTCTTTGGGATGCAGACCTGGTAGTGGTATAGCTAGATCAAAGGGTATGCACAATTTGGTTGCCCTTTGGGCTTAGTTCCAAATGCCCTCAAGAGTGGTTGTATCAGTTCATATCTCCAGCTACAATGCATCACTGTCCCAATTTTCCCATATCGTCATGCACTCATTTTGATCTTATCTTGGTATATGGTGTGAGATATTGATCTCACTTTGTGCCCTATTGTTTTCCAGTTTTCCCAGTAGTTTTTTGTCAAATAGTGAGATTTTATCCCAAAGCCTTGGGTCTTTGGGTTTATCAAACATTAGGTTACTATGTCATTAACTATTGTGTCCTGAATACCTAATCTATTCTACTGATCCACCATTTTATTTCTTAGCCAGTTTCAGATAGTTTTGATCATTACTGTTTCATAATATAGTTTCAGATTTGGTATTACTAAGCCACTTTCCTTTATCTCCAGCCCCTTCCCTTTACTCTGAGTGTGTCCTCTCTTCTGGTTTTTGATCCACTCTGTTATCCACTTCTATTTCATGGGAGAACTCATTCACATTCACATTCACAGTTATGATTACTAATGGTGCATTCCCCCCATCCTAGTTTTCCTTCTGTTTGTCCTCTCTCCTTTCATCCATTCCCTCCTTGCCAATGTTTTCCTTCTTTCTATCATTTCCCCCAAACTTCCCTCCTTTCTCCCAGTCCCTCCCCTTTTAATCTCTTCCCCTCATACTTCCCTGCCAGTTAAGATAGATTTCTATTTTCAAACGATTGTGTATATTATTCCCTCCTTGAGCCAATACTGATGAAAGTAAGGTTCAAGTGATGCCCATGGCCACTCTCCCATTTTCTCCTCACTGTAACAAATCTTTTTCACCTCTTCACAAGAAACAATTTACCCCATTCTACCTCTCCCTTCCTTCTGAACCCAGTGTAAACCTCTTTCTCATTCCTTAATTATTGTTTTATGTCATTCCCTCAAATTTACCTTATACCTATACCCTCTGTCTATACTCTCTGTCTATATTCCTTCTAGCTGTACTTTTAGTGGTATTTTTAAAAATTACAAGTGTCATCTTCCCATGTAGGGATTTAAACAGTTTAGCTCTACTGAATCCCTTGTATTTTCTTTTGCTTTTTTAACCTGTTTATGCTTCTCTTAAGTCTTGAATTGAAGATCACTTTTTTTGGTTTAATTCTGGTCTTCTTATGAAAGCTTGAAATCCTTCTAATTCATTAAATGACTCTTTCCCCCCTTGATGTAGGATGATTAATTTCACAGGTACATAATTCTTGATTGTAGTCCTAGCTTCTTTGCATTCTAGAATATCACATTCCACGATCTCTGATCTTTTAATGTTGCAGCTGCTGAAGTCCTGTTTAATCCTGATTAAGGCTTCCCAATATTTGAATTGTTTCTTTCTGGCCACATGCAGTATTTTTTTTTGACCTGATAGTTCTAAAATTCAGCTATAATGTTTATTGGAGTTTTTATTTTGGGATCTCTTTCCTGAGGTCATCAGTGGATTCTTTCAATGCTAATTTTGCCCTCTGTTTCCAGGACATCAGGGCAGTTTTCCTTGATAATTGTTTGAAAGATTCTGTCCAGATTCTCCTTTTGATTATGGCTTTCAGATAATTCAATGATTCTGACATATTTCTCCTGGATCTATTTTCTCGGTGAATTGTTTTTCTCATGAAGTATTTTACATTTTTGTCTATTTTTTCATTCTTTTAAATTTGCTTGATTGATTCTTGTTGTCTCATAGAGTCCTTAGCGTCCACTAGTCCAATTCTAACTTTTGAGGAGGTGTTTTCTTCAATTAGCTTTTGTATTTCCTTTTCTATTTGGCTAATTTTACTTTTTAAGGTGTTGTTTTCTTCACTGGATTTTTGTATTTCCTTTTCCATTTGGCCAATTCTTTTTTTAAGCAATTGTTTTCTTTTTCTAAGCTGTTGACTTTTTTCATTATTCTCTTGCATCACTCACATTTCTTTTCCCAATTTTTCTTCTACCTCTCTCATATGATTTTTGAGTTCTTTCTAGGCTTGAGACCACTTCTCACTTAATTTTGGGGTTTTGCCCATAGGTATTTTAACATTGTTCTTCTTTTCTGAGTTTGTGTCTTTGTCTTCTCTGAAACCATGATAATTTTCAATGGTCGGATTTTTTTGTTGTTGTTTTTTGGTCATTTTTTTGGCCTTTTCCCTTTCTTTTAAATTTGAACTCTGCTCCCGGGGTGGAAGGGGTACTGTCTCAGGCTTCTTGTGCCATGGACTGCAAGTCCTGGCTATTTACCTGGTGCTGCATTGATGTTGCCTTGAGGCCTATGGGAGACCCTCATGTCTGGTGCTGTGCTAAGGGAATGGGGAGGGGGATGGCTGGTGCTGTTGGAGGTCGTAAAGGTCTGGCAGCTTACCTGGTGCTAAGCTAGTATCCTAGTGGTAGTATGTGGCATGTGCTGAGGTTGGTGAGATGTTTCTGCATTTCTCCAGGAATACACTGAAGCGTGTGGCAGTCTAGCCACTGGAGGTGACCTATTTGCCTGGGGCTACAGTGAAGCACATGGTTGTTCTCATAGTTGGAATCTGCTTGTTCCCCTGGCTATGCTGAGGCACATGGGGGGTCCTGGCATTGGTGTTTGTTTACTGTACTTCACTGGAACTCAAGATCTCCCACTAGTTTGCTGACATGGGGCTTGCTGCTGGCTTGCAATGTTTCCTGTCCTGGACTGTGTCCCCCTTTTTCCCAAGTGAGACAGACCTTTCTTGCTGATCTTCTAAGTTTCTTGGACTCAAAAGATTGTTTCACTCCTTTTTGCTGATTCTGCTGTACCAGGATTTGTTTCAGGGTGCTATTTTATGGTTGTTTGGAGAATATGGGAGAGTAATGGCAATTTACTGCTTACTCCATGATCTTGTCTCCTGGAAGTCTTAATCCTCTTTTAAGGAAAAGGAAATTTTTTTTGCTTGTGCTAGTCCCTCCATGGTATCACACTCCCTCAATGTATTTCTATGCCAAGCTGTTTGTGTATATGTTCATGTTCAAACTTCCTTGTTTTCTGTTTCAGATAAGTGACATTTGTCTTATGCCTACTCTCCCTATCTATTTTTCCATGCTCGTATACTCTTCTCACATACCCAAATTATGAGAAATAGCAAGTTCGACCTACTTATTATTCCTTTATATACAGTCCTTTTATGCTTTCTTCATTTTCCTTTCTTCCTTTCTTTCCTTTCTTCAGCCTTTTAGAATAAAACCAATCTACCTCTCTCCCCTTGCCTCCACCAGGTCCTCTGTTTTTCTTATTTAATTCCATTAGCATCTTTTGAAAACATTAAGGTTCTGGAGGAACATTTGTTTCTTCTCCCCTTCACAGAATGCCCTACATCATCATGCAATTCCTTCCAATAATTTAAATAAGTTTATCTTTTTAAGTTTCCCTGGACACCTGTGTATTTGTTCATTTCAAAGTTCCTGCTCAGCTGTCATCTTTTCATCAGAAATGCTTGAAAGTCCTCTTTTCCATTAAAGGTCCATTTTCTCTCCCACAGTATTCTCCTCAGCTTTGCGGCGTAACTATTCTTGACTGCAAGGCAATAACTTTTGCCTTTTAAAATATTGTATCTCTTATTTTCATTTTTAAAAATTTTGTGTGTGTGTTTTCAATCAGCAAAAATCTGCCTTTTATATGTTTCCCATCCCTACTAAATGAAAATGAAAGAAAAACAAAACCTTTATTGCAAACATGTCATCAAACAAAACAAATTTCTGGGTTGTCCATGTTATAAAAATGTACATCTCATTCTGCTCTCTGAGACCCTCATCTCTCTATCAGAAGATGTGTAGGGTATTTCATCATTGGTCTTCTGGAATCACAGTTGGTAATTACACTGATCAGAATTTCTAATTCTTTCAAAGTCATTTGCTTTTACCATATTGTTGTCATTGTATAAATTGTTCTCCTGGTTCTGTTCACTTTACTCTATGTTAGTTCACATACGTCTTCTCAGATTTCTCTAAGACCATATTTTTCCTCATTTATTACAGCATAATACTGTTCCATCACATTTATAGCCCCTATCTTGTTCAGCCATTCCACAATTTCTGGGTACCTTCTCTGATTCTCACTCTTTTCCACTTCAAAAAAAGTATAGACATTTTGTAAATCATTGGTTAGAGCTTGTCCTGCTTAGGACCAATCTCTTCATCTTTGTGTTTCTCCCATCATTCCCCTATTTCTCTATTGACTGAAGTATGTTTTTTGACACAGCTCTGTATATGTTATATTCTTTTCTCCTTTGATTGATTCAGATGATGATAAGATTCAAGTATTGCCCACTATCTCTAAGCCCTTTCTCCTTGTTTGTACAGAAATCTATTTGAACATCCTGATTATGCACAATAGTTTTCCCTAAATCTCTTTTCTCTTCCTCCCCCTACTACCCATCATTGTATTGTTCTTCCTTTCTCTTTCTTTTATTCATTTTATGATCATAAAGGCATAACAGAAACACTTCTAGACCTTATCTAATTATACTCTTTCAATGCCCATCAATTGGGGAATGGCTGAACAAGTCGTGGTATAGGAATGTAATGGAATACTTTTGTTCTATAAAAAATAATTTGCAGGTGGATTTCAGGAAAACCTGGAAATATTTATATGAACTGATGCTGAGTGACGTGAGCAGAACTAGGAGAACATGGTACACAGTAACAGCAACATTGTGCAATGATCAACTATGATTGACTTAGCTCTTCTTAGCAATACAATGACCCAAGACAATTCCAAAAGACTTGTGATTGGAAATCCTATCCACTTCCAGAAAAAGCACTATGGAGTCTGAATGCAAATCAAAGCATGCTATTTTCACTTTGGGGTTTTTTGTGGCTTTTCCTTTTTGTTCTGTTTCTTCTTTCACAACATGACTAACAGAGAAATATGTTTACATGATTGTTCATGTATTATCTATAAAAGATTGCTTGCCATCTTGGGGAGGGAGGATGAAAGGGAAGGAAGGAGAAAGAAAAATTTTGAAACTAAAAATTTTATTACAAAATAAATGTTAAATGTTGAAAACTATTTTTACCAAAAAAAGCATAATTATACTCCCCCATGACCCATGAAATGATACAGTTCAATGGGAATACATGTATAATCTCCTCATATTAGAATATAAGTAGTTTATCTTTGTTTAGTCCTTTATTAATTTTCATCATGTTTTCCTTTTTTATGTTTCTCTTAACTCATGTTTTTGAACATAAAAGTCTCTGTATAGTTCTGGTCTTTTAAGCAGGAATGCTTAGAAGTGTTCTATTTCATTTAATACTCTATTTTGCCCCCTGCAGGAATACATTCAGTTTTGCTGGGTCAGTTATTCTTGATTATGAGCCTATATCCTTTGCTTTGTGGAATATACCAAGCTCTACACTCCTTTATAGCAGTGACAGCTAAATCATGTGTGATCCTGACAGTGGCTTCTTGATAATTTCTTTTTCTGGCTTTTTTTTTTAACCTGGAAGCTCTAGATTTTTGCTATGATGTTCCTGGGATTTGGGGGCTTCTTGTACCAGGTGACTGATAGATTCTTTCTATTTCTACTTTTCCCTCTGATTCTAAGATAGAACCGTAGAGTTCACAGGCTAAGAATTTTTTTTTACATTTTTAAACAAAATTTTATTGTATTTAAAAACATAAAAACCATTCTTAGACCACAGGCCATACAAAAATAGAAGGCAGGCCAGATTGGGCCTATGGCCCAATTCCTGTTCTAAGAGATCTGGGCAGTTTTCTTTCAAGTTTTCTTGTTTTGATCATGGTATTCATGTGGTCTGATGATTCCTTAATTTATTCTCCTTGATTTGTTTTGAAGATAAGTTGCTTTTTTCAATGAGTTATCTTGTATTTTTTTATATTTTTTCAGTCTTTTGACTGTTTTAATATCACATGTTGTCTCAAGGAATCTTTGGCTTCTCAATGAACCAGAACTGGGTAGAAGGTGACAAAGCTGCCAGTTGGCACCTGTCCCTGTCTAGGACCTTCTTCTGCCCTGGTGCATAAACTCTACATGAGCATTGGAGTGTTTCATGCTTTTTAGACAGATCCAGTCCTCATTCTATAGACCTCTCTCCTCATGATGACCTGTTTAGAAAAATCACTCACTGACTTTTTCCTTGGATTTCCTCTTCAGAATTCAATCTGTGCACTTTCTATATCTATTTTTATGAATTTGAAGGGGGAGCTCATTGCACTGCTTCCCATTAGTCCATCATCGTGGCTCCACCTGGAATATTGTATTACAAGATGTTTTATAAATTACCAGAAACTGACAGGTCATGTATGATCTTGATTGTAGTTCCTTGGTACTTGGACTGCTTCCTTCTGTATTTTTGTAATTTTTTTTTATTTGAGGGGGATATCTGGGTTTTGAATATGACATTCCTGGTACTTTCCCATTCAGGAGAGGGATTCTCTCTTTACTTAAGTCTTCTAGTTCTAATAGATGTGGACAATGTCTAATAGATATTTATATTATTTTGAAAGCTAGTGTTCAGCTTTTTTTAAGTTCTGGTTTTCAGAGAGTCTGGTTAATTCTTAAATGATCTCCTCTGAATCTGAGCAGTTATCTTTAAAGATTTCTTGTTTGGGTCATGGCGTCTGATAGTCTGATGATTCCTAAATTTACTCTCCTTGATTTGTTTTGAAGATAAGCTGCTTTTTCAATGAGTTATCTTATATTTTCTATTTTTCTGAGTCAGTTGATTTTGATACCAAACATCCTCCTTTTCTTCTATTTTTTCAATCTTTTGATTTTATTCCAATATTTCTTGCTTTCTTGTGGAGTCATTGATTTACATTTGTTTTAGTTTTCAGGAAGTCCATTTTTTAAATAAGAATTGTCAATTTTAATTTCAAGCTATTTATTCTCCTCTCAATTATTTCCTTCAGGGCTTTTATTTCATTTCTGCCTCCTTTTATTTCTAAACTGCCTGGTTTGAGTTAGATTGTTTTCTTTGTTTGTTTGTTTTTAAGTCTCTACTTTTTGTTGTCAGAGTTATTTGCTCTGTGTTTTGGGGGATCTCTATATTTGCAATAATTATTGATACTGGTCAGCATTTTCTTTGACTTACTCATCTCTCTACCTTTTTGTTTCTGAATAAGGGTTTTGTGCCAGGTACAAGGACTGCTCCCTACTGTGACTTTGATGGGTTATCTTTTCCCCCATACCCTCCCCAATTCTTAATTTTCCTATTACCAGTGAGGGCATAACTTCTCAGTCACCCCGGATCACAACTTTTATGTTATTCTCAACTCCTCACTCCCACTTATTCCACACATCCACTTGCCAAAATTTATCTTTTCTGTCTCTGAAACATTATATATAATATATGTGTATGTATATGTATATATATGTGTATGTGTATACACATACATATATGAATATATGTATATGTGTATTCTCTTCGTTACTCATGGCAGCTACCATGTTGCATCACCTCATAAACTATTGTGATAATCTAATTGTTCTCCTCCCCTTAAGTCTAACCCCACTGTTATCTATCCTGCATTCAGTGGCCAAAGTGATTTATTTTAAACCATAGTTTTGACCTCATCTCTCTCTCTCTCTCTCTCTCTCTCTCTCTCTCTCTCTCTCTCTCTCTCTCTCTCTCTCTCTCTCTCTCTCTCTCTCTCTCTGTCTCTCTGTCACACACACACACACACACACATTCAACCCACTACCTCACAGATAGAATATAATAAGTTCTTTTGTTATTTACTGTTTTAACAACTTATTTTTACCTTTCTAGTCTAATTGCACATTACTTCCTTCCATACTGCGATCCAGCCATATCAGCCTACTTAATCATCCTTTCACATAACTGTTCACTACTCTTTTCTGTATCTTTTCAATGGTTTGTTCCCCATGGCTGGGATGTTTTGTCTCCTCACTTACCTCTCTGAGAATTCTTGGCTTCCTTTAATCCCAAATGCCCCTTTCTGAAAGAGGCTTTGGCCAGTCCCAGCACTCCCAGCTTCTAGATCCTTTCCTTTTAAGTTTACCTTTCATCAACTCTGTATGTGTTATATATTACTTTAAGTATTTACATGTTCCTCCACTAGAATATAGACTGCTCAAATGGAAGAACTACTTTTGCTTTTTTTGTATAGCTAATGCTTAGCACAGTTTCTGGCACACAATAAATCTTTGTTGATGGACTGATAGAATTTTGTAGTATACTTTCTTTTTTCTATATTTACAAACAACTTATGTGAAATTCGATTTACCCTTTGATGGAATTTACTTGCTGATCTGCCTAGGTCTGGAATTATTTTTCTTCAGGAGTTCCTTTATAGAATGGTCAATTATTTTTTCTGGGATTGTCTATTTAAATTTTCTATTTCTTGTTCTGTTTAAATGTTTTGTATTTGTGTAAACATTTATCCATTTTACTTAAACCAGTTTTGTAACCATAAAGCTAAACCCAATAGTTTCTAATGATTTCCCTTTTTCTTCTTCATTAATTGTGAATCTTTTTCCTTATTCTGAAAGATGATAATTTGGCTTTCTTTTCCTTATGAAAATTAATCTAGCTAACAATGTTTATTTTAGTAATTTCTCCTCCAAAATATAATCAGCTTCTAGTCATCAAGTTGATAGGGTTTTGTTTTGTTTTTCTTTTAGTTTTTTTTGTCTTCGATTTTTCAAAATATTTATTTTTGTGCTTGGGATTATTTCTAGTTATTTAAGTTGCATGTCAAATCAATTGATTTATTCTTCCTCTCTTGTATTTCAAAAATCTTTTTCAAGATACACATTTTTCACTGTCTGCTTTAGCTACATCCACAAAGTTAAACAACAATTGTTAGAGGGATTTTGGGAAGACAAACACACTCTTACACTATTGGTGGAGGTGTGAATTCATCTAGCCATTCTGGAAAGTGATTTGGAACTTAAACTAAAAAAAATATTTATTGGGTATACCCTTTGAACCAGTACTACTACTACTAGGCTTAGTCGTCAAATGTGTATGTACCCATATATATATATAAATACTGTATAACATCTCTTTACAAATGGAATACAAATACAAATGGAATGTACAATAATTGGGGAATAGTTGAATAAAATAGGTCATGTTTATGTAATAAAATATTGTTATACCATAAAAATAATGAAACAATTTCAGACAAATCTAGGATACATACGAAGACACAGAATAAAAATTTGGAAAGGAACAACATGGGGTAAAATCCAACAGTTTTGAAAGATTTGAGTACTCTCATCTCTGCAGTGATGAAGCATGTCACCTACCACCTGACATCAGGGTGATAGACTTCAGATATAGAATGGAACATACATTTTGGACAAAACAAATATGGACATCTGCTTGGCTTGATGATGCTTGTAAGAACATCATCATATTTTAAGGTTATAATACTTGTTTTACTCCTGTATTTCAAGGTTTGTCTTTTTAAACAGTTTTTATTGTGAACTGTGGAGGTGGAAAGGGTAGTTCCAATGATATTGCAAATAAAGAAAAAAAGGTTTATTAACAAATTTTTAAATGCATAGAAAAGAATAGGACGAAGTTCAGAAGGAAACATGGACAAGTAGGACAGCTTTGAAAACAAAATATTGAATTTATTATATACTATTTTAAAAGTAAGCTGTATATAATAGACATTATCCACTAAACATATAATCCCCATCTTCTATAGCAATTTGTATATGGAAATTTTCTTTTGTCTATTTGTGAATTTTATTTTTTGATTAAAAATTCTATCCAGGTTCTTAAATTTTTACTTTGTTTTTGTTTTTGTTAGATTTGTCTGTATTGGAAAGGGTCATACTGAAGTCCTCAAGTATTATAACTTTATTGTCTAATTTCTCTCTGCAACTTAATTTTTTAATTAAATACTTAAATGTTATGTCATTTAATGAATATAATAAATGTTGATACTATTCCATTATCTATTGTGCTATTAAGCATAAGTTTCTCTACTTAACCTTTCTTAACTATGTCTATTTTTACTGTTGCTCATCTGAAAGCATAATTGCCACACCTACTTTTAAAAATTTTTGTTGAGGCACAATAAATTAAGCCACAATCCCTTATTTTAATTCTGTTTGAAGAATCTTTATATTTGAGGTATGTTTCTTCTAAGTAACATTTTTCATTCTGCTTTCTAATTTATTCCTCCATTTTGTGAGTTCATACTATTTATGTTCATGACAATAACTGCTAATCACATCTTTTACTCCATCATCCACATCTATCCTCTCTACCCCTGCCTGTCTAGACTTTCACTTCCATGTCAACAGTCTTCTAACACTGAAGATGCCTTTGCATTAGTAGCCTCTGCTCTGATTGGTGAGTTCCTACCTGGTACCATGTATTATTTCTTTGTTTCTTGGTCAAGTGTATAAAACATTATACATAGCTGAGCATATTTTGTCTGTTCTTGTGGGAACTAAATATATTCTTCCAAGATTGTGGGACTAGGAATTAGGGAAACAGCAAATTTAGGATCAAGACAAAGTTATATCAGAAGGATGGGAACTCAGAGCAACCTGATTGGGTAAATCCATACAAACTACACTCCCTAAATTAACAAGTCATGACCATGAAAGGGATAAAAGATTGTCAAATCTCTGAAAACCATAGAGTGCTTAGCATTTGTCCAGCCTTTCTACTCCTTAAGGTAAAGTGTCGGAACTTTCACTGTGAGTATGGAATTCATAGCTCCTAATCCTTCTTGTTTGATTTGAATCAATCAATCAATATTTATTAAGTGCCTACTATCAGACACTATGCTAAGCACAGGGATACAAAAAGAGGCAAAAGACAATCCTTCCACCCAAAAAGTTTACAACCTGTTGGGTAAAATAATGTGCAAACAAACATGTACATATTAAGTTATATAAAAGATCAACAGGAAACCATTAACAGAAGGAAGGCAGTAGAATTAAGAGGAGTTGGGAAAGGCTTCCTATAGAATCAGGTTAATGGCTAGCACCATCATATGATAGTCAGATATAATATGTAGTTGACACAGTAGAGCAAAATGCTGCCTTAATTACTCTCCTCCAACAAACTGCCTCTAATATATACTTTTGAATCAAACCTGTTTCTTTAAAAGATGTAAAAATAGACAACTTTTTTACAACCTTCTGATGATTAAAATCAAGTGAAGCATAAAGTGAAATACATGCTTATGAAAGGTGTTTTTCTAGGTCAGAAACAATGGTCAGCACAGAGTCCAAATGGAAAAGTAGAATTTCTTAAAGACAGGTTCTCCAGATGTTCCTGTTTGCAGAAGACATGGTTCTGACTCCCATGAAACATGAGAGAGCCTTCTAAATGAAATCCATATTTATGCAAAAGGGTTCAGCCTAATTTCCCATAAAGGGAAAAAAACAAATAGATGAAATTCTGCTATACAAATTATGATATACAATTGCATAGATAACTCTTAGCACTGGTTGATTTGTACATATATCTAAGACAGACCCTTCAGAGGGGCAATGATGAACTTACCATAAGAAGATCAGGCTAGATCATGTGAGGAAATTGTGTAATACTTTTATTGACCCTAAATCTATCCTTGAAGTAAAGACTCATTAATCATTCTTTAAGGGATGCTATAAGAGCTGCAAATTAAGAATCCGTGGACAGTCTCTTAAACATCAAAGTTGCAAATTGGCCAAGAAAGAATGGAAAATAGACCTTTTCTTAATGTGATAAATTGTTTCTATTTAAAACCAATAGCCAGCATATTATGTAGTGGAGAAATGCTAGAAGTATTTCTAGTTAAGCCAAGGATAAAGCAAATATATCCATTATCACCAGTACTTTTTGATATAGTTCTAGAAATGCTTGACTATAGCAATAAAACTAGAAATGTAAAATAAATAAATAGGTATCGGCAAAAACAAAACAAAATTAATTATTACCTTTTTCAGATGATAGTGTACTTTATATAGTCTTAGAGATAAAAAACAAAAATAATTTTAGTAAATTAAATTTTTCAGTTTTCAAATTACAAAGTAGAATATAAAGCAAATATATAGAAGTCATCAGCTATTTTAATGTATTATCAACAAAACCAGGTAGGAAGAGATATAAAAGAAATTCAAAATGATTATGGAATGAATGAAATGCTTATTACTTTACCTAACAAGAGATACACAGGAGTAATATGAATACAATTTAAATTTAAATATTTACATTTAATTAAATTTAAATTTTAAATACTTAAAATATTCTCTACAGAAACAAAGACAGATCTAAATAGCTGGAGATATGTTAATTGATTATGGCTGTGCTGGCTGTGCTAATGTAACAAAATATAATATTATCTAAATTCACTTCTTTAGTGTCATGCCAATAAAACTAACAAAAGAAAATTTTATAGAGCTAGAAAAAATAGTAAAAATTCATATGGAAGAACAGATCAAGAGTATCAAAGTGAATAATAAAAAACTCAGAAATAAGGGTACTAGTAGTACTAGATATCAAGTTACATAGTAATAATTTTCAAAACAATTTGTTATGGGCTAAAAAAATAAAAAAAAGTTGAATAGTGGGACCTATTAGTTGCACATGATACAAAACCAAATGAGTATAATATTCAATTAACCTAAAGACCCCAACTTACTCATTACTTTACAAAAACTGCTGGCAAAACTGGAAAGCAGTTTGCCAAAAATTAGATTCCATTACTAAAATAAGCTAGATATTGATACATGTACTAGATATAATTCATCCTATCCTGGACAAAAGGTCAGTGAGATGCTTTTCTCAACTAGGTAAAAGAAAACTTCGTGAACAAAAAGTATAGTGAGACTCACAGAAGATAAAATATACAATTTTGATTACATAAAATTGAAAAGCTTTTGAACAAACAAAAATCAATGTAGCTAGATTCAGAGGGGAAGAAAGTTAACTGGGAAAAACAATATCTGTAGCTAGTTTCTCTGATAAACATCTACTATCTGGGCTACATAGAGAACTAACAAAAATATATTTTGAAAAAGATTTATTTCCATGAAAATGTTCCAAGGACATTGGACCAAGGGAAGAAACCTAAAGTATTAACAACCATATAAAAATGTTACAATTTACTAATTATAAGAGAAATTAAAATTAAAACAACTCTGTTAAAAAAAACTCACCTCTATCAGATTAGGAGTAATGGCAAAAAAATGACAATTTTTGGAAGAGATGTGGGAAGATAGGCAAGGCAGGAAGACATTAATATTGTGTTAAGGACATATGAATTAGTTCATCCATTCAGTAAAGCAATTTGTGACTATACCCCAAAAGTCACTGAACTGTGTATTAACCTTTCTGTACCTCTACTGGACATACAGCTTCAAAGAGACCAATGAAAGATGGAGAAGACTCTTGCATCCAACACCATTGGCAGAAATAATTGTAAGGAAAGTGGGCACCCACCAATCCTTATTTTTTTCAAATTCTCTTTGACACTGCTGATCACCCTTTCCCCCTAGATACTCTCTTTTCTCTAGTTTTTCAGGACATCTGCCTCTACTGGTTCTCCTCCTATCTATGTGACTGCTACCACTCAATCTCTTTTGTTGGAGTCTCATCCAGATCATGACTTCTAACTGTAGGCTTCCCAAAAGGTTTTGTCCTGGTCTCTCTTCCCTTTTCCTTCTGTACTACTTCACTTGGTGATCTCAGCATTTCACATGGATTTAATTACCATCTCCATGCTGACAATTCTCAAATCTACCCAGCCTCTCTGTTGACCTCCAATCTTGTATCTCTAAGTGCCTTTCAGACACCATGAATTGGATATCCAGTAGACCGCTTAAATTCAACAAGGTCAAAAGCATTTTCCCAGTCTCTTGGGCTTACAATCTAGGAGTTATCTTAAACTTTTCACTATCTCTCATTACCCATTTTCAATCTCTTGCAAAGGTTTGTTGATTTCAGTTTTGCAGCATTTCTCAAATATGTCCCTTTCTCTCCTCTGACATCGCCACCACTCTGATGCAGGCCCTCTTCACCTCATGCCTGGAATATTGCCATATCTTAATATTAGGTCTGAATGCCTCAGGTCTCTCCTCACTCCAATCCATGTTCCATTCAGTCACTAAAGTGATTTTCCTAGAATTCAGGTCCTATTATGTCATCTCTCTACTAAAAAAAAAAAAAAAACCCAACTCGGTGGCTTCCTTTCAACTCCAGGATTAAATGCAAAATCCTATATAGCATTCAAACCCGTTTATAAGCTAGCCTCATCCTATGTTTCCAGTCTTCCTAAACCTTACTCTCTACCATATACTCTTTGACCCAGTGATGCTGGCCTCCTTGCTGTTCCTGGAACAAGACACTCCATCTCTCAGCTCTGGGCATTTTCTGGGCATTTTCTCTGGTTGTCCTCCATGCCCAGAATTCTCTCCCTCCTCATCTTTGCCTACTGATTTCCCTGGTTTCCTTTAAGTCCCAACTAAAACCCCATACTCTAAAGAAAACCTTTCCCAATCCCTTTTCATTCTAATTCCTTCCCTCAATTATTTCCTAATTTACATACACACATATGTGTGTATACACACATACTCATATATATACATATATACATACATGTGTGTATATGTACATGTATATGTATATGTGTGTATAGTGTTTGTATTTTTTGGTTTGTTTTTCCCCATTAGATCATGAGCTCCTTTAAGCCAAGGACTATTTGTCTCTTTTTATATCTCCAGTGTTTAGGTCAATGCCTAGCATGTAGTAGGTACATAATAAATGCCTGACTGATTGAATTGGGGAATGGATGAATAAATTATTTTATATGAAAGTAAAGCAATATAATTACACCATAAGATATAATGAAAAGGATTCAGAGAAACCTGAGAAGACTTATGTGAACTAATGCAAAGTGAAGTAAACAGAATCAAGAGAGCAACTTCTTCACCGATTATTACACTATAAAGAAAAGCAACTTTGAAAGATTTAAGGACTCTGGCCAATGAAATGACAACCACGAGTTCTATAGGACTAATATATACTTTATCAAGCACATCCTACCTCCTGACAGATGGACTAGGGAAGCAGAATGAGGTATACATTTTTGCGCATGTCTAATTTATAGATTTATTTTTTCTTGACTGTGTTTATTGATTATAAGGGAGACTTGAAAGGTTGTCTTAGGGAGAAGGAGGCTGGTAGGGAGGAGGTAGGGAAAGTGAGGTAGAAAAAAATCAATGAAGTATAAAAAGCATAAAAAAATTCACAGAAGTTATCAGAAAGTGGTTAAGAGGGAAACAATGAATGGAACAATTTTAGAACTATTATGTGGAACATGGATATATGAGAACATGCATGTATATGTACACATGCAAACATAAAATGTATTTGGCATATTATATATAATACGCATATATTATATATGTATGTACATTGTATTATATATGTGTCTTTATATATGTACATGTAGTACATACATACGCTATGTATGTATGCCTAGTATACATACATACTATGCGTAATAGTAATTAGAATATGTATATACATATATGAATTTTATATATTCATGTTTTCTATAAAAGGAAGCATATACACACATATATATGTATATATATATGTATGTGTATATATGTTTAGCATTAGTTCCAAAGTTGTCCTCTTAGTTGTTTCCCTCTATACTACATTCTAAAATTCATATTAATCATATTCTGATATCTTCTATAAATTTTTAATGCTTTATTAATTTTCTTGTCATTCTTTGTTTTTTGCACATTACTTCCCATAGCTCTTTGTGTGTGTGTGTGTGTGTGTGTGTGTGTGTGTACACATGTCCTTTATATATAGTTTGTTATTTATATGTATATAATACACTTAGGTATACACATATATACATATACAGATCCCATGTTTCTGTTTTTCTTTGTATGTAGAGATGCTTGTATTTTCTGGTGTATGTCAAGTTCAGAATTTTTTTTTAAAAAATTAAGGGCTCAGTGGAAAGAGTGAGTTAGCTAATTAGTAATTTGCAGAGTGTGACCAATAAACAACTATGTAGTAGAAGCAACACAGAGAACATTATCAAGGAGACATAGGGCCAGAAAAGTAGACTGGTTGATCATATTGTGAGATTGGAATATCACTCATATTTAGCCATCTGTTGTAGTTCAGTGTCCCTATGAATTTAATGAGCATGGTATTTCAGAAGACAAGTCATTGATAAGAATTTTAAATGACACTGGGATACTGGGATGAATTCCATGGAATATCATTTTTAGGCCTTTACTTATTATAGGAAATATACTCGATGATTCTATGACTAAACCGGACTTTCTGTTCAGTATTTTTGTCATGTTACCTATCATATTATTTATGCTTAAAATAGCCTATATAGGGGGCAGCTATGTGGTGCAGTGAGTAGAGCACTGGCCCTAGAGTCATGTAGGCCCCTGGAGGACCTGAGTTCAAATTTGGCCTCAGACACTTGACACACTTATTAGTTGTGTGACTTTGACCAAATAACTTAATTCCAATTGCCCTTCCTTCCTCCCTTGAAAAAATAACCTATATAAAAATAAAATAATAAAACTTATTGTCAACAATATCAAAGATAAATCATTCAGTATTGAAAGAAAATTATCTTTTGAATGACAAGTTTAACTCAAGTTAGTTACTAGATCATAAGCTTCTTGAGGACAGGCCATTGTCTTGTTTTTCTAGATTTTTCTCTGGCACCCTGCTTATAGTAGATAAGCACTGTTTGTTGAGTGAGTATAAGAAGAAGTAAATTCTCATTATTCTTATACTTGTGTAACATTCTTTTCTTGTCTGGGTATAGGCTTAAGGTCAAAAGTCCCTCCTCTGATCCTCAGGGATGAGCTTTGGAATATCAAAGTTGAAGGTCAGGCCCAGTCACACCTTTTCTCCTACCCCTCTGCAGTTCCCACTTCTTAATGATCACTCTGAATTCCATTCTCATGAACTTTTTCTGCAAGTGTGGGGGGAAGGTGTGAGGATCAAGGCCACATGTGCCAACAGCCCAATCTTGTCTCAGAAAACAAAATGTCATTCATTCTAACTCATTTTAGAATAAGGAGCAGAAGGAAAACCTCAGATCCACTTTAGTTTTGCCCTTTTGAGAGTTTATTCCAAATCAACATATCATAACCATATGATTCTCTCTCAGTTTGGCTTGTCCAGCCAAGGCAAAGGCTGGCACTTTTGAGGAACAAGCATTGACTTCCCCCTAGCCCCTTCCTTTCTATATTTCCATATACAAATACCAAACACTCTTCCAACCTGCTTCTGCCGTAGTGTTCACAAAAAAGCAATAGACAATTTCCAAGGAAATTAGATCGATCTGTTTTAGGGAACTGGCAAAAGAAATTAAAACTGCTTAAACAGAAATTAGAAAGCTTTGAAGACAGAATAAGCTTTGAAATTAGCTTCCATACTGTTCAGACAGAGAAGGAGAGAGGAGACTATACAATGTGCCATCAACTCAGACAACTCCTTCCCCCTCCACCATCAATGGAAAAAAGAAATCTTTTAATCTTTCTGGAAAACTTAAATGTCCACAATTTATGGAAATTCTTTAAATATATATACAATTTCCTGACTTCTTAGAGCATACTAACTTTAATTTGATTATTTATTTGGATGACCTAGTCATATTCAATTTGTAGCACCATTTGTCCTTGAACTAAATAACCACAGAGGGATTGGCAACCCATGGGGCACAGGTCAAATCTGGCCTGCTGCAGCTTTTGGGTGCCCACAAATTAAGAATGATTTTTAAATTTTTAAATAAAATGTTATAGCATTTTAAAATGTGAAAAGCATTTCTATCATCCTATTTTCTTGCTTCTCAGTGTATCAACTTCATTGAGCAGCCATCCCCTCTTTTTATTCATTCCACATTCCTAATCTATCTTTTGTAACCTATAAAGAACTAGAAGGGAAAACCATATAGTCAAACTCATTGAACTGGTAACCTTAATTTGCAAACAATTCAAATCAAAAGATTACCTTTTGATGGCACCTGTGGAGGCCATGTTGCTACAGCTGTGGTAGTACTCAGAGGCATATTTGACTTGGCTTACTTTTGAATTCACATTGTCTCTAAGTGATTTGTTTGATAAAATTCTGCCAGATAAATGGGAGCACTACTGTACTACAGAACTCCAATGGGTCAGGGTGAGGGAACTGTGACATGCTTAATGTTTTGACAACTGTACAAATCAAAAACATGAAAGACTTATGAATGAAATAAAACTGGAGAGCATAGCAAAAGTCTCCATGTGCACAGCTGGCCACTGCATTTCTATGCTAATTCTAAGTTTCAAATTGTT
>CM053623.1:161619846-161655135 GCA_028646595.1 Phalanger gymnotis | reverse complement strand
AGTTTGACTCTGAGTTTAAGCCTGAGTTTGTTTTTGCTGCCTGTTCATGTTCCCAGCCAACTACTAGGCCCTTGAGCTTTTTATCAGGATATGACTGCTTATAGAGTAGAGAGTACTTTGTCCCAAGCTTTAGGGTCCAAGCACTGCAGTTTTCAGAGCTACTTCTACTCTGCCATCACCTCAGGCTCTGTCTCAGCAGTGCTCCTCCTCCCCCAAGAACTGCTAACCAGAACCACAATACAGATCCAAGCAGGGCACAGCAAGAGAATCTACCTTTGTGCCCACAAAGAGCTCCTTGCTCTGATCCGCTGCTAGATTTCCTCCTACTGTGTGAGACCGGGACTCAAGAAGCAGCTGATGCTGGAGTTCTGGAAGCAGCCTCAGGAGCTTCCTGCTGCTGCCCCCACCACTACTGCGCCACCTCCTCCCCACCTAGAGCTGGCAGGCCAGATCGCTCTGAACTCAATCCTGCGGTTTCCCCCAACTTGCTCTTTGGCATTTGTGAGTTGAGAAGTCTGGTAACTGCCACAGCTCACTGTTTCATGGCCCCAAGGCCTGTTCTGGTTGGCTGATTCTGGGTCTGGTCTGTCCTGGCACAGCTAGGCTACCCTCCACTCTCAGCATCATGCAATAGACCCTTCCCAGAGATTGTCCAGGCTCTCCTGGGCTGGAGATCTGTTTCCCTCTGCTATTTTGTGGGTTCCACAGCTCTACAATTTGTTCAGAGTCATTTTATACAGGTGTTTGGAGGCATTTGAGGGAGAACTTAAGCAAGTCCCTGCTTTCCAGCCACCATCTTAGCTCTGTCCCTAGTTTCCTCATTTGTAAAACGAAAGTATTGAACTAGTTGCCCACAAGGGACACTTTTAGTTCTAAGTTATTATCTTTTTATGCTATTGATCTAGTTCCGGGCATTTTTTCAGACTTATTTAACATCACTTCTCTTTATGCATAATATAGTCAAGCCAAATTGGCATATTTGCTTTTTCTGGGAACTCAGAATTCCATTCCCTGCCTCAGTGCTTTTGTGAAGGCTGTTCCATCTGCTTGGAATGTATTCTTTCTTCAGCCTACCTCTTAGAACATTTAATTCCCATTGGGGTTCAGTGCAGGTGGATCTTTCTACTACAATTTTTTCCCTAGAAATTCGTACTTATTCTCTCATCAAATTAACTTGTATTTATTTATCAGTTTACACATTGTATCCCTCAGTTGAGTGTAGGCTTTTTGAAGGTAGGAACTATTTTTCATTTGTATCTTTGTATCTCTAGTGCTTATAGAAATGCCTTGCTAATTTTTTTGGAAGGTGGTATGATCTGAACCTATAATTTCATCAGTGTAGAGAATTTCTAGTGTTAAAATTCTCTCCACCATTCAGATTAGTAACTGAATTTATAGTCTTAGAATGTAACTGTGGCACTAGCATGTGTCATTAACAGAATCTAAACACCTGTCTTCCAGATATCAAGGCTAGTCCTCTATGTATTATACCAGGCTGCTTCACCCCTTGCTAATAGCTGGTGAATAGTAAACATCTGTCAAATTTAGTTGATGAATTTTACATGGTACCATTTGAACAACTCAAATTACTTCCAGGAACTACTATGTTGAAATACAGTTGTTCTTATACGATTACCCCAAGTAAAACAAAAACCCAGTTAATTTCAGAGCTGATTTAAAAATGATAGGGTAAAAGGGAGCAATAACACTGATTTGTTCTGGGCTGGGAGTGGAGGGGAAAAGAGGCAAGCAAGAGTCTGTGATCTGAGCTGTACAAACTGCACCTACCAACAGTAATTCTTTTATTTTTAATCAAAAAAGAAATATAATGTCATTTGATAGAAATTCAATGTGAATACACAATGAACTAAAAAAACCACCTTTTTTGGCAGGGCAGTTGGGGCTAACTGATTTGCCCAAGGTCACTTGCCCACAGCTAGTAAGCGTGTCAAGAGTTTGAGGCCAGATTTGAGCTCAGGTCCTCCTGACTTTAGGGCCAGCACTCTACTCACTGCACCACCTACCTGTCCCAAAACCACCTTTTTTAAAGGCATGTAAAGAGGATGGAACAAATGAAAGCCAATAGAGGATTGGATACAAGAGCATGAAAAAGTTGTTGAAGAATAGTGTCAGAAGTAACAAAGTTCAGAATGAGCTGCATCTGTTGAGGAAAGCTAAGGCCAGTAAAAAGGATTTTAAAGACTACGTTGGAGCAAAAAGGAAGATCAAAGAAGCTATATGACCACTGTTTGAATTTAATAGGTTGATGTCAACAGATGACAGAGGAAAAAGCTCTTTGGCTTTTATTATGCTGGTTCTCTATGGATTATATTATGACCATGGAAAATGATTTTTGAGTTGGAAAAAGCAAAATGAATATGTCTAAAAGAAAGTTGTTACTCAAGATAAAAAAGGGATCTAGCAATGAAGTACCTAGCTGTTCTTAAGTTCAAATCACATGGCCTAGATGAACTACATCCATGAATACTAAAAGAACTAGCAGCTATTATTACTAAGCCATGACCATTGACTTCTGTAAAATGATGGAAAACAGAATTACTGGAAGATTGGGGAAAGAATAAAACCTGAAAACTAGGTTAGTAAGTTTCACTTAGATTTCTGCCAAAATTTTATGACATTATTAGGCATATAGTTAATTAACAACTAGAAAAGCAAAGTGATTATTAAAATCCTGCATGATTTTTATCAAGAATGGTTCATAGCATATTGACCTCATAGCCATTTTGATCAATTTCAAATTGATCAATCAAGGGAATGTTCTAGATATAGTTTGCCTATATTTTAATATTTCATAAAGTCCTTCAAATTATTCTTGTGGATAAGATGGAAAAGTGTGAAATAACTGGGAGGATTTAGATCAGTTTGAATGGTGAGACCTAAAACATATTTCAGTTAATAATTCAATTACAAGCGGGAAGAGAGTTTCCAGTAGAGTATCCTGGGTACATGCACTTGTTCAGTCTTTCAGTTGTGTCTGACTCTTCATGACCCCATGAACCATGGCATGTTGATACTGTCCATGGAATTTTCTTGGAAAAGATACTGGAATGGTTTGCCTTTTCCTTCTTAAGTGGATTAAGGAAAACAGAGGTTAAGTGATATGCCCAGAGTCACATAGCTAGTAAGTGTCTGAAGCTGGATTTGAACTCAGTCTTCCTGACTCTAGGCCAAGAGCTCTATCCGTTGAGCTACCTAGCTGCCATCTGCTCTTAGCCTTATAGTATTTAATATTTCTATCAATGGCTAGAACAAAGGTAGATACAAAGACTATGCTTATTAAATTTGTAGATGGGAGCCATAATTCTCCTATTTTAATAAAGTTAAAACTAAAGTTCTACATTTGGATTTAAAAAATCAATGTCACAGTTACAAAGTAGAGAGCCATGGTGTGGCAACAGTTCAATTTAAAAGGCTCTGGGAGTTTTTATTGGTGTAGAATCTAAAGTGGATGGTGTGATATGGCAGCCAGGAAAGGTAATATGATATCAAGCTCTATAGTAAGAGAAGTAGAGCTTACAGAAATAAAGAGGATATAATTTTGTTAAACTCTACCTTGGTCACATAACATCTGATAGAGTGAGTTTAGTTCTGGGAGTCATAATTTAGGAAAGACATTGATTAGTTGGAAAGTATCCCAGTAAAGGAAATCATAATGGAGATGGTCCTAGAATCATGCCACACTGGTATTTATTGAAGACATTGAGGGGCATAGCCTGAAAATCGAGAAGACTAAGGGGGCTGGGTGAAAAGGGATGGCTATCTCTAATTATCTAAAGGGATGTCACATGGAAAATTCATTAGATTTGGCATGAGGTTACAAAATGTAATAAATCGTATCAATGCATGAAAGTTGTAATGAGACTAACTTAATTTGGTACAAGGAAAAGCTTCCTAAAAATTAGAACTATCTAAAAGGGTTGTAGGTTGCCTGAGGAGGTAGAGTATTCTTCTACACCAGGGGTGTGGGGGGAGAGATCTCAAAGAAAAGGGTAGGTGGGGACTGTTGGACTATGTTACAAAGGGTGTTATTGTTCAAGTATAGTTTGGTTTAGATGAATACTAAAATTTCTTTCTATAAAAATATATAGGGGCAGCTAGGTGGTTCAGTGAGTAGAGCACTGGCTCTGAAGTCAGGAAGACCTGAGTTCAAATCCAGCCTCAGACACTTGACACACTTACTGGCTGTGTGACCTTTGGCAAATCACTTAACCCCAATTGCCCTGCCTTCCCCCCTCTAAAGAATAAATGTATAAAATATGGACTGAGGGTATCATATACCTGGCCCAAATTCTATGTATGCCTCTGTTCCCTTCAGGCTAGGATATTTTCTGATTCTCTGAGATAGGTATGGGCCAGATTTCAGAGGGCCTTAAATAACAGATTGAGGAATTTTACTTTACTTTGACAAACATAAACCTAACAAACATAATCCTGAAAGCGAATGGGATGAAGTTACCAATAAAATGGAGGATGGAAGAATGGATTAGACAGCAAAACAAGTTAGTATATATAAGAAATAGAGTACATTTAAACATAGAGATTTATGCAGAATTAAAATGAAGAGTTAAAGTAGAATTTGTAATGTTTCATTATAATCCTCAAAAGAAGCTGGGTTAATTATAACTCAGACAAGGAAACAATAAGAATAGATATGGTTAAGAGAAACAAACAAGGATACTTACAGTATGTTAAAGGCACATAGGCAAAGAAATAAAATGAGTATCAAATATGTGAGAATGATATAACATTTAAGCACTTGATGGAAAAGTTAATTAAATTACTAGAAAGTCCAGATTGTAAGAAAATGTTTTTAAAGACTTCACCCTGTTTCTTACATATTTAACAAGTTTAACAAAAATAAATATTAACACTAAAAAAATATTACAAAAATAGATATTATACATGTTTGGCTATCATTGAATAAAATTTTCAGGATCAAATGGTATGATTCCAAACAATTATTTTGTGCTCTCACAAGTACTTAAATGGATCTTTGAACTTATTGATTCAGAAATATTTCTCCACTTCTGTGATGTTACCAGTATAAGAGTAGATGTCAATTCAATTTGGAGGTCATTATAAATACCATCATCTAATTTTCTCTATGAATTCATCTTCAGTAACTGATTGCTGCATAAGATGTAATTATTTTCATGGTGATATTTTTGCAAAACTAATTAAATAGCAATGAATTAAGCATGTGGCTAAAAAAACCCTAGAAAATAAATATATAATCTCCAAACAAGTCCAAAACAGAAAATATTAAACTTTTCAAAATAATAATTGAAAACAAAAAGATTATCAAGATAAAATTAAGAAGTGTTCTTCGTAAGATCAATAAAATAAATAATACACTAGCAAATTTGATTTAAAGAGAACAAAAGAGAAACAAGGCAACCAAATTACCAAAACAAAAAAAAAATCCGAAGACAGAAAAATTCGTATGGAATTGACAGGAAATGAAGAATATCTAGAAATTCACATAGCAATATAAGAGCAAAACCTAAAGAAATATAACCACAAAACAATTTTCATAAAAAGAGAAAACTCTAAATAATTAAAAGGACATTTAATGTTCATGTCTTGGCCATGTAAATAAAGTAAATATTTTTTATAAATATAAATTTATAAAATGTATAAAATTGTATAAAATATAAATATAAATTTATAAAATGTATAAAAATTTATACATTTAGGATAATAGCAATAAAATCTTTAAAAAACCTTTAAAATTACAGAAGTAAAAAACTCACTTGGATAAATAAAATAGCAAAAATTCGAGATAAAGTTAAGAAAAAATATAGGAAAGAAGAGGGCTTGGTACTACCAGATGTAAAACTATATATACTACAAAGTAAAGAGTATCAAGAATTATCTGATACTGGCTAAAGAAAAGAGGTAGACAAATGGGATAGAATAGAAAAGTAGGACTTTGTAATAAATTCATAAAAACATATATTGTTCAAAAAGCAGAAAAATATCAACTAATTGAGGGAAAGACTATTTGACAAGAACTGCTGAGAAAACTAGAAAGTAGCTTGAGTATACTAAAATACAGATGTAGTTCATATCTTTCTCAAGTGACTCTGAAACCTCATTGATTGTTTTAAATTAATGTATTTATTTTTTAAATTAATTTTTTTGAAACTTTGAGTTCCAAATTTTCTCCTTCCTTTGTTCCCCTCCCCTATCCATAAAGAAAGCAAGCAATAGAATATCAATTATAGAGGTGAAGTTATGCAAAACACATTTCCATATTAACCATATTGCCAAAAAGAGAAGCAAGAAACATAAAGAAAGTGAAAAAGTGTCCTTCAATATGCACTCATAGTCCAACATTTCTCTTGCTAGAGGTGGATAGAATTTTTCATCATGGGTCCTTTAGAATTGTCTTGGATCATTGTCTTGATCAGAGTAATAAAATCTTCACAGTTAGTTAATCATTGATTACAATATTGCTGTTACTGTATCCAATATTTTCCTGGCTCTGAATTATTTTATACAAACCATCCCATATTTTTCTAAAACTATCCTGCTCGTAATTCTTATACCACCATAGTATTCCATCCCAATTGTATATTGTGATTTGTTTAGCCATTGATGGGCAGAACCTCAATTTCCAATTTTTGCTACCTCCAAAAAAAAGCTGCTGTAAATATTTTTGTACATACAAGTCCTTTTCCCTTACTAAAAAATCTATTTGGGATACAGATCTAGTGGTGATGTTACTGGGTCAAAGGATATCCACAGTTTGATAGTCCTTTGGGAATAGGTCCAAACTGATCTCTAGAATGGTTGAATCAGTTCACAACTCCACCAATAATGAATTAGTGTCCCCCTTTTTTTGAACATTTCTTTCAGCATTTAGCATTTGCCTTTTCTGTCTTCTTAGTCAATCTAATAGATGTGAGATGATACCTTGGAGTTGTTTTAATTTATATTTTTCTAATCAATAGTGATTTAGAGTATTTTATATGACCATGGATACCTTTGATTTCTTCTTCTGAACACTGTTCATATCATTTGGCTCTTTATCAATTAGGGGATGCCTCTTATTTTTATTAATTAGACTCAGTTCTCTATATATTTGAGAAATGAGACCTTTATGAGAGACACTTGCTGTAAAAAAAAAATTCCTTTTAATTTTGGTTGCATTGGTTTTGTTTGTGCAAAAACTTTAATTTCATGCAATCAAAATTATCCATTTTATTTCCTATGATCCTTTCTATCTCTTCTTTAGTCATAAATTCTTCCATTATGTATAAATTTGACACAAAATTTTTCCATGGTTCTCTAATATGTTTATGATATATCCCTTTATATCTAAATCATGTACCCATTTTTACATTACCTTGGTAAATGGTATAAGATGCTGGTCTCTGCCTAGTTTTTGCTCAACTTTTCTCCAATTTTCCGTGGTCAAATGGTGAGCTCTTGCCCCCAGAGATTAGGTTTGGGGGTTTGTCAAACACCAGATTACTATGGTCATTTACTCCTGTGTTGTTGTTGTTCACTCATTTAGTTTTATGTCTGACTCTTTGTGACTCTTTCCACTGGCAGGTCTGAAGTAGGTAGCTGTGACCATATTGTCCATGTGTTTGTGTTTTGGTTTTTTGGTGTTTTGGTGGTTTTTTGGGGGGGGGAGGGAAGATACTGGAGTGGCTTGCAATTTCCTTTTCCAATGGATTAAGGCAAGCAGAGGTTGTGACTAGCCCAGGGTCACACAACTAGTAAATGTCTGAGGCCAGATTTGAACTCAGGTCTTCTTGATACCAACTTCCACTCTATTCACTGAGCTATTTAGCTGCCTCTTTACTATTGTGTAGCGTGTACATAATCTATTCCACTGCTCTATCCCTCTATTCCTTAGCCATTACCAGATTGTTTTGAAGATTACAGCTTTGATATGTAGTTTGAAATCTGGTGCTCCTAAGCCACCTTCCTTCACCTTTTTTTTTGCTTCCTTTGATGTCTTTGACCTTTCATTCTTCCAGATGCATTTTGTTATTATTTTCTTCTAATCCCACAAAATGATTCACTGGTGACCTGATGGCACTGAATACATAAATTAATTCAGGTAGAATTGTCATTTTTGTCATATTGGCTTGGCCTACTCATGAGCAATAAATATTTCTCCACTTGTTTAGAGCTATGTTTATTTATGTGAAAAATGTTTTGTAATTATGTTCATATCATCTCTGGGTTTGTTTTGACAGTTATTGTGTATTTTATAATGTCTGCACTTATTTTAAGTGGAATTTCTCTTTTTATCTCTTCCTGCTAGGCTTTATTGGTAATACACAAAAATTTATGATAATTTACGCAGATTTATTTTATATCCTGCAACTTTTCTGAAGTTTATAATGTTTCAACTATTTTTAAATTGATTCTCTAGGATTCTTTAAGCATACCATCATATCATCTGAAAAGAACGAGTTTTGTTTCCTCATTGCCTATTCTTATTTCATCAATTTCTTTTTTTATTTCTACAGCTAGCACTTCTAATATAATATTCAATAATAATGATGGCAATTGTCATCCTTGCTTCACCTCTGATCTTACTGTGAAGGCTTCTAGCTTATCTCTACTATAGATCATACTTGCTCCTCATTTTAGGTAGATAATACTCATCATTTTAAAAAAGCCTCTCTTTACTCCTACTTTATGCTTTTTAGTGTTTTTTTTTAAATGAACGAATGTTGCATTTTGTCAGAAGCTTTTACTTTATATATTGAAATAGTCATATTTTTGTTGTATTTGTTATTGATATGGTCAATTGTGCTTATAGTTTTCCTAATATTGAATGAGCCCTGCATTTCTGGTATAAGTCCTACCTGGTCATAATGTATGATCTTTGTGATACATTGCTGTAATTTCCCTCTTAGTATTTTATTTAATTTTTTTGCACCAATATTCATTAAAGAAATTGGTTTATTGTTTTCTTTCTCTGTTTTTGCTCTCCCTGGTTTCATATTTGTGTCAAAAAAGGAATTCAGTAGGACTCTTTCTTTACCTAATTTTAAAAATAGTTTGTATAGTATTAAGATTAGTTGTTCCTTAAATGTTTCATAGAATTCACTTGCAAATCCATCTGGCTCTAAGGATTTTTTTCTTAGGAAGCTTACATGTGGCTTTTTAAATTTCTTTTTCTAAGATAAGATTAGCTACTTAAGTATTCTATTTCTTTTTTTGTTAATCTAGGCAGTTTATATTTTTTTCTAAATATTCATCCGCTTTACTTAGGTTATCAGTTTCACTGATATATAATTGGGCAAAATAACTCTTTAATTTCATCTTCACTGGCAGTGCATTCACAATGTTCGTTCCTGATAGTGGCGATTTGTTTTTTTTTTCTTTTTTAAATTCAATTAACCAATAGTTTGTCTTTTGGGTTTTTTTTTCATAAAACCAGCTCTTAGTTTTATTATTTCAATTTTTTTAAACTTTTAATTATGTTAATCTCTTTTTTCAATAGGATTTCCATTTTGGTGCTTAATTGGAGATTTTTAATTTGCTCTTTTCCCAGATTTTTTTTACTTGCAAACCCAATTCAATGATCTTCTCTTTCCCTCTTTTATTGATATATGTGTTTAGAGATACAAATTTTCTCCTAAGTGCTACTTGGTTTCATCCCATAAATTTTGGCCTGTTGTCTCATTTTTGTCATCATCTTTAATGAAATTATTGACTTTTTTATGATTTACTCTTTGACCCACTCATTCTTTAACATTAGATTGTTTAGTTTCCAATTAATTTTAATTTATACTTCCATAGCCCTTTATTGAGTGTAATTTTTATTGAATTGTGGCCTGAAAGGGGTGCATTTAATGTTTCTGCTTTTCTGCATTTTTGTGAGGTTTTATACCCTATTTCAGGGTCAGTTTTTATGAAGGTGCCATGTACAACTGAGAAAAATATATACTCCTTTCTAATTCCATTCACTTTCCCCCAGAGATCTATCATATATAACTTTTCCTAAAATTCTACTCATCTCTTTATCTTCTTTCTTATCCTTTTATAGTTTTATTTATCAGGCTCTAAAAGGGGAAAGTTATGGGGCCCCATTAATATGGTTTTACTTTCTATTCGCTCTTTTAATTCATTTAACCTTTCCTTTAAGAATTTGGATACTAAACCTTTGATGCATGTATAACTAGAATTGATAATACATCATTGTCTGTGGTGCCTTTTAGCAAGATATAATTTCTTGTTTCTTTTATTTATTTTATTTATTTCTATTTTTCCTTTTGCTTTGTCTGAGATCATGATTGCTATTCCTACCTTTTTAAAAATTTCAGCTAACACATGATAGATTCTGCTACAGGCCTTTATTTTAACCCTGTGTGTCTCTTTTTTTCAAGTGTATTTCTTATAAACAATATGTTGTTGGATTCTGGTGTCTAATCCATTACACTATCCACTTATTTTTTATGGGTAAATTCGTCTCATTCACATTCTCAGTTATGATCACTAATTTTGCATTTCCCTCCATCCTATATTTCTTCTTTTCTAATCTTTCTCTCTATTTGCCCTGTCCCTTCTCAAAAGTCAGGTTTACTTCTGAATACCATCTTCCTTAATCTGCCCTCCCTTTTGTCACTTTCCCCCCTTTTTTATCCCTTTTCCCCTCTTACTTCCCTATTGGGTAAGATAGATTTCTATCTTGAGTGGGTCTATATATTCTTCCCTCTTTGAACAAATTCCAACAAGAGTAAGGTTCAAGCATTGCCCACCCTGCCCCCCATCATTTTCACCTCCAATGTAAAAGCTCTTCCTTGTGTATCTCTTTTATTTGAGAAAATTTCCCCCTTCTCCCAATGCATCCCACTTTCTCACTCATCCATTTCTTTAGATCATCCCAACAATATTGTTCCCTCTGTCTATGTAGAGTCCTTCTAACTGGCCTAATAATTATAAAGTTCTTGGGAGTTGTATGTGTCATCTTTTCATAAAGGAATATAAATAGTTTAACCTTAATGCGTCCCTCATGATTTCTCTTTCATGTCTTTTTATGCTTTTCTTGAGTCTTGTATTTAAACGCCAAATTTTCTATTCAGCTCAGATCTTTTTATCAGGAATGTTCAAAAGTCTGCTATTTCATTAAATATCCATTTTCCCCCTGAAGGATTATACTCAGTTTTACTAGGTAGGTTATTCTTAGTTGTGATTCTAGCTCCTTTGGCTTCCACAATATTATATTTTAGACCTTTCTCTCTTGTAATACAGTAGCTGCTAAATCTTGTGTGATCCTGATTGTGGTGCCATATTAGCTGAATAGTTTCTTTATGAGTACATGTAGCATTTTCTTTTTAACCTCAGAAATCTGGAATTTGGCCATAATATTCCTGGAACTTTTCATTTTGGGATTTCTTTCAGGAGGTGATCAGTGGATTCTTTCAATTTAAATTTTACTCTATAATTCTAGGATATCAGACAAGGTAGAGTGTACATTTAAAGTAGAGTGTACATCCCCTCCATTCTACCCACACCCCACCCTAAGTTTCTACTAGTAAAGTTGACAGTTTGAAGGAACAAGCCACTGGTTCTTTGTTTTGATTTGGGTTGGGTTTTTTTTTGGGGGGGGGGGAAACAGAGTTTCCATTGTAATGTATTATATAATCCTTAGGTTCCAATATATCTGGGGATTTGGAGCTTGGAGGGAATGGAGGTGGGGTACAGTACAATTGCTTTGCTCCAGAAATTGAGGTGGTTAATACTCTCTATCTGACAATAGCAATGACTCTATAGCAACATATCAGAAAGATTATATATGATGAACAAGTTAGATTTACATTAGGAATTCATATGGCACTGTATCTAATTCTAAAATTTATAATTTCTCAAAATGTGGTATCTAGGCTCTTTATTTTGTCATGGCCTTCAGTTAGTTTAATAATTCTTAAATTGCCTCTCCTTGATCTATTTTCTAGGTCAGTTGTTTTTCTGCTGAGATATTTCACATTTTTTTTCATTCTTTTAACTTTGTTTCATTGTTTCTTGAAGTCTCATAGAGTCATTAGCTTCCACTTGCTTAATTCAAATTTTTAAGGTATTCTTTTCTTCAATGAGCTTTTGTACCTTTTTTTCCCATTTGTCCAAATCTTCTTTTTATCATCAGTAAAGTTTTGTGCCTCTTTTTCTATTTGGATAATTCCATTTCTTAAAGAGTTTTTTTTTTTCTTCAGTATTTTTGTTTCTCTTTTATCAAGCAGTTGTTTTTTCATAATTTTCTTACATCGCTATCATTTATTTCCCCAGTTCTTCCTCTACCACTGTTACTTGATTTTTAAATTTTTAGCTCTTCCAGGAATTCTTATTGGGCTTATGTTGAGTTTCATATCTGCGATGAATGATGTCATTGCTCTCTGTGTGATATTCATTTTGAATTCTTGAGAGGTTCATATAATCCATGTCTCACTTCCATATAGCAAGACAAGTAGGATGCTAGTATCAAAAACCTAGACCTTTGTTTTCCTGAGAAGCTTGGTGTCATTAAAGTAGATTGAAGATTTGCTAAAATTTTAGCCTGCTATCATCCTCTTGTTCAATTCTAACCTCATCTGTACTGCCTATGGTATATGTTGATGACAAAACTCTGTATTTTTTCCATTCAAATGTATTTTGTAATCTGGGCAATAGACATTCTTTATTAATTTAATCTTTCCTTTCTGGATAGTTAAACAAAACTCTTTTTAAGTAATGATGGAACTCTTCTAGAAGACTACATTCTGGAGCTAGATATAATCAACAAAATGTCATCCAAAAACAGGAAAATCTGGAAGATTTCAGCATCCTGCTTTATGACATCTTAGATGTTTTCAGTTGGGGGTCATCCAAAAAGGGTATTTCTGCTTTTTTATTGACATCTTGAATAAATAATGAATTTCAATATTACCTAAAATTTTTCTAAAATAGGAAGAGATCCTAAAAAATCCCTTCTATGATACAGATATAATCTTGATGCCTAAACCAAGAAGTGTCAAAACAGAAATAGAAATCTATAGACCAATATCTCTAATGAACATCAATGCAAAAATGTTAAATAAAGTAATAGCAATGACTCTACAGCAACATATCAGAAAGATTATACACAATGACCAAGTTGGATTTATATTAGGAATTCAAGATTGGCTTAGTAATAGAAAAGCTATCAATGTAAGAGACTATATTAATTACAAGAAAAATAAAAATCATAGGCTTATGTCAACAGGTACAAAAAAGTTTTTATAAAATAAAACATCCATTTCTATATTTAAAAATATAGAAAAATAAAAAGACCTATGCTTACTATACTAAGTAATAGCTATCTAAAACCAAGAGCCAGAATTATACATAATGGGAATAAACTCAAGACCTTTCTAGTAAGATCAAGAATAAAACAAATATGTCCATCGTCTATTACTATTACTATTTGATATAGGGCTTAAATGATACCTATAACAATAAGACATAAAAATTGAAAGAATAAGAATAGAAAAAGAGAAAATAAATTAATGCTTTTTGCTGATGATATGGTGGCTTATTTATAGAATTCTAGAGAGTCATATTTAAAAAACATAACTTTAGCAAAGTTGTAGGAAATGAACACATTACATACATATACATAAATATGTGTAGAAATATATATATGTATATATATATATACACACACATACATGTATGTATACATAATCAGTATTTCTGTATATAAAAACAAAATCCAGAAGGATGTATAGAAAGAGAAATTCCATTTAAAATAAAAAGAGAAAGTATAAAATATTTGAGAGTCTACCTACCAAGTCACATACAAGAGCTATATGAATACAACCACTAAACACTGCTGATTGAAATAAAGACAGACCTAAAAAATTGAAGAAATCTTCATTGTTCATAAATTGGCAAACCAATATAATAAAAATGACATCTATCTAAATCAATTGGATCAGTGCTATACCAAAGTACCATAGGATTACTTTATGGAAATATGAAAAATAATTAATAACTAATACTGGAGGGACAAAGATCAAGAATTTAAGGGTAAATAATGGGGAAACTGGGATGGAAGGCAGCATAGCATTATCAGACTTCAAATTACCAAGGAAAGAGAGAGAGAAAGAGAGAGAGAGAGAGAGAGAGAGAGAGAGAGAGAGTTCAACAGATTAGGGACATGATTAGCAAAGAAAAAGAACGTAGTAGCAGCCTATTTTTCTATAAAACCAAAGGCCACAGCTACTAGTGTAAAGGATCTCTATTTAACAAAAACTATTGAGAACACTGTAAATCAGTAAGTCAGAAATTATGTTTAGGTCAACAACATACAGCATATACCAAGATTATCTCCAAATGGATATATGACTTGGTAAAGGTCACATCATAAATAAACTAAAGGAGCGAGAAGGATAAAAAGAAAATTATGAGTCTTTATTATATAAATTTTTAAAAGTTTTTTTTGTACTTACAAAACCAGTGCAGCTAAGATTAGAAGGTAAACAGTTTACTGGGAAGAAATTTTTGCAGTAAGTTTCTCAGATAAATGTCTCATTTCTAAATAAGATAGCTAAGGAACTACTTCAAATTTTTAAGAATAAAAGCCATTTCTCAGTAGATAAAAGGTCAAAGCATGTGAACAAATAATTTTTAAAGAGAGTAATCTAATCTGCCAATAGTCATATAAAAATGCTCTAAATAACAAATAACGAGAAATGTAAATTAAAGCAACTCTGAGACTCTGGCTCAGTCTCTTCAGATCAGTGAATTTGACCCCCAAAATAAGATAATGAAAAAAGTCAAAGGGATTCTGGGGAAGAAAAATGTGTTTGCGTACTCCATAGGTGAAGATATGAATTAAAAAGCTGTAGGGAACTATGACCAAAAAAATGACTAACTTGTGTACACTTTAACCCAGCGATACCATTCCTAGGTACCCCAAAGAGATCAAAGAAAGCAATAAAATACTCATATATACAAAAATATTTATAGCAGCTCTTTTGGTAATGGCAAAGATAGAGAAACTAAGTGCCCATCAACTGGAAGACCACTTGAATATATTATGCTATATTAATGTAATGAAATATTACTGTACCATACAGAGAAACTTAGAAAGACTTGTATGGACTTATGCAGAGTGAAGTGAGCAGAACCAAAAGAACTATTTATATGATAACCATAATATAGTGAAGTAAAAAAAAATTAAGGCTTAAAAACTTTGATCAATGAAATATCCAGCTATAATTGCAAAGCACCAATAATGAAATATGCTACCCACCTCCTTAAAGAAAAGTAATAGATTAAAGATACAAAACATTCATACATTTCTGTACATTGCTAATGTGGTAATTTGTTTTGCTTGAATATGCATGCTTATTACAAGAGTTTTGTTTTTCCCTTTTCTTTTCCCAATGGGGGTAGGTGAGAAGAAAACTAATGACTATTCATTGTAATAAAAAAGTTTTTTTTTAATTAAAAAGAGCCTATAAAAGAACATTTTGCTAAGCTCAAATTACTTTTTCCCCTCAATCCACAAGCAATGAATAGGGTGTTATCATATTTTCTATATCTTTCAGTCAATAGTGATATGATAAATATTTGGTTCCTTGTCGAATATCACTTATAAAAGGTTACTTGTTCTCTACTAATGCTCTAATCAATCATCTAATTGAAGATACTCAATTCATGTAAAGATATCTTTTATAAAGATTTGTATAAATGGGAGAATAAGCATATAGATAGAAAGTTAACAGCATTCCTTTTTAAGTATTAAGAAAGTCTGAAATTTTTTTCCACAATCCTTGTTATATATCCTTCAGATACCTTTGTATATCAGTCCTTCAATGCTCATACAACTGTGTTGTTTTAACAAAAATCTCCTCCACAAAAACACAATGTAGCTGTTTCCCCCACATTTATTCTCCTTAGTGTCATTTCTATGTCCATTATCTGCACATCAGGGACAGTGACATTAGGGTCCAACTGGTATGTCCACAGTCTTTGATGGAGAATCACTTATTATAGTAATTTTTGCAAATCTTTTCCATTTTTCTTCTGTTTATAATCCTCAGTATGTGTCCTTAAATGCCCATTGGGTGACTTTGCTTCATTGAATATATTGCCAAACTCTCTTTAAACTGTGATTATCTTCTAATGCTCCCCATTACTTTATGAGATAGTATGGCTCATAATTATCTCCCATAAAAAGTCAATTCAGTGTAGTCAATAGGGCACCAGATTTGAAATCAGGAAGAACTGGGTTCAAATCTCACCTTAGATTCTTATTAACTGTGTGACTTTGGACAACCCACTAAATTTTTTTGAGGCTCAGTTTCTGCGTCTTCAAAATGAAGGGACTGGTTTTAATGACTTATAAGGTCCCTTCCAAATCTATGATCCTATAATGTCTTGGTAAAATTTTATAAAATCAGTGTTGTCTTTGCCAGTCATCCCTCTCCATTCATTAAGTAAGATGTTTTCTAGGATGCTTTCTGAAATCTTTCATTCTCCTCATTTTATCAATTAATGTATGTTAGTTAAACTTTTATATAAAATTATTCTAGTTAGTATCAATGTCACTCCTCTTATCCATTTCCTGTTTTTTCATTGTACTTCTTTCAAGCATTGTTTAACATTGAGTTGTTTCAATTATATGTCACTTGTTTTCTTATTACTATTCTTATTTTTGCTAAATCTGATTTTAGCTCTGACAAACCAATGTTCTGACTATTTATTTATAAATGGCTGATTCAGAGATAACTCCCACATCAAATTTTTTTTCTTCTTGTCTATTAAAGTAGTATGTTTCATTTTACATCTCATGCTTTCAAAATTCCTGCTAGAGAAATCAGATAAAGGGAAGTGTTAGTCAATACACCTTGATCAATTAACTTCTTCCCAATCCAGTTAATGTAATCAGAGAAAGTATGAGGTAGGTAACAGAGAAAATAAAATGTTAAGATTATCAAAAGTTTTACTGTGTTACCCCTTTATGGGATGTAAAAAAATTCTCTAATGAAAAATACACTGAATTAGGGAGCATGTAACAATTGGATGGCAAATAATTGATCATATTCCTGGTGGCTCTTGAAAACTGAAATACTCTCTAGGAGTTGATAATGGAGATTAGATACAATGCTCACTTGTGAGTATGACTTACGGCAACATAGAAGAGAGCCAGCTATGGAGGAACAATAACCCAGTTCTTGAGAATCATTCCTGTCCTCCCAACCTTCAGGCAGGGAAAGGGAGAATTTCAGTCTTCTTTTTCTCCTTCCTCCTTTCCCCTATCAATAACAATGTCTTGCAGGCGGACTTTTTTGCCCAGTAGGAATCATTACACACAAGAGAGAGTAAATCCTGTGGATCAAGGCAGGAGGGTTCTGAGAGGGCTGCCCTTGACCTTCGGTAGTTTGGCTCTGGAGAGAGCCAGGCCCAGGGAGCCCAGATGAGTGATATGACTAGCAATGAACCTGTGACACGAAGGAGTAGCATGAGGACACCAGACAAAGGGAAAGGACATCAGTACCCTGCTGTACAGGACGTGTGTGTTGCCATGGTCATATATGTGTTCCCTAAGTATGTGTTTCTCTATTAGAATACTTTGCATATGCCTATGCTTACCACTGATACTGTGTGTGCTTATAAGAAAATGTACCACAAATTTACGATGGGAATGCTTTGTTAATATTGTTTCTATAATTCCAACTCAGTAAAAATGTCTTTGCTTTGAGCTAGTTGTGTCCTCTAGTTCAAGGCTTCTTAAACCTTTTCCAATCAAAACTCCTTTAGCGTTCCTTAAACTGTGCATCGCCACCCCATATGGTGTTGAGTCTAGTTCACCATTATGGGGATAAATTACTCATGGTGTCTTATAAGCTGTAGTTTAAGAAGCACAAAGCACCTTAAACCCGAGGATAATTACCTCTCTGGAAATACAAAAAGTGAGAGTTGGGGTTGTATACTCCAGAGGAGGTACTACATATAAAAATCATACAAAACAAAATTAAAATAGAATGGAAAGTTATATTTTTCACAGTAATGCATAAAAGAAAAATTATTAGATAGACATGGACTAGAAAGGATCATAAAAGGCAAAATAGGTCTGTTATATAAAATTCAACAACTTTTGTGCAAATAAAATACATAAAGCTAGAATCAGAACAAAAGTTACAGTCTGGAGGAAAAATCCTCATACTTTATAATTGTGAAACAGTTCTGACAGTCAAAATCCATAGGTAATTGACAGAGAACTATAATATTAGGAGGCGTTCCTTACTAAACAAATAGTTAAAAACATGACTAGTAATCAAAAGAAGTACAAATAATCAATAGCTGTCTGAAAAATATTGGAAATTGCTAAAAACCAGAGACATAAACAAAGATTAAAATAACCCAAGGTCATTACCACACATCCATCAAGCTAGAAAAAACACTGAAGGATAGTATTGTTATTGTTCAGTCATGTTCCACTCTTCATGATCCCATGGACCATTCTATCCATGAGTTTTTCTTGGCAAAGGTACTAGAGTCATTTGCTATTTCCTTCTCCGGTGGATTAAGGCGAACAAAGGTTAAATGACTTGCCCATGGTCACACAGCTAGTAAGTGGTGAGGCTGAATTTGAACTCAGGTCTTCTGAGTTCACTTAGCCACCTAGCTGCCTCCAAAGGATGGGATATCTCATTAGAATAGTAAGATATGAAGGACGCATGCTAATTCGTTGTCTCTGGAACTGTGATTTGATTCAACTGTCATGAAAAGCAATTTGGACTTACATGGAAAAACATAACTAAATGGTTCTTACTCCTTGAATTAGAGATTCTACTATAAGGATGGTAAGAAAAGAGCCATATTATAGAACATCCCCCCTATGCTTCAACTTGCATTCCCATTCATGGTTTGGGTTATCAGAGTGCATCTATTGCTTTGGGTTCTAGGGATGATACTATGGGTCTGCATTCCTAACACTATAACCTACAAGTCCTCACCAGTATGCTTGCCATTAACAACTGTCCATTAGACATAATTAGCTCTGAGTGAAGCAAAGCATTAAATAATTGGCATTGCAAGAAAAAAATTAAATAAAAAATTGTCATGACCACAAACCCTGCAGGCAATTTTCTTACAAATACACATAGCATTCATGAAAAGAGTGGGCTCAAACTTAGAGTACAATAGTAGGGAGGCACATTTTTAAGATACATTTGTGACTAGGATAACCTCTAACCCCTGGTACTGTATCAGGGCCTGGAATTCTGCATAGTGTCTCCACACAGGAAAAGAGTAAATGCAATATTTTTTTGGAGGTTGCTCAGCTGAATTCTTAGCATGTACTCATCTCCATAATTTCTTCTTTTCTTCCAGGGACCTTGTTCTTCCTTTGAGTGACTGACTGTTTGTATCTATATCAGTCTGGAATATGTCTATAATTCTTTAATTGGGCTTCAACTCTCTTCAACTGGCAGACTCTTGAACTGTTGGATGGGGTGTATCCTGCTCTGCTGCCAAATGTATTGACCAATAAGGAGGAAGAGAAAAGTTCCCTCTTCTCCCTTCCCACTCTCAGAGAAATATCTCCTCCACAAAATGTTCCCATGCCTAGAATTTCTCCCACTCTCAAACTGTTGAAATTCATCCAGGGCTTAGCTATTCAAAGCCCTCAGGGGGCATTGTTAATTTGTTTGCTTAGCCAATTGTTCCCTTCTTGATTCAGAGAGGTGTTTACATCTCATAAAGGGATCACAGGGATCATTTGGCATCTCATTCTAACCCCATTAAAACTTCATCATGTGTGGCCATGTCCTGTGACTACATCAATTGATCTGGGGGAAAAAGGGAAAGAGTTACATCCCTTCTTCATTAGATAGAGAAAAATTTCATAACAGTATTATTTATGATAGAAAGAAGCTAGAAAAAATATATCCAGTCAGCCAACAATTGGGGAAGGAGTGATCAAATTATGGTATAAGAATATGATGGAAAATCATTGTACTCTAAGGAATATAAAGACTTCATTTTTAAATGGGAATCTTCATTTGAAATAATGGGGAATGAAGAAAGCAAAGCAAAAGAATAATATACGGAATCACTAAGACATTGTGAATTAAGCCATAGAGGCAAGGCGTGTAAACTCTTGGCTCTAATGTGATAATCAATTTTAGTACCACACCACAAAGGACATGCCAATTCTTTCTATTAATAATTTACAAACTTTCTATGAAAATGTATTTTATAAGGTTACTAGTAGGGGTATTTGTTGGAATGTGAATACTCCCTTGGAACAAAATGTATTAATTTTCTGAGAGAGATAGACAGACATATTATGGGGGTGGGGGGGAAGAGAGAGAGAGAGAGAGAGAGAGAGAGAGAGAGAGAGAGAGAGAGAGAGAGAGACTAGCCTCTAAGACAAGGAAAAGAACTAGGAAATCAGTAAACTGAAAAAAATTAAGCACAAATAATATAGTATTAAATAACATAAAATCATTTTAAAGGAAATGAAGGAGTCTCTAGTGTCAATGAATAAAGATAAGCCTTTTTAAGTAAAGAAAGATCTCTTGTCTGTAAGCAAAGATCTAATCTCAACAAAATGGAAGTGCAACCATTTGATAACCAAAGTAAAAAAGAAGTAGAAGGTTGTAGCAAATTTCATGAAGAAGAATCAAAGAGAAATCAAAATTCTTAGGTCCAAATGTCAACAGGACAAAATGGCAGAAGATATAGCAAAATATGAACAAAGGACAAAGCAGCTGCAAAGACCTGAAAACACTGTGGGCAAAGATATCAAAACTTGAACAAAGAGGCCAGAGAGATTATCTAAGATCAAGTTAGATAATATTTGTAAAGCACTGCAGCAGTGTCTAGCACATAATAGGTACCTAATAAATGCTTATTCCTTTTCCCTTCTAAGAGTCATTAGATTACTTGAAAAATACAAAGAAAGTGTTTAATTATTGTTTTCTAGAACATTACTCAAGAAAATTCCCAGAATCCTTAAAATTAAGGGACAGACCATATAGCAGAATAGAACTCACCCTCTTAGAGAGAAATGTCAAAATCAACTTATCCACATACATTTTTATCAAAATCAAGAGTTTTACCCATAAAGAGGGAATCTTACAAGTGGTTTAGAAGAAAAATATTACCTATCAAGCTTCTCTAATTAAAATCACACAGAATATTTGCCCATCATAAGAAAACACAAAAAGGCAAAATACGATTTACAGAAAGTCAAAGGAAATTGAGCTTTGTCCTAAGATCTTCTAACAAGTTAAGCTTGTTAGAAAAATATATGAAGATTTTTATGCATATATCTTCAATCTCAAACTCCAAATTCACAAATATTTTAAAGAAAAGAAAATCTCGATAAAGCATTTAATATAAAAATCAGCCCAGGAAAAGGCCTGTCAGTAATTACTAGAGAAGCAGTACTAGTTGATATGCCAAGTCATAGTGGAATTCAGGTAAAACTCTGAATCACTAAATCAGTAGATATATATTTCTTGAAAAAGCTACATAGGGTAAATTGGCTCATAGTTGAGATATTAGGAACTGAAATTTCTTTAGAGAGTAATAGGGAAGAAAGGAGTATGGAAAATGGTACCACAGCTACTTGGTATGAGCAAAAATATAGAGGTTTTGCTATGATCTGAATGATATTAAGTGATGTAGGGGGTAAATGCTAAGAATTGTAGGGAGAATTGTATTTAATTTTATACCCATGCATTTGTAAGAATGAGATCAGCCTAGATAACCCTTCCAAGTCACTTCAAGTAAGATGCTAAGCCCTGGTACCATGTTTGGGTGAGAACATTTCACAATTGAATCAATCAATCAATAACTAAATCCCCACCACTGAATGCCAACTACTAAATCAACCAGAAGTATGAACTAGGCCTGGTCATCTCTGTTCAATCAAGGCATTTCAATTGAGCTTAAAAGCAAATTAAGACATCCGTTTGGATTGTTTGGAGGATGTGGTTATGCCTTATGGTGCTTGCATAAAACCAGTAAACTAGCTTAGAATTGAAGATTTGGGTGTTTAACACCTTAGAGTTGGAGCCTTCCAGCCAATCCCCTGAAAAGGAATCTCTAAGGAGAATGCGAAAGGAAAAGGGCCACAGCTCCAGGCTCTTTGACTTCATTTTCCTCCCCCCTTTTCCTGCCCTTGCCACTAGAAAAGAACTTCCTGAATTTAGGAGGACCAGAGGATTTAGACTGTCTTAGGTATCCCACTAGCATCCTTGGGAAAACAATGGCTGATTGCAGCTTCTGCATTAGGAGCCCAGGATGGATTTGCATGTAATGAGGAAAGGGAGATCCAATGTTCTACAAGGAAACAAGCAGAAAAACTATATGACAATTCAGGGGAATCTTGAAGAAGACTCCAGTAAAAAAAAAAAAACAAAAAAAACCAACAACAACAAAAAACCATTTAGAAGACCTATCAGTTACCATTTGCCACATGTGTTCTCTAAGCTTGAAACCACTTTCCCCAAAGCTCTGTCTGTACTTGTGGGAGAGGGTTACAGACATAGACATTTTTGGGAGAGGAGAAGGTTTTAATTAACTATATCACCACAGTAAATAAGTATTTCTAAAAGCTAATTGCTGATAATATTGTGAGATTAATAATCAGTTGGGACCGAGATTTAGCATTAGAAGGACATCACTTTGCAGATCTATCAGATCTATCCCTAGAATCTTATGGAAGATAGAGTAACTACCCTGGGGACTCAGCCCGCCACAGCCAGCCACAGTGTGGGTTGGGAGAGAAACTCCAGAGCATATGCTATGCATATATAATGTTATGATCTTGTGATATTCTCAATCATGTTAATGTTTGATGAATTTGATGAACAAGGGGTGAAAAGAATTGGCTAGATTAATTAAAATGGGCATTTAATGTAGTTAACATTTAGCATATACATTGTACATCGTAGGGGAACATTGATGACAAAAAAAACCCACTTCCTAACATCTCATATAAATTCTCTCAGTTTTGGCTTAAATACATGTCCTCTGGTTCTACTGTTAGGAAATGGAAAACATCTGGTGCCTATCCTCTACACAATAATTAATATATTTTGTTAGAAAGAGAATAGCAGCCTTAGCTTTTTCTTTTTCTAACTAAATGATCTCTAATTCTCACAGCCTTTGTTAATCAGTTCTTTTTTCTAGTCACTTGATCCAAGCACTCAGGTCAAGGTGATTAAAAATAGCAAATGGATCTGTCAGTGGTTCCAGCTTCATTTGTCCAAAAATTCCTTCTGTAATATAAGAAGTGAGCCAGAATGTACTCCAATTGCTCCCTAACATGGCGAGGTAGAGTATACATTTAAGGTAGAGTGTACAATCCCTCCAATCCATGACACACGCTCCCGGACCCCACCAAGTGTCTACTAGTAAAGTTGCCTGTTTTGGAAGGAGCAAGCCACGGGTTTTTTTGTTTGTTTTGGTTGGGGATATTTAATTTTGGGGTGGGGGACAACAGAGTTTTCACTATAATATACTATGTAGTCTGCAGATTCCAATGTATCTGGGATTTGGAGCTTGGAGGGAATGGGGGTGGAGAACAGTACAACTACCTTGCTCCAGAAAGTGAAAGAAGCTGGTTAATACTCTCTAGCACTGTGTTGTCCAAATCTCGCTGCTTCTAATTTGGGAGACGGAAGGAGCAGGGGATTCTAATACTTCAGGGCATTACTTCTAAGAGCTATAGATTAACTCCTACACTTCATGAGACAGGTCTTGCTGTCATTCATTGTTGCTTCATCCATGACATCAAAGTTAATTAAAGAAAGTCCTGAAAACTACAACACCATAAACTCAGAGCATTCTTCTCTAGTAGAAATTAAATTTCATGGACGATGAGGGTCCTGACCTCTTTTGTAGTAGGGTATAGAGAAAATGTGAAAAACATTTGTATCATACACAGTCCCCTTGAATTTTGACCTAGACTGCTCTATTTACATCTTTCATCTTCAGAATGCACCATCATAATTTCCCAAAGTTATTACTCAGAACACACCCCTCCTACATTTCAGTTTTATTACCCTCATTTTAGGGATGATGAAATGGAAGCACAGAGCAGTAGCAATTGAGCAAACCAAGAGAGGTTGTGATCAAGCCCCAGAACGCTAAATGCTTTTCTGAACATTTTTTGCATTCCTGATAATAGTCCTGGCTCTACTGAGAGACAGTTTTTCTGGCTATCCTGCTCCCCTCCATTAAATCTAAAGATAGAAATACTTACAGATAGATACACACACAACAATGTCAGTTGGTTAATTAACAATAGCTAAATAGCATTTATATAATATGTGCCAGTCTCTGTGCTAAGCCCTTTACAATTTTTATCTCATTTGATTTTGACAATAGCCCTGGGAGGTAGGTGCTATAATTATCCTCATTTTATGGTTGAAGAAACTGAGGCAACAGTAACTTCCCCAAAGTCACAGAGGTAGGAAGTGTGTCCAAGGCTAAATTTGAACTTAGGTCTTCCTGACTCCAGGTCCAACTCTTTCTCCACTGTACCACCTAGCAGCCTTCCCTTGTAACCAGTCACACAGGCCAAAGAGACTAATGAATCTCAGTTTTTGGATTTCTTTTTGGAGGGGGAAAGGTAGGGCATTTGGGGTTAAGTGATGTGCCCAAAGTCATACAGCTAATAAGTGTGTGAGACCGGATTTGAACTCAGGCCCTCCTGACTCCAGGGCTGGTGTTCTACTCACTGTGCCACCTAGATGCCCCTGAATCTCAGTTCTTATCCAACATTCTCTCTGCTTTTCTAGCCCTCCTTCATCCTCTAATAGTTTGAAAAGTGCAGCCCTAAATGCCTGACTGAAACAGAGCAACAAATTAGAAGATAAGCCAGAAAAGAAAGACAGGAATGAGAAGGAAAAAGTCATGGAAGCCAACAGGAAAATAATCATGGAATTTTAGAGTTCAGAGTCCTTAGAGTTATCTATATCAACCCCCCTCATTTTACAAACAGGAAAAACTGAGTAACACAGAAAGAAAGTAATTTATTGTATAAATCACACAGGTAGATTCTTCAATTATGCATAGAGTTGGGACCAGGTCTCCAGGACTCACTGACCAGTGTGTTCTGCATTGCACCACACAGTGTCAACAGGTTAAGTGCATAAACCATGCAGAGATCAAGGAAGATGAGGACAACAGAAAGACTACTGAATTTGTCAAGTAGCTCATGAATGGCCTTTGAGAGACAAATTGCAGTGGGATTGTGGTAATAGTTTGCAGAGCTTGGGTGTAAATAGGTGGTGATGAAATAGGGTAGTAAGTGCAGACTACTACTAAGTTTGGCACTGAAGGAAAAGACCAAAAAAAAAGATTTTTTGTTTATTTGTTTGCTTAGGGCTAGACAGTAGGAGACCAGAGGTAGAGAGGAGTTGAAGATGTAAGAGAAATGAGGTGTCAGTTTTGATTTATCATTTTTGGATCCATAGGACCAAGCACAGTACTTTAGAATAACAGACACTCAATGAGTATTTGTTGAATTGAACTGGATTTGTTGAATTTAGGGATTCAAAGTCCCATGGAGCTACACAGGAAATGGGATTAACAGAACATTGTAGAAGGTCAATCTTTTAAAAGAATCTAGTTCATGGCATTAAGCCTGCTAGATGCATTTTGGTATATTCCTACAGTCTCAGTAGCACCGATTCCTCCTCTGGAGGTAAACATAAAGATCTTTTTTATAATCTGTATTCTACAGCACATCTTGAGTTATTCTATCTCTTCTGCATTGGTGAAAAGCAGCTAGATAAAGGGGAAAATAAGATCAGGGAGAGGAGAACCATTTTGGAGGAAACAGCAAGAATTAGAATATCAAAGATAATGGATAATCCATAGCTAGTGAAGAAACAAGTGGCTTTTGTGAGTGTTGAAAACCTTCCATTTGAAGTCTAAGACCCTGATTTGTTAGTTATTCAACATATCCAGTTCATACACCTAGGTAACCAAGCCACAGAGGCAATATTGTGATGTAAGGTCATTTGTTCTTTTACTGAGGGAGCACTGTTCTTTCAAGTACGTCGCTTCTCAGATATGGGAGAGCAAGCCAGGGCCCCCACTCTCAATTAGCTGTCATAATTCTTTTTCATATATCAGTGGAAGGTTTGATATTTTCATTTTCCTGGGGGACTAGGAAAGCTACCATAAGTGTGACCCACAAGAATGAATTTTTAATTGTAGCATTTCAAGACACCATATCAAGCCAGCTCCCTAGCCTACCTGATCATATGGTAGCTCTTATTAAGTGGCTACAAACAGAGTACATAAGATGCTCTCCATCTTGATTATACAGGAGACAAGATTTCTACTCCCAAATTAATTGTGCTTATGTTTATAATCTACTAAAAATCGGAGTTCAAAGCTAAGCTAGCATGGAATCAAAAACGAATGTAACCCCATTTAGAGCCAAGAGCCTCTTGTGAAAACCAACATTAGGAGAAAATAAAGACATTCATTTGTGGAAAAGCTATGTTACTAAAGATATCAGTATACTTGTGCATCCTGAATTCAGAAAATGATTTAGTCAAGACAGTGCCTTTCCTCCACCCATCTTACATCCTCTCTTCTCTGTCTTAGTCTGAGAATTACCAAAGACATGTCCTACCCTCTCCCATTTCCTCTCCTTGGTCAGAAGGATTATCACCAATTTGGGGTGCATCTGGTAGCCATCTTCGCTGAAGGACAGATTCCTCCCCTCAAAAGTGACATTGATTAGATACCTAGGAAGATAAAAAGAGAAAGAGAAAGATTAAGCATGGACACAGGCATATCAGAAACAATATTATAAAAATCTTATGTATTGCCTCTCCAACTCTGATCTGTTAGGGAGCTAAAGTGAATATATATCAAGATAGAAAAAAGTACAAAGATTTAGAACAATATATAAGGAGAACAGTGGGAAGTAGGACCAGTAAAGGTGGAGAAATGAACTTTCAAGTAATAAAGCAGAAAAAAGAAAATAAAGATGAACAATAAGAAACAGAAGGGATACACAGTGAAATTACAAGAGAGTATGAGAAGGAAAAATGAAGAAAATACAAGGAAAATTGACAAGAAATAAAAACTAGAAAAAAAGGAAGGCAAATGTAGGAAAAAATGAATGCCAAAAGAATTTCTCTTTTTTTAATTGTGAGCAAACAACCATGCTACGTGAAGTCTAACATTCGTAAACACTTTTGAATCAAATAAATTACACATCAAGGTTAATCTGATACATATTTAATAATATATATTATTAACATTGTGCTGCATGCTAATCGAGCGTAAATTGAAAGGGCATAAATTGTGAGGAGGTCTCAAAAACAAATTTAATCGATTTCACAGTTTTGCTAATTCTGTTCCCAATTGGTTAAATCTTGGACAGGAAACAGCTTTGCTTAAGGCCTAGGTTATTTGTAGTTACATATCACTTCCCAGAATCACAGAGTTGGGAGGGATTCTAAAAGAAACCCAGTCCAACCTGTACCTTTATCCTCACTATAGCATCAGGGTTGCCAGATGCTGAGGAGGCAAAAGCAGGGGGGTTTTAAGAGCAAAAATAGAGAGCATCTCTGCATCAGCTGAAGGAAAGAGATAATTGGAAGAAGAAGAAATATGCTCTCTCAGGATCTTCTGAAGATAGCCGACATCCATAATTCATGAATATTCAACTATATATAGGCCTCCTCAGTTCTCTGGCAGAGCACATCAATAAACCAAAAAAATCAACAAGCATTTATTAAGCACCTACTATGGACCAGGCATTATGATAAGCTCTGAGAGTAGAAAGACAAGAATGAAATAATCCCTTTTTTCAGGAAGCTTACATGTGAGAAAATACACACAAGTGTATGTATATCATATATATACATATGTATATATCACACATATTTATATATAAAATAAACATATGTGGAAAAATATTAAAAGATATAAGGAAGAGGAAAGAGGAAAAGCAGTAGAAGTTATGGGAAATCAGGAAAAACATTATAAAGAAGGTAGTGCTAGAGGTGTGCCTTGAAGGAAGTGAGAGATTTAATGAGGTGGAGGTGAGGAAGGAATGCTTTCCAGGCAAGGGAGAAGGCCAGTGCAAAAAGAAAGAGATAGGATATGGAATACCACGAATCAGGAACAGAGAAAAGTCCAGGTTGGCTGACTTGTAGAGTATGAGAAGATCGAACGAAATTGGGGCCATATTGTGAAGATCTTTAAAAGTCAAAGAGAAGAGTTTATTTCTTATCCTAGAAGCAATCAGGAGTCACTGCAGGGTGTTGAGTTAAGGGAGTAACATGGTCAGATCTGTAATTGAGGAAAATAAATTTGACAGCTATATGAAATCACAATAGTCTAAGTAAGAGGGGGATGAGAACCTGGACTCTTGAGGTTAAAGTGTTAGCAAAGAGAAAGGGATAGTTTTCAAAGATGTTAAGGAAGTAGAAATGGCAAATTTTATTGAGTGACTGAATATTTGAGATGAGATAGAGTGAGGCATCAATGATAAAGCTAAAGTATAAAATGAGGAGGCTAGAAAGATGGTGAGGACTTTGACAAGAATAGGGAAGTTTGGAAGAGAGGTGAGTTTAGCTAGGGGAAAGATAATGAGTTTTGTTTTGGACATACTGAGCTTGAGATATCTCCAGGAAATCCAAATTGAAATGTCAAATGGGAAGTTGGTGATGTGGGGCTGGAGTTCAGATGAAAGACTGCATTGAATATATAGATCTAGAGTCATCAGCATAGATATAATAATTAAACCCAAAAGGATGAAGTCATTAAGAGAAAAAATGTAGAAAGAGAAGGGAGCCCAGAACTTTTGAGAAAATACTCACATTTAGGGGACAAGATATGGATGATCATCAGCAAAAGATATTAAAAAGAAGTGGTCAGACAGATAGGAGAACCTAGAGAGAGTACGGTCATGAAAAGACAAAGTGAGTATCCAGGAAGAGAAAATCATGAGGAGTTTTTAATGTGACAGAGAAGTGAAAAAGGATGAAATCTAAGGGAAAAAAACAATTGGATTTGGCAATTTGGACAGAACAATTTTATTTGAGTGATGAGGTGAGAAGTCAGAGTACAAAGTGTTAAGGAATGAAGGAGAGGAGAGGAAATAGAGTTCACCAATACAGACAGCTTTTTCCTAGGAGTTTAACTGATAAAGGGAGGAGAAATATATAATATAATATAAACTTAGATAGGGTCTAGTAGATGATTTTTAAGGCTGGAGACTTGGACATGTTTGAAGATAGTAGGGGAAAAAACTAGAATATTAAGAAAGATTAAAGGTTAGGGAAGAGAGGGGTGACGACAGGAAAATTTACTGGAGGAAACAGTAGGGGATGGGATCAAGGGTGCATGCAGAGAGGGTTGGTTGGTACAAAAAGAAGAGCTACTTAATTATCAGAGTGGAAGAAAAGAGAGAGTGGAAGGTGACGTCAAGGGGTTTTTGGATGAATACAAGGATAGAAGAGGGAGTACATGCCAAATGGCTTCACTTTTCTCAGTAAAGTAAGAGTCAAGGGCCTCAATCGAGAGGAGAGAGGGAGGGGGAGACATAGGAGGCTTGAGGAGAGAAGAGGTTTGCAAGAGTTTCTGTGGGAAATAAGGAATCAATTAGAAAGGAATAAGATTTCTACACTGCTTTGAGGGTCCACTTGAAATTACATAACATACATTTGCAGTGTCAGTGTAGATGTACGCCTTGCACCAACTTCATTCAGCAGCACATAAATAGAAGTCGATGAGGTGGATGACAGAAGGAATCTGGGGATGGGGTTTGTCAAGAGATAAACAGCAGAAAGACAGAGGGGCAATAGATTCCATGGGTTAAGATGCTTTAGGAGTCTCCAAGAGTGTACCTACCCAACTCCATGTGTTGGGAGCTAAGTCAGGGCAGACATTCTAAAGTTCACCTTTAGAAGAAGAGTACCTTATCTTTTGCAGTGAAAGCTGAATACACTTTCTTACTTGTCAAAAATCTGAATTCTCACTTTAAAGACATCAAACACAGTTGTATCTTTTCATTTGTCAGGTCCCTGATTCTCGCTCTTCTTAAGAGTTTCCCATTCTTCATGAGCCAATATTTCCTACAAAATGTCAGGCCATTACATCCTACCTATGTTTATTCCAAAATCTTTTAAATCTGCTTTCTTAAAGTCCACTGTCCATCTGACCTACACTATGCCTGGAGGCTCTCTCCTTTCACAAACTGTAATACAGTTGATCACTCCAAAAGCCTGTTTTGAGACTTTGACAATCAGTTCCTAGTAGATCACAATTAAATGGAAATGGAATCAGAATTAATGGAAATTTGGAAATGGAAAAAGTGGAAATTTAATTAATGGAAATTTAAAATTAATTTAAATTAAATAAAATTAAATAAAAAATAAAAATAAAATTAATTAATTAATGAAATTTAAAATCCATAGTGCCCTTGAGAGGTCAGGGCAAGCACCATATTCATACAAGAGGCCTTTTTTGTCTTCCTCCTCACCTCAACAGCTGCTAATACCTCCTTCTAATAAAAGCACCAACCTTACCCAGCTGTTGTGAGAACCAAATGAGAGAATATTTGCAAAGTGCTTTACAAATCTTAAAGTGAGCCGTCATCATCATTATTATTAGAGAGAGTGGAGGAGAGGGGAGAGAGAGCATGATCTAGTAGAGAGAGAGCTGGCCTTATGACAAGGGAAGTCTGCATTCATGTCCTCCTTCTTCCACATGTTGGCTATGTGATCTCGGTCAAGTCACTCCATGTGCCGAGAACACTCTCTAAGACTTCAAGTTGCAGAGAAACTGCCAACTTTCATTGGTAGAAGCAGTTCCTCATGGGAGACTGCCAATATAAATTAAATTTATATTTAGGTCTATTTATTAAATAGACCTATACTTAGGTCTATTTAAATTTATATCAGGTCTAGTCCCCATCTTACACTTATACAAATTGTCTCCTTCTGGAGAATGTAAGCCATTTGAAGGCAGAGACTGTATTATTTATGTACTAAGCTGGTGCACAGTGGGTGGAACAAAGGAGACACTTAACAAAAGGCTTCCTGATGGTCTAATTGATTGTGTTGTGTTCGGTTATCAGTATTACATATTGGGAAAGATATTGATAAACCGGAAATCGTTGATAAAAGGGCAATGAGGATTCTGAAGGCCTTGAGTTCACAGTGTAAGGACCAGTTAAAGGAACTGGGAAGGGACTATAGGAAGGAAGGAGAAACATGAAGCATTTGAAAAGCTAACATTGAATACGAAATAAACAATCTCCTCAGCCCCAGAGCACATAATGAGAGTAATGAGTGGGATGATGAAAGAACAAAGTCAAGCTGGATGTAGAAAACTGCCCTAACAGCTTGCTATCTGAATTAGAAAGTGTTACTTCAGGAGGTAATAGATCCTTCCCTGATGGAGTTCTTCCAGCAGAAGGTAGATGACAACTTGTTGTCAATATAATTGAGCTGGGCAGTACTATGGATAGAGTATTGGACCCAGCATCAGGAAGACATGAGTTCAGACTATGGGCAAGTCACTTGGCCTTTGTTTGTTTCAGTTACTTCAACTGTAAAATGATCATAATAATAGCACCTACCTCCCAGGATTGTCATGGGATTAAAATGAAGTAATATTTGTAAAGTGATTTGCAATCCTTAAAGCATTGTATAAATGCTAACTAACTGAATAGATGGTGTAGTAAATTACCTTGTAGGGATGATTCTTGTTTAGGTATATATTAGACTAGATAATCTTAAAGGTCCCTTCGAATTCAGAAATTTCGCAATTCTGAGAGATACCTTCATCCTAAGAGCTTGGAGGAAATGGGGAGAAGTTCAAGCCAGCTACAATTGGCTCACACCCATACATACCTTAGAGGAATGGTTCATAGGGTTGGGCCCCATGTTAATCCAGCATAGCCAAGAAAACGTGTGCTCTGGGCTGTTATATTACAGTGTTCATATTGGCACACATGTTCAGATTAGCAAGAACTATGTAGGTAATTTAGAGGTGTGCCAGTGAAATCCTCCCTGCCACCTGCACCCTAATCCCCACCCCATTTCACTGCTGGCTGCTATGATCTGATAATTAGCACATTCCTCACTAGAAAATTCCCAAAGGGGTGCTCATTACAACTGCATTAATGCAACCGTGCTAATGGTAATTAATGCTCCTTTACCATAACTACCTAAGAAATCAATATCGATTAGCTATGTGTTCACATGACATGTGCTTCTAAGCCTCATACCTGATGCTAACTAAAAGAGATGAATCCATTAAAAACTGGAAAGGTAAAGAAGATGCAATCAGAGAGAAGGTGTTGTCCAACTTGAGAGGGAGAGAGACACAAGGGAGCAATAGTCAAATAAACAGATGGAAGAACTATTTAATACATTTTAAGGAAAGATATTGATCACCAGAAGCCAGTAAAAAGCCTCTTTTCTCTACCTCATCGCACAAACTCAACATGCTACAATTCTAGGAACCATGTCCACCCACACAATCAAGTTGCCAGAACCCAGTCCCTTCTTGGTTGTCTAAAGTGGCTCTCTGGGCAGTATGGAATAGAGCCCTTGTGGGTTGCTCTCCCTATGGTCCAGTGTCTGTCTGGAAAAAACACAAACCTTTTATTCATGATCAACAGCTGGCTTCAGAGATATAAATCAAGGACAAAGTAGCCATAAAACCCTCCTTTTCAATTTAATTCAATAAATCCTACTGTGTGCCTACTGTGTGGAACAGACTGTGACAGGTGCTAAGTGGGTGAGATTTGAGAAGACTGAGGATTGGAGCATCACCATCTTGGAGAATTTACAATCTACAGAGTAGGGTGAGGGGGAAGATAAAGCAAGTATACAGATAACCACACTAGAAGGCAAAATATGATGAGTGACACAAGAGAGGTGTAAATGAAATGCTGCTTTGGTTTGTAAAAAAGTTAGCATTTGAATTGAGTCTTGAAAATTGGCACATTTTTAAGAAGTGGAATTCGATGGGTTGGGGGTGGGGGACGAATTGTACACAGAAAGAACAACATTAGTGAAGGCCCAGAGGCAAGAAAGCATAGGGTATCTTTTGGGAACAAGTAGTCCAATTTGGGTGAAGTGTAGCATATAGGTAGGTGAACAGTGAAATAGTCTGGAGGGATAGGTTGAAGACAGAGGATGGAAGTCCTTCAAAACTAGGATATGGAATCTACTTTGTAGGCCATGAGGATCCATTAAAGATTTTTGAACTGGGCAGGGACAAGTTTATGGATCTGTCTTAGCAAGATTCACCTACTCTCTAGTAGTATATATTTCTTCTCTTAAATATCATAAGAGGCCATATTAAAAAGTATACTTTAAAATGTACGGTCAGTATACAGTTCCAGACACTGAGGTCCTTACTCGAACCAAAATGCCAAGTATTCAAATTCTGCTTCAAAGGGCGCAACTCCAACAGGCTGGCCACATTGTTCAAAAACCAAATGCACACTTGCCAAAAAGACTATTTTATGGAGAACTCACACAGAGCAAGCATTCACATAGTGGTCAGAAGAAGTGATATAAGGACACTCTCAGGTTTCTCTCAAGAACTTTGGAATTGATTGTGTGACATGGGAGACACTGGCACAGGACTGCTCAGTATGGCATTACCATATCAGAGAAGGTGCTGTCTTCTATGAGCAAAGCAGAATTGAAACAGCTCAAAAAAATGCAGGATGCAGAAGCTTGAATATCCACCCCAAATGCTCACACAAATTATTTGTGCCCGACCTGTGGTAAGAGCATTCTGAGCTCATATTGGCCTGGTCAGCCACAGTCAGACACATTGAAATTTGACTCTAGCACAGTGATGTCATTTTGGTCTCTTTTGAGAACAAAGGACAACAACCAACCATATTTCTTAGTCTAGTATTCTTCAAACCTGTTTTTAAAAATTAATTATTCATTTGTGCTATATTAACTCATTTGTTATTAATTTAATAAGCATCAATATTAAATTAATTGATATGTATTAATAATTTATTATTATTAAGCTATGAAATTATGTTATAACTCCAGAAAGTGTCTGCTAATGAATGCTCTTTAGAGCCCCTTCTTTGGTGTATGAATTGATGCTTTTAACAAAGAAGTCAGAACTATACAACCAAGTGAGGGATGGTCCCTTCAAAATAGTCACCTTGAGAAACTATATACTTACTTCAATTCTGTTGCCATTGCCTAAAATATTGCTTGTATTCATCGGGTGGAGCCAAGATGGCAGCTGGAAAGCAAGGACTTGCGTGAGCTCCCTGCCAGGTCCCTCCAAAAACCTATAATAATGGCTCTGAACAAATTCTAGAACTGCAGAACCCACTAAATAGCAGAGAGAAGCAGGGATCCAGCCTAGGACAGCCTGGATGGTCACTGCATGAGGTCTATCATGCATGGAGCAGAGGGGAGTGGAGCCCAGTGCCAGCAGCGGCAGGACCAACCACACCAGGAGCCGGGTGGAACAAGCCCTAATGCCCTGAATCAGTGAGCTGTGGCAGTTACCAGACTTCTCAATCCACAAACACCAAAGACAACAGAGAAGGTTAGTGGGAAAAGCTGCAGGGGACAGGGTGAAAAGAGTTTGCAGTTTGGCCACCGCCCCAGGGGCAGCTGGGGGAGGTGCAGCTACAGAACTACAGCTGCAGTTACTTCTGGCCCCAGGCCCACCTGGTGGGAGGAATTAAGTGGTGGTCAGAGCAGGAGTGCAGAGCCTGCTTAAGATTTTCATCAGGTCCGCGTTGGTGATCCTTGAGGAAAGAGGAGTGCTGGTGTGGCAGAGCTGGCTGTATAAAAATTGCTCTAAAATCAACAGCGCATCCCCTCAAACTTAGAACAAAGTACTCTTTACACTACGAGCAGTCATGCCCCGCTGAAAAACTCAAGGGTCAAGTAAGTTTGCGGGGAATATGGCCAGGCAGCGAAAACATGCTCAGATTCAGTCTCAGACCTTGGAATCTTTCTTTGGTGACAAAGAAGACCAAAACATACAGCAAGAAGTCAATAAAGTCAAAGCGCTTACAACAAAAGCCTCCAAGAAAAACATGAACTGGTCTCAGGCTATGGAAGAGCTCAAAAAGGATTTGGAAAAGCAAGTTAGAAAAGTAGAGGAAAAACTGGGAAGAGAAATGAGAATGATGTGAGAAAACCATGAGAAAAATATTGAAGAAAACACCTTAAAAATAGACTAACTCAAATGGCAAAAGAGCTCCAAAAAGCCAATGAGGAGAAGAATGCCTTGAAAGGCAGAAGTAGCCAAATGGAAAAGGAGGTC
>CM053623.1:161587727-161619346 GCA_028646595.1 Phalanger gymnotis | reverse complement strand
AGAAGGAGGAAGAAGATAAAAAAGGGGGGACGATAGAAGGGAGGGTAGACAGGGGGAGGGGATAATCAAAAACAAACACTTTGGAAAAGGGACAGGGTCAAGGGAGAAAATTCAATCAAGGGGGATAGGTTAGGAAGGAGCAAAACATAGTTAATCTTTCACAACATGAGTATTGTGGAAGGGTTTTACATAATGATACGCATGTGGCCTATGTTGAATTGCTTGCCTTCTTAGGGAGGGTGGGTGGGGAGGGAAAAGGGGAAAGAATTTGGAACTCAAAGTTTTAAAAACAGACGTTCAAAAACAAAAAAATAATTTGCACGCAACTAGGAAATAAGATACACAGGTAATGGGCTGTAGAAATTTATCTTGCCCTACAAGAGAAGAAGGGAAAGGGGGATGGGAGGGGAAGTGGGGTGACAGAAGGGAGGTCTGACAGGGGAACAGGGCAATAAAAAATAAAAAAAAAATAAAAAAATATTGTTTGTACTCTTTTGGAACAGTATTCAGAAGCAGCTGCTAAGCTACGTAAAAGTACTGTTAATCATTTTATAAGAAGACATTGTTGCTTGCCAAAAACATTTGTCAGTTTGATCACTCACCTTTCATCAGAGGTGGCTCTGAATAAATTTTAGTAGTTTTCAAAAATCAAACCCACCTTTACAATATGGCACCAAGATCTGTGGTGCCTTTCATCCCAGACTGGGCTGTGGTCTATGATTTGTCACCACTGACATCAGCTTCAAACCAATAAACGTTTCAGTCTTTGCACTTGGATCCTAGTGCCTTAGCACAGGTCATGTTGATTGACTGATTAAACATGCCACAGACTTCCAGGGCAACCCTGAAAGAGCTCTGCATTTATTGTAAGCAACAGCAGCATCACTGGAATAAGTATACTCTAATCTATCTCTCATAGTGTCTATTCCATAACGATTTATTATTTCTGTATCTATTCTGAATATGCACTTATACATTTCCTTGTTGTGTCCCCATTTAGACTATAAGCTCCTTGTGAGTAGGCGCATTTATTGTATTTGCACTTCCATTGCCTGACATAGTGCCCAGCATATAGTAACACTTAATAAATGCATTTTAATTGATTAATTGAGTCCCTATGCACCCAGATATAGTGTAATTTCTCTGGAAAAGAAGTAGGGCAGATTTATATAATGACAAACCACCAGGCACTAGATTTTACCAAGGACAGCAGTCTACTTCTACCCCACTAGAAATGTGTTAGGAGACTAATAATCACCAAAAAAATTATGATTTTCAAAATGATTTTTAGATATATTATTTTATTTGTTCCCAGTAATAGCCCCACTAGTTAGATAGTATATTATCCCTATTTTACCGATAAGAAAACAGGGGCCAAGAGAGATGAAGTAGTTTAGGGGCAACTCAAAGTCATGTTTTTTAAACTAAATTAGTCTTCTTTCTTTTCCACCAAGCAATTAGAGGATGGACCATTGAATTTGGGGTGAAAGAAGCTGGGTCTCGTCCCACTTCTACTGCTTACTATTTGTGTGACTTTAAATTGCTTAACTTTTCTTCTCCTCCCTTTAAAGCTTGCAGGATTGTTAAGGTCTTTCCAAGATGTATATTCTACAAACCAGCTTCTCTTTGGGCTATTCTATAGGCAAATTCCTGATTGTCCTCTGGGGAAATTCAACCCTAGCAATAGCATGCTTGTCTGTGGTATGTATTGTGAACATGCCCATGAGATCATAAGCATTATTAGGTGAAGGACACTTGGCATCTCCACTTTACTTGCTGATAAAAGGCCATCAGTCTGATAACTTTTCACCTCAATCTTGCAGAATTTCATGCTGTCAGAGCGGTATTCATTGCTTTTCTTATCATTATTGGTTATGGCTATATTTAATTTCAGTGAAGTTCTCAGCAATGGGGAGTTAATTAGACATAATATTTTATATATGCAAAGCCTACTTCCTGGAGGACATGAAGGTAACTTGCCCAAGATTTAAAAGTCATAGTCAAAATAATTATTCATATTATATTGTTCCTCAAAGTTTACTATTCCTTTAAGTCTTTCCTTGATACATTATTGGGATGTGAAAGTTGTCTTGTATTCTCAAAAAAAATATACCAGCAAAAGTTAAGACTATGGCAGATCTTACCAACCTGGTATGCAAGCCTATTTTTGCTCTCCAAGAAACAACATACCTAAATCTAGGGAAGACCGCGATCAGTTGGGCCACAAAGTTGATTTATTTTGGTCATGGTAATTCCTGAGGATTGTGTATCAAGTTATTTTACTCTACAGTTGGTGGAGTGAGTGGGCTATTTGCCTCAATGAAGCTACAACTCACTGAAGAAAGTATTAAAAGCTTAAAAGGCACTTTCTTCATAAAGAACTTAAGATGTAGTTAGCACAAGTATGCTTTCCCCCATTTTACAGATGATACTGAGGCTCAGAGATTAATCAACTTGTACAGGGTCACATAGCTGAAAAGTGTCCGGGCCAGGATTTAAACCTTTGTCTCTTCTGATTGCAAGTCCAATGTTCTTCCCACTACATCTTGATAGTTGTTAACATATAGGAGTTATGGATTTGTTGTTGTTTGGGGGGGTATTTTTAAGACTGGATATCTCTGTCTCCCTCAGACTAGAAGTGTAGTGGACACTCATGGGCCCAATCCCACTACTGATCAGCATGTGAACTTGCTCCTTTTCAGACCCTGGATGGGGTGTACCTCCGTAGGTAGCCTGGTGGCTCCCCGGTCCTGGAGGCTCACACTATTGGTGCCAAATAGACCTTTAGTTTTAGATTTACTGTAGCTCAGAATTCCCAGGCTCAAGTGATCCACCAGCTTCAGCCTCCTCAGTAGGAGGGATTACAGGTATGCACCTCTATGCCTAGCTAAAGGAGTTCTCCAAATGTCTTTTCCCCTGACTTCTCAGAACTTATTTGAATACGGCATAATTCTCCCTTCTTCTACATGATGGTATTCCATAGGCAGGGCCATCTCCAGTCATCTTGATTTATATCTTGCCACTGGACTCAGATGGCTTGGGAGAAGAAAGTAAGGCTAGTGACTTTGCACACGCCTCCCTCACTTAAATCCAATTCACTTACAAGTTATGGCATCATTTTTCTGATGTCATGGTCCTCTTTGAGAAGGAAAGATAAACAACAACAAGGTATTCCTCAGAGAACTAACTTTGCTCCTTGTTAATGCCACATTAGTCAAAGGTGCTTTGTACGAAAAACCTATTTCTCAGTCAGGCAACTGAATTGAATCTGATCATGAGAAAGTGAATCTACCCTATCTCCATGCCCCAGAAGCCCTAGGCATCTTTCCTGTCAAGAGCTGGCAGAGTATCGTGGGCATCAGATGTGTTACTTGGCAGCAGCACAGGAGAGCAGAACTCTGGGGATAGAATGGGACAGTAGGACCAGGCTAAGAAATGTGAACAGGTTGAAGTTGTTTAAAAGCAAAAACTAAACTAAAAACAAACAAACAAAAATCAATTGCATATATTGAAAGGCTGTACTTAAAGGAAAAACATTTTTTTCATACCACAGTATTAAAATTCTCTTCCTGTTTCACAGATTGAACACTCAATGTATTGGAAAGTTGCCCAGTACAAATGATCATATCTTCTAGGCAGTGGTTTCAGTAGGCGAAAATGTCAAAAGCATAATGAGACTGTGTTTACCTTATGTATTTCTATTTCTTCATTACTGTCTAATTGCATTTACTAAGCACAGTCCTGTCCTTCCTATATCGTTTTTAGTTCCTGGTTGCACACTAGAAAAGAGTTATCAAAACATTTGACCCTCACTTGCAGCATAATTCTAATCAAAATAAACCCCAACTATACCTTTGTTCCTTTCTACATAGCCTGCTTTTGTGGAGGACTTGTACATATCAAGGGGCATCTTATGCATCTTTCCCCAGTCTTCATTTTTGTCTTCTTTCTCCTTTTCCTACATTTGACCCTTCCCCTCCTCAAGCCACTCCTTACATCCTCTTACCTTCAGGGCTCAAACAAAATCACTTCCTAATTGGTCTCTCTGTTTTAGGTCTCTCATTATCCCAGTCTATCCTCCATACAGTTGTCTAAGCACTTTTCCTTATGCACATGTCACTCTCCTACCAAAAAACTCTAATGGCTCTCCTTTTCCTCTAGCATAAACTATAAACTCCTCCATTTAGCTTTTAAGGCCTTTCAAAACATAGCCCTAACCTATTGTACAACCTCATTTTACTTTCTTCACCCTCTTGTGCTCTGAGATCCAACCAAGTTGGCAACCTCTCTGTTTCTCACATGGCACTCCATCTCTATACTGACCATCTCCCATGCCTATAATCATACTCTGTTCCATATTCTCATCATAGAATGCGTTACTTCCTACAAGATGAAGCTAAAGTAACACATGAATCCCTTCTTGATCCCCTGAAATACTAGTGTTTTCCCTCTGTAATTTGCTTCTACTTATCTGCTTTTCACTTATTCTCTTCATGCATGTTGGAGATATATATATATGTATATATATATATATATATATATATATATATATATATATATATACTTATTTACTCCCCTATTACTCCTTGAGAATAAGATTCATTTCATTCTTTTTATCTGTATCACAGAACCTGGCACAATGCCTGACCCACAGTAGGACACACCTTAATAAGTGCTTTTTGATTGTTGATTTATTGATATGCTATGCTACTACCCCACCAACCACATGCAAACATCCAATCAGCGATGGTGGTTGGACTACAGAGGACAAAGAAAGACACACTGCCCTGGTAAGGCCATGCCTGGAGTAGTGTCCTTTGTTCTGGACACCATATTGAGAGAAGGGCAATCCTATGGGAGGAAGGAAGTGAAGGTCTTTAGCCTGGAAAAGAGGAGACTAAAGACAATGGGATATACAAAACCCACATTTCTTTTCTTTTCTTTTCTTTTCTTTTCTTTTCTTTCTTTTTTTTCTTTTCTTTTTTCTTTCTTTTTTTACAGTACAGAAAAGGAAATGAACTTGCTCCATTTAACCTCAGAGGCAAAACTAGATGTCATGGGTGGAAATTACAGAAACAAATTTAGGCTCAATATGGGGAAAATCTTACTAACAGTTCAAATTATCAACTAGACCATTAAAGGTTTCTCATTAGAAATCTTCAAGAAAATGCTGGATGATCTCCTGTCCAGTGCATGGTGGAGGGCATTCTCTTGGGGGGGAGTGAGAGTAAATACCTGCTGAGGTTTCTTCTAACTCTGAAATTCTGCGATTCCGTGAATATAGAAGTGGGTAGACAAAAGGAGGCAAAATAAGAGGATGTGTTGTAGGATATGAGTGTTTAGGATTTGACAGAGCATCCCATGGAACATGTGCAGAACTGCCCTTCTTGCTTCTAGCTGCCCACATGAGCTAATTCAGTTTTTGTGTTTGGGGGAAGCCTCTGACTGAGGTAAGGGATTTTGTTATTCCCCAAAGTACCCAAATGCTGAGATGGCACCTGTAATAAGGCAGAAGCAGGAAGGACAGCTAGCCACATGCTCCAAGAAAAGATATTCCTAGAAAGGGGGAAGAGAGGAGTTAGTGATCTGAAATGCTAAACTATGTATAGATAGAGATATATCTTGAGGTAAGATTTCTAGAGAAATTACTCCTGGCAAAGATAAGGCATTTCATCACAATTCGTTTCTTCTAGAGGAATGACCAGAAAGGGATTCCTAGGTGAATATTATGTCTCTAGGGAAGATGCGTCAAAAATTGAATTAAACTCTATATCTAGGTGTGTTACAATGTGGCAAGAGATTGAGGGTAAGATGCAGAAGGGATAAAGGTATTTTCTCTGAAATGATCCATTAGCTTCAGAGGATATCTATCTTGGGTACCAGTAATAGACTTCCCTAGGAAAGGTCCTGATTTCTAGTAAAAAGACAAATGTTTAGCAAACTCCTGACCTTCTTACTCTGTTCATCCCTGTTCCTCTAAAATCTAGACTATAGAACTACAAAACCCACTTTCCAATCCCTGCTACTCATTCTCCTATTTATTTCAACCTTCTGTCCCCCTCCTCCAATACCCCTCTTCATATATGCTCACACTTTCTACTGAGCCCTCTGGAACTTCTGCAGCTTGAAGGCCTTTGGTCTTCAAAGGAATGCCTGTCTTTTGGGACTCCTGGTTTTCTTTAAAATTCAGTGTAAATATTATCTTCCATGTGTAGCTTTTTCTAATTCTCCAGCTGCTAAGCATCCTCTTTCCCCAAACTGTCTTGCATTTATATTATATAGTATGTATATACTTTTATATGTAAAAATGGTCTCCTCAGATAGAATATAAACTTTTTAAGGTCAGAGACTCTCATTTTTATTTTTGTACTCCTATCCCTTCAAACTGTGCCTATCACATAGCAGTTTTTTTAAATGAATGCTTATTAATTGATTTATTGACAAAATAGATTATCATAGGCAAACCCAGAAAGTGCAACCTTTGATAAGGAAAAGTTTCTTGGGATCCAGTTAGTGGAGGGATAGTCTAGAATATACTTTAGAAACAGGGGTAGAGTGAGAGAGTACATTCACAGAATATATATTTGTTGAAAGGAATGTATGATCCTGAGTAGATACCAGTATGTGTGTGTATGTGTGTACAGAGAGAGAGAGGGAAAGAGGGCATGTGAAGAACATAAGACTTGTAAGTGCAAGTTAAGTACTAGTTAGAAGCAAATAGGTCATCAAGCAAAAGGCACATTTGGGATTACCTCTGGTTGTATAAATGTTGTTTCTGTGTCATAGCACTGTGCTAATATTGTTTCCAGTCCTAGCCAATATAAAGAATTTGAGGGGAATATCACAAACATGGGTAAAAATAAAGGAAAAATGTCATCCATTGAAAAATTTCAATTTTCAGAAAAGGGCCCTTGATCATAAAAGTTTCAAGGGAAAGCCAGAACCAGTTTATCTCACCTGAATCACTTTGTCCTTTTTAATTCACAAGAGGATAAAGTCCATGAACCCCAATTGCACCCTCACAAGGGACTTAGTTAAAAGGAACATGTAATAATCTCTTTCTGCAGTCCTGTGTGGGGGTTATGATTCTGCTGTTTTTTTTTCTTTGTCAGGGGATCCCAGTTCTTTCTCTCCCTCTGTAGGTTTATGTTTCCATGGAAACATGCTCTTTAATATCTCTGGAATCATTTTTGCATTTAAACCACTAACTCTTTTCCAACCAAAGCAAATCATAAAGAGAACCGAACATTTGAGGAAGAAACTTGTTTCCTATACTTGCCGAAATTCTCAAATAAATACTTTGGATCTCTTGCCTCTATTTTTAACCACAATCTACCCATCTCATAATCTGATTTCTTTGTTTACCAGTCTATTGATAAAGTATTCTTTCTAAAAGATCCAAACAACAAATAAATTCCAAAAATTATGGCCTTTTATCTGTCTTTTTTCTCTTGGACATTTCTTCAGTATTTTATACAGTTGATATCTTCCTTGCCAAAATATTCCATTTTTTTGGCTTATGACATACTAGATTGCTCTAGCTCTCCTTGCAGGCTTATTCCTTTTTTGTCTCCTCACTGGTTTTACTTCCTCTTGCCTCCCCCTACAAAGGATGCAATTCAACTCTCTGTTCATCTCAGTCTAACACCTAATACTTCAGAGTTTAATTTCACTCTCATAGCTTCAGTTATACATGGTATACGTATGGAATCCCATACTGGGGTATGGCCCTCACCTCTCCTGAACTTTAGTTCTGTATCTACAAATGCCAGTTGTACCTGTTGTTTGATCTCCCACTGTCATCTTTAAGCTCTGATTTCCCTATTTCTCTCGTATTTCCCAAGTCTCCTCCATACAAAACCTCAGCACCATCTGTGACTCTTTGCTATTTTCTGTGTGATTCTAGCCTTATACTTTGGGTAAAAGTGCCTTTGGTGACAGTAATGATAAGTGGAGAAGGAAATGTTTGCCCTTGGGAGTAGCACTTATAGAAACCAGTCAATTCAGTCAAAAAAAAATCAGTAAACCATGTGTGCAAAAGATCAGTTAAAGTGACTGGCACTCTATATACAAACCAACCAGATGATTGATAGATTTTTTTTACTTTTTAATCAGCAGAAATGTCATATAGTTTCTTATCTCCCCAAGTTATATTCACCTTGTGGCTTGCTACCCTGAATGTGAAATGGTTTGACAGTCATATTTCTGCCCTGAGTAGAGACAGAAGAATCACATTACTGCTGCTATTAGTAGTTCTTCATGCTCTTCCTTTGACTAGAGAACCCCAAAAGAGAAGGACCAAGGCAAATGAAGTCTTATCAAGACTAAGAAAGCTCAAAGGTTCAGGGCTGGTCAATAGATAGTAATCATAGCATAGTAAAAGAACATTAGTTACTAGGGACAGTCAATCTTTCAAAGGTACTCTTCAAACAAAAATGTAGAAGTAGATTGGATTTTCTTTATAAGAAAAGTTTGAGGGAAGCCACAAAACAGAAATGATCACATGGATTTACAAAGGAACTAATTCTCAGATCATGCTCTGGGAACAAGCTAGTTGTGAAAGGGGTATATTTCTGTATTCCATGTTAGAAACAGAACACAAAGATTAAAATACCTATTTCATTTCTTGGGATAGAAAAAGTTTATTATGGCCTGGAACAGGATATCTAGGATTTTTCTAGGCAAACTACAATAACAGTAATAAATTTTTTTATTGGTGCTATGGTTGCATCTCAAATGCCCTACCCAATAGAGGAAAAACAATCCCTAGAGTATGAATGATCAAGACGATCACTCTTTCTGTTCTTCAAGCTATCCTTTTGTGACTCCCCAGTTTCACTACCTTAATGTCTCCAATTTAACCTACTTACATACCTATATAAATACATACATATACACATCACACTGTACAATTTGCCTGGGTCTACATTGCTATATGTAAACTAGGGCTCAGTTCGTTAAGTCCTAAATAATATGTGAGTTACTGAATAAGTTTTCAAAACACTCATAGTGGATGTTTTATACTCATTATGTTGTAGCAAGCTATAATTTTTCAAAAACTTTGGAAGCCACTGGAAAAAGGGTTTACATATATATATATATATATTTCTTTAGAGAGATGACCCCATAAATTTGAGGGAAAAATACGTATGTATATACACATACATATGCATGCATATATACGTATATATACATATATGAAGTATATTTATTAGGAAGTATTTTTTATCTTCATACAACTAAAGAAATAAAGTTTTGGTCATCAAAGAGGAAAGCTGCCACAAGCCTTGAATCTCCCCCAAGGTAGATAAGAATGCTTAGTTATTTGAGGGAAATCAGATAAATGGCAATCTTCATTATGTCTTTCTTTCAGATGATTCTGAATAATACTGACTGGCTTTTGTATATTACTTTGCAAAGCTCACTACACACATTATTTCATTTGATCCTCATGCTAGTCCTCTGAAGTAGGTAATGCAGATATAATTCTTCCCCCTTTTGCAGATAAGAAAGCGGAGACAGAGATTAAATGACTTACCCATGGTCACCCAACTACTCAGTGTCAGTGACAACCCAGTTCGCTATGACTCCCAGGGCAGTACTCTTTTTAGGTCACTTTTCTGCCTCTCTGAAGTACCATCGGGCAAAATTAATTTCAATACAATACATATATATGTATGTATGTATGTTATATATGTATATATGTGATACTGGCTTTGTTTAACACCCTTTACAGATAGAAGTCACCTTGTTGGCTTAGGAATATAAAGAACATATTATATACAACTTGATGTATTCCCAATACCTCTAGCATAAAATAAAAACTCTTCAGTTTGCCTTTAAAGCCCTTTAGAATTTATCGCCAACCTACCTTTCCCAGGCTTATTATATATTCATTCTTATTACACACTCCACACTCCAGCCAATCTGATGTACTTGCTGTTCCTCTTATGGACATTCCTCTATCTCCCATCTCCATGATTTTCACTGGCTGATCCCCATGCTTGGAGTACAACCTCTTGGGAATTCTCAGTCACTTTCAAAGCTCAATGCAAGTATTATCCTAATGATTCTTTCATGATCCCTCCAGTTGCTAGTGGTCTTCTGAAATTACTTTGCATTTACTCCATGTATTCCAGTTACAGTTATGTCTATGTGTTGTTTCACTCATAGGCTGAATATAAAATGAATGTAAATTTCTTAAGGTCAGGGATCCTTTATCCCCTAGACCTAGCACAGGGACAAAGTAGATACTTAATAGTTGTTGTTTGTCCACTCTCAAAGAGGACCATAACATCAGAAAGGTGATGCCATAACACGTAAGTGAATTGGATTTAATAATGGGAGGCTGTGTAAAGTCAACAGCTTCACTTTCTCCTTTGGAGCCATCTGGGTCCAATGGCCTAGATTGGGACAATTGGAGATGACCTTCAGACACTTAATAAGTACACATTGAATGGATATTAGACATACTCAGAAACTGGAAAGCTTAGGGCTAAAAAAAATCCAGAAAATTTCATACTAAAGAAGGTCATTGTCCCAAGTTTTCTCATTTTGAGTGGAGTGATAAAAATTATTCATGAAGGAAAAAAGGGTTCCTTTCCCCCTGAGTTTTATATTTCTAGCTACAAATATACTTACATGACTAATTAAATATTCACACTGAGTTCTCCTATGTTTGGCATGACTATTGGACTGCTGGTAGCCCAAGGACATGGGTGGCAGAAGAGGATACTACACCTTGCTAGAGATAACATACAAAGCGCATTTACTAAGGTCTCTTTCAGCACTAAAATTCTTTAACTTTACTGAAAGTAATTGGGAGTTGACCATGGTTCTGGATATCTGCTTTTTATAGACCACCAAAAAGCAAAGAAAGAGCCTGGATGCAAATAAAAATATTTGGTCTGGAAAGTATTGAATAGCTCTAAACCTCAGTGCAGGTTTGAAGTTTGAAGCTGGTAGGTATTGTATTGAAATTAATGTGGCCTGATGGTCCTTCAGAGAGGCAGCAAAGTGACTTCAAAAGAGTACTGCTCTGGGAGCCATGGTGAACTGGGTTGCCACTGACACTGACTACTTGGGTGACCATGGGTAAGTCACTTAATCTCTGTCTCAGGTTTCTCATCTGCAAAAGGGGGAAGAATTATATCTGCATTGCTTACTTCAGAGGACTAGTGTGAGGACCAAATGAAATAATGTATGTAGAGAGCTTTGCAAAGTAATATACAAAAGCCAGTCAGTATTATTCAGAATCATCTGAAAGAAAGACATAATGAAGACTGCCATTTATCTGATTTCCCTCAAATAACTAAGCATTCTTACTTAACTTGGGGGAGATTCAGGGCTTGTGGCAGCTTTCCTCCTCCATGACCAAAACTTTATTTCTTTAATTGTATGAAGTTAAAAATATACTTCCTAAATTTTGCAAGGAAAGAGAAAGACCTCCAGAATTTTTAGTGGATGATGGCTTCCATGACAACAAGAGAGAGAAGGGGAAAAGAAGAGATAAAGAGAGAAAGGAAGACACACACACAAAGAGAAAATGCAATAGAGTTCTGAGTAATGCTTCCATGGCAACTGTATTACATGTGCAGAGAACTGCCAAAATAAGTCAAGATCCAGTAACCAATGGGAGAGGGAGTGGAAAGATGTCCTGAAGTAGGTAACAACCACCTAGGGAAAATGAATTATCTTTGTGGGTTTACCTCCTCTTCATATTCTGCTTCCAAACCACACCCTAACCCCTATTATAAATGACAGTATTCTTGGAAAAGTTGTCTCCACCAAATTCCACCTTATTCAGAGAGATCTAAGGATAACAGGGATGAGGCTTAAGAGTTCCCAGAAAGAATATAAGGAGGATGGGGAGGGGGAGGAATCACAAATGATAAAGATCATTTCCCTCTAGGTATCAGCTTGCTTTTCCATCTTTCTAGATTAATTTGAACAAAATATACTTGCTTTCAAAATCCAGATGGTTGGGAAAGGAAGAACCATTCAAAAGATCTTAAATCAAAATTGGAATGTGATTATGCTACAAGATAGGTGAAGAACATAGACCAACATCTCACAGTATATACCAAGATAAGGTCAAAATGGGTACATAATTAGACATAAAAGGTGATACCATAAGCAAATTAGGAGACTAAGGGTTTACTTGTCAGATCTATGGAGAAGGGAAGAATTTGTGACCAAAGAAGAGATAGGGAACATTATGAAAAGTATGTATAATTTAGATCAAATTAAAAAGCTTTTGCACAAATAAAACCAATGCAACCAAGATCAGAAAGAAAGCAGGAAGACAGGAAACAACTTTTATAGTATGTGTTTCTGATAAAGTCTTCATTCTTCAAATATATAGAGAACTGATTCAAATTTATAAGAATACAAGTCATTCCCCAATTGATAAATGGTCAAAAGATATGAACAGGCAGTTTTCAGAGGAAGAAATTAAAGCTATCTATAGTCATGTGAAAAAAATGCCCCAAATCACTATTGATTGGAGAAATGCAAATTAAAACAACTCTGAGGTACAACCTCACAGCTATCAGATTGGCTAACGTGACAGAAAAAGCAAATGATAAATGTTGGAGAAGATGTGGGAAAATAGAAACACTTACATTGTTGGAGTTGTGAACTGATCCAACCAACCATTCTGGGGAGCAATTTGGAACTATGCCCAAAGTGAAATCAAACTGTGTATACCTTTTGATCCACCAATACCACTACTAGGTCTGTATTCCAAAGAGATCATTAAAAAAAGGGGAAAAGGACTCATATGTGCAAAAAATATTAATAGCAACTCTTTTTTACTGTGGCAGGAAATTGGAAATTGAGGGGATGCCCATCAATTGGGGAATGGATGAACAAGTTGTGATATATGGGTGTAATGGAATACTATTGTGGTATAAGAAATGATGTGCAGGAGGATTTCAGATGAGCCTGGAAAGACTTATGTGAACTGATGCTGAATGAAGTGAGTAGAAACAGGGGAACATTGTACACAGTAACAGCAACATTACAAGATGATCAACTACGGAAGACTTAGCTCTTCACAGCAATACAATGATCAAAGACAATTCCAAAAGACTCATGATGAAAAATGCTGTCCACATCCAGAAAAAAAGAACTATGGAGTCTGAATGCAGATAAAAGCATACTACTTTCATTTTTTTGTTCTTTTTTGTTTTTTGTGCTTTTTCTCTTTTGTTCTGTTTCTTCTTTCACAACATGATTAATGTGAAAATATGTTTATATGATTATACAGGTATAACCTATATCAGATTGCATGCTATCTTGGAGAGAGGAGAAGGGAAGGGGGTTAGGAGGGAGGGAAGGAGAAAAAAATTGGAACTCAAAATTTTATTTAAAAAATGAATGTTGAAAACTATCTTTAAATGTAATTAGGAAAAATATAATTTTATTTTTAAAAAGAATGTTGCTAATGTAAAAAAAAAAATAGGTGCAGAAATCATGAGTTTGATTTTCAGCTAATTAAGTAGGTTCTTCCCACATCAGAATTCTTTTTTTTTTTCATTCATTTGGCAGTGCCTGTCCTGAAATACAATGTAGGATCTTGACTGAAATTGTTGCATAGTGTGAAATTAAAAATTGATGTAAGGGGAGAAATTAGGTGCTCAAAAGGATTTTAGGTATTGAAAAGGCATTGAAAATTTTGGAGTAGGATGGTGAACAATATGCCCACTTTTATGGTTCTATTAACTTCATGCCATAAGCTGGTGAAACGATATCAATACTTAGTGGCTATTCTCTTGCAGAGGTGTAAGAACTGAGTGAAGGGCAGAATAGTGCCTACACAGCAAGTGCTTCCTCTCCTGCACATTCAATTTATTCAATAAATATTTATAAAATACCTACTATGTACAGGACACTATTAGAGAAGCTGGGAATGTAAAAGAGTCCTTACCTTCAGGAAGTTAACATTTTATGGGAGATGCATAATATATAGATAAGTATGCAGGGCATGAAGAAAACTAAGGAGACAGAAAACAAAACCTAGTAGGTTTAAGGAAGTCTTCATGGTGGTATTACTTCAAATGAGCCTTCTCTAAGCTGAAAAAGACCTTAGGGTTCTAGTCCAAGCCCTCTTTTTTATAGATGAGGAAACATGGTGAGAGATGAAGTGATTTGCCTGAGCAGTAAGTATTGGAGGCCAGGAGCCTCTGATTTCCTAATCCAGTATCTTTTCTACTACCTCATGCTTCCTTGATGGGAGCTATGAATTCTAAAGGGCAGAGATGAGGAGGCTACCCTTGGCATGGGGAATGGCTCATGCAAATGCACTGAGAAAGGAATCCGCGTATTGGGTTCAAGGAATGGCTGGTAATCGAGCTTGATTGGAGCATTGAGCTTGTGAATGGGAGTAGCTTAAGATAAAGGTGCAAAGGTAGGTGGGAGCTAGACCATGAAGCTCCTATATAACAAGCTAAGAATTACACCTTTTATCCCCTAAGCCAGTGATCTGCAAACATTTTTATTATAAACCCCTATTGGTTAAAAAAAAAATGCTTGCACATGCATCCTCAATATGCAGAGTGTTCTCAAAGCTTAAAACAGCACTAGGATTTTTGGAACATCCTGTACACATATAGATTTATATTTAAATCATATATACATATTACTGTAATAACACATTATAGACGTTATGAAACACACATTAAATAGGAATTTTAAAAGGATGAGCTAGAGATTAAATAAATATTTTACAATAATTTTTATTAATAGTTTGAACCCTTTTTATTCTCCCTAAACTCTTATTATTAATGATTTCTGTAACTGAGAGAAATGTAATTGAATATGCTTCATTATTTTTTAGAATCTTAATTTAGTACTTTGTGATCTAATGATTCAAAGGTTTCATCTGAGTTTAGTTTATTTCCATATTTGGTTTTGATGGTTGTCTGGCTGGAAAAGAAACCTCACAAATATGTGTAGATCCAAATGAGAAAAGTATGTTATTGACGGCACTTATTAAATCATGGTGTTCATTTTTCATTCCTATCCCTCAGTAATGCCAAGATTTTTGGTTGAAATTTGGCTAGTAAATTTCCTTCTTCTTTCATATGTGTATTGTGGAGGGGAGAGGAGGTTCATCTCTGGAGGTCAGGTCTTACAGCCAGTGGTATCTTTTTCAGGTAGGGAGAAGGGAGTGCTACCAGGTAAGATGATAACTCCCTGGAGAGTCTCTAGTTTTCTGCTGGTGGGAAAACTTTTTAATTTGCTTCCCGGTTATCCAATGGGCTGAGGCTTGAGTAGGGCATGGTGTTGAGTTAGGTTGCAAATCTGAGAGACTTCTGCGTTTGCCTCCTTTAGCCCTAACCTCACTAGCTGAAAGAGCAGTAGCCACTACCACCACTACCTGCCACCTTTTGCTGCCACTGCCTTGCTACCTATTTGCTCTTTTCTCCAGTTGCTCCCTCTACTGACAAGAATAATACCAGCTACCCTCATTTCTCCTGTTGGCCCTGTAGTTCCTTATATCTGGTCTGGGACTTTATTTTGCTTCAGTAACCCCTTGGCCTAGGATGAAATTATCTTATTCTGAGGAGTGGAGAGTGTTCTGAGAAAAGAATCCAGGCCAGCATCAAGGAGCTTCTGGCTCTGGACTAATGAAATGTCCTACTGCTAGGGTGGGAGAAGGGGGGGTCTGGAGGGAGGAATAGATGCTCGTGAGGGCTAGAAAGGGAATGACTGCCTGGGGCGGGGGTGAATGTGGTCAATACACAGTGAACCACCTTGGAAAACCCCTGAATCCTTATACCCCATTCTGGAGAACAATAGGTTATAGCCACTAATGGATTTTGAGCAGGATGGTCAAACCTGCAGCAGAGAAAAATTAATTTGATAGTTTTATCGAGGCTAGATTAGAGAGAAGGAAAATTGGAAGTAGGGAGATAAGGAGGAGTTATTATAGGTTAAAAGATGTTTATTGATCCACAAGCAAATTCAGAAGCAAATAGTCATTGTGTAATTCCAATCCCAGGAGTAGGATGCAGTCTCAGGTTCAGCCTCAAGCCTAATGTGATGCCTACTGTTGAATAACTAGGCCACATACAAACTCAGGTCTTCCTGAGAGCTAGATGGGGTCACTAGATGGCACAGTGAATAGAGCACCTCCAGCCTTAGAAACATACTGGCTGTGTTAACCTTGACAAGTCATGCAACTATTTGCCTCAGTTTCCTCATCTGTGAAATGAGCTGGAGAAGGAAAAGGCTAATCACTCCAGTATCTTTGCCTAAATGAAGTCACAAAGAGTCAGACACAACTGAAAATGACTGAATAAACAAACTTCTTGACTCCAGGCCCAAGAAAACAACTCTGAAAATCTGAACAAACCAAACATAAGGTAACATGAAACAAGAAAACAAGAACTAGAAACAGAATGCAAGAAATCCATAAATAAAGTCACAAAGCTAAAAACTAGAAGAATAACAAAAATAATGAAACTGGAAAACAGTTGAGGAGAGAAAATTTGAGAATCATGAAACTACCTAAAAGCTATAACTCCCTCACACCCCAAACAAAAAGGACACTGGACATTGTATTTCAGAAAAAAAATGTCATAATAGTTAACTTCCTAGAGCCACTAGAACCAGAAGGAAAAGTGGAAAAATGAAGAACCCACTGGTCACATACTGGGAAACTGAAAAATGAAAACTTCCATGAACACTATAGTCAAAGCCTTTCTTTCAACACAGGAATGATAGACTCTTGGCTAGGCGTGGTGTACACCTAAAAAAGATGGGTATAAACATATCTGTATGGCATTTCATCAAGGGGGTTTTAAAATTAAAAAAGACAGGCTGAGGGAGAAAACTGCCCACAAAAATCTGACAAGCCTGAAACTAGAGACAATGCCAAATTAAAGACAGGAAAACTAGCTGAAGAGAGGGCATGTAATTCACTAGAGAAAATATTCAAGAAGAGACACTTTACCCACAGAAAAGAAGAAAGTTGGCGATAGTCAGAAATACATCACATACTGAGAGACAATTTCAAAAAATTATTTATAAAGCCCAATGCAATAATAATTATCAGAGGACACTAGCCTAAGAGGAAAGACGGGCATGCAAAAATAAAATCCCAAAGACACAAGAACAAATGGTTCTGATAAGGAGAAAAAATGAGAGCTATCTGATTTGAGACTCAGATGGGTAGTGAAAAAAAGACAAGAAAAAAAATTGTTGAGATCAAGAGGAAGATCAAAAAAGTAATAGATTATGCCACTCGTGGTAAATAGGAGTATCATGCAACACAATGAGATGATTGAACTACTCAATTATTATTTCATGTTTTCTTTTCCAATGACATTGATCTTTGAAGTGGAGAGGAAAAGAATACAAATGCTTAGCAGAAATTAGAAACCCAAGATAAGTAAAGAGACAGTCAGATAACATCAAGTTTCCCTCAGTAAGTTCAAGTCACCATGTCCTAACAAACAACATCCTAGGGTAGTGAAAGAACCAGTAGATATGAATGCTGAAACACTGCAAGAGATCTCTGAAAGAACTTGGATTATGTAAGAAGTGTCAAAACTCTAGAGAAATGCAAATGTTCCGTGTTAAAAAATAGTCATGGAGATAGATAGGCAGTCATGGAGGAGGGATTAGACTTGCTCTGTTTGGCCTCAAAGAAAAGATCCAGGAGCAATGGGTAGAAATTGCAAAGAAGATAATTTAGGATTGATGTCAGAAAAAAAATTGCTAATATCAGAATTATTCAAGAATAAAATGAACAGCCTCAGAAGGGAGATGGTGAGAAGACTTCAGAGGAGGTCTTTAAGTACAGGATAGATGACTATTTGCTCATGTACAGTTAGGCTTGTTGGCTACTAAGATGCCTCTCAAATTTAAAATTCAGTGATTCGGTAATTGGAAGGATATTCACTGCTCATTTTGGGGCTCTGTAAAAATAATAAAAATCATTATATTACCTAACTCAATTTACAGAAATAGATCAATGAGAGTGATGAAATGAGTAAAGGAACCAAATGTAATGAGAAAAAAATTAGCATATATGTGATAAAGCCAAGAATAAAAATTCAAGAGGGCAAGGATAAGAATTTCAAGCAAAGTTGGAAAGAAGTTTGACAGAAATTAGGTTTGGTCTAGAACTTTACACCACATAGCACATATGGATACTTGATTTAATTACGAGGTCACAGCACACACACACATGCACACACACACACGCACGCACACAGGAGGATAGTTATTTTTTAAGACAGAAATAAAGGTTTAATAAGTGCTAAAATATTCATAGTAGCAATCTTTGGTAGCAAATAGCTGTAAACTAAGTAGGGATGCAGTGACTTGGGAATGGTTGAAAAAGTGATAACATGAAAATAATGAAATATTATATGACTGTAAATTATGACATTATTATATGATTGTAAAGTAAGAAATTATAAAAGTGTAAACATCCAAGAAACAAGACAAACTTATTGTTAAATGATACAGAAAAAAATTATCATAACTAAGAGAACAATATACTATCTATATAATATAGATATGCTAATTATAATAATCTAAACAAAGAGGTCATTCATTAAAAGAAAGCTGATTTTGAGTAAATTTTTTTAAGGATGGTTCTAGATAATGAAATATACTTTTCCACTCACAGAGAGATGTGGAGGACTACTAGCTTGGGATATTATATTCATTGTCTAATGATAGGATCACAGGTTGGAACTGGAAGTACCCCAAGGGGTCTTCTACTTCAATTCCTTCATTTTATGGATAAAGAAAATAGGGCCCAGAGAAATTAAGTGACTCGCCCAAGGTCACACAGGTGGCAAGTAGCACAGGTGGGATTTAAACCCAGATCTGAATTCAAAGTCAGGGCCTTTTTTTCCATACTACAATGCATCTTATTCACTGTGTAGGTTATTTTTGCATAGTTATTTTTCTTTTTCATAGGAATGAATTTACTCTTTTTATGATACAAATATGATACTGATACCTAAACTGGGAAGAGTCAAAGCAGAGAAAAAAATTATAGACCAATTTCCCTAATGAATATAGATGCAAAATTTTTATATAAAATATTAGCAAAAAGATTACAGCAATGTATCATGAGAATAAGATAATTTGATCAAGTAGGATTTATACCAGGAATGCAGGGTTTGTTCAATATTAGGAAAACTATCAGCATAATTGATCAAATCAACAACAAAACTAACAGAAACCATATGATTATCTCAATAGATACAGAAAAAGGTTTTGACAAAATACAATATCCATTCCTATTAAAAACACTAGATAGCATAGGAATAAATGAGCCTTCCTTAAAATGATAAGTAGCAGTTACCTAAAACCATCAGCAGTCGTTATATGTAATGGGGATAAGCTAGATGCATTTCCAATAAAATCAGGGGTGAAACCAGGATGTCCATTATCACCACTGTTATTCAATATGGTACTAGAAACATTAGCTTTAGCAATAAGAGAACAAAAAGAAATTGAAAGAATAAGAATAGGCAAAGAAGAAACTAAGTTATCGCTCTTTACAAATGATATGATGATTTACTTAGGGAATCCTAGAGAATCAAGTAAAAAACTATTTGAAATAATAAACAATTTTAATAAAGTTGCAGGATATAAAATAAACCCACGTAAATCATCAGAATTTCTATATATTACTAACAAAGCCCAACAGCAAGAGATAGAGAAATTCCATTTAAAGTTACTGAAGACATTATAAAATATTTGGGAGTCTACCTGCCAAAACAAATGCAGGAACTATGTGAACACCATTGCAAAACACTTTTCACACAAATAAAGTCAGATTTAAATAATTGGAAAAACATCAGTGGCTTGTGGGTAGGCTGAGCTAATATGATAAAAATGACAAGTCTACCTAAATTAATTTATTTATTCAGTGCCATATCGAACTACCAAAAATTAGTTTATAGAGCCAAAAAACAATAATAAATTCATCTGGAAGAACAAAAGGTCCAGAATATCAAGGGAATTAATGAAAAGAAATGCTAGAGAAGGTAACCTAGCCATACCAGATCATAAATTGTATCATAAAGCAGCAATTGTTGAAACTACTTGGTACTGGCTAAGAAACAGAGGGGTAGATCAATGGAATAGGTTAGGTATATAAGAGACAGTAGTCAAAGACTATAGTAATCCACTGTTTGATAAACTCGAAGACCCAGTTTCTGGAATAAGAACTCACTATTTGACAAAAAACACCTGGGAAAACTGGAAAATAGTATGGCAGAAACTGGGCATAGACCAATATCTGATGCCGTATACCAAAATAAAGCCCAAATGGGTGTATGATTTAGATGGAAAGGTGGATATTATAAGCAAATTAGGGGAGCAAGAAATAGTTTATCTGTCAGATTTATGAAGAATGGAGGAATGTATGACCTAACAAAATACATAGAACATTATGAAATGCAAAATGGATAATTTTGATTACATTAAATTGAAAAGTTTTGTACAAGCAATGCCAATGCAACCAAGATTAAGAGGGAAGTAGAAAACTAAGAAAGAATTTGTACAACCTGTGTCTCTGATAAAGTCCTCATTTCTAAAATAGAGAACTGAGTCAAATTTATAAGAATACAAGTCATTCCCCAATTGATAAATGATCAAAGGATATGAATAGGCAGTTTTCAGGGGAAGAAGTTAAAGCTATCTATAGTCATACGAAAAAATGTTCTAAGTCACTATGATTAGAGTAATGCAAATCAAAACAACTCTAAGGTACTGCATCACACCTATCAGATTTTCTAGCATGACAAAATAGGAAAATGATAAATGTTGGAGAAGATGTGGGAAAACTGGAACACTAATTCATTGTTGGTTGGAATTGTGAACTGATCCAACCATTCTGGAGAGCAATTTAGAACTATGCCCAAAGGGCTATAAAAAAGGTGCATACCCTTTGACCCAGCAATACCACTTCTAGAACTGTATCCCAAAGAGATCACACAAATGGGAAAATGACCCACACATACAAAAATATTTATAGCAGCCCATCAATTAGGGAATGACTAAGCAAGTTGTGGTATATAAATGTAATGGAATACTACTGTGCTATATAAAAGATGAACAGGCGGACTTTAGAAAAACCTGTAAAGACTTATATGAACTGATGCTGAATGAAGTGAGCAGAACCAAGAGAACATTGTACACAGTAACAGCCACAAGTGTGTGATGATTGACTTCGATAGACTTAGCCCTTCTCAAGAATGCAAGGATCTGAAACAATTCCAACAGACTTATGATGGAAAATGCCATCCACATCCAAGAAAGAACTATGGAGTCTGAATGCAGAGCAAGCAGACTATTTTCCTTTTTTTTGTTTGTTTTGTTTTTTCTTTCTCATGGTTCCTCCCACTTGTTCTAATACTTCTATAAAACATGACTAATGTGAAAATATGTATAATAGGAATGTATAGGTAAAGCCTATATCTGATTGCATTCCATCTTGGAGAGGGGGAGGGTAGGGAGGGGAAAAAATTTATAACTTATAGAAGTGAATGTTGAAAACTAAAAATAAATATATTAACTTATAAAAAATTTACAAAAATAATGAATTTACTATAGAAGGTATGTGAAATTACACTGTTGCAAAGATAAAAGACATTAGTAAAATACATTTTAAAAGGAGGATAGGCTGCCTCAGAAGTTGATGAATTGACCATAATTAGAGACCTTCAAGCACAAAGTTTTTGTTTGTGTACCAGTTGAACTACATGGCAGATGAGGCCTCTTTCATTTCTTGGAATCATAAAACCTCAGAGTCACTCAGTCAATAAGCATTTATTTAGCATCTATTATTTGCCAGGCACTGTTAAGTGCTGGGGACACAAAGAGAGGAAAAAAATCAATACCCATTCTCAAGGAGCTCACAGTCTAATGGGGGAAACAACAGGTAGACAACTCTGTACAAGTAAGACGTAAGACGTATTAAAGATAATCTCAGAGGGGAGGCACTAATATTATCGAGGATTAGAAAAAGCTTCTTGTATAGGTTGGTATTTTATCTGGAACTTGAAGGAAGCCAAGGAGTGCAAAAAAAGAAGATGCAATGGTAGAGAATTCCAGGCCAGGAGATCAACCAGTGAAAATTCCTAGAGTTAGAAGATGGAGAATCTTGTGGAAAGAAAAACAAGTTGGCCAGTGTTGCTACATCACAGCGTACAAGGAGGAAAGATAAACAGACAAGATAGGGCCAGGTTAAAAAGATTTTAAATATCCAACAAATTAAGCAAGAGAAACAACAAACAGAAGAAAAGAGAAAAAGTTACTGTAACAAATTTTTCTTTATCAACATTACATGCACTCCCAGATGTGCTTATAAAAAAGATAGAAATGGCAAAAGATAACAAAAATGGTAAAAGCAACCAAAGGGAATCTGCTAGATGTGATTGTGAGGGGTAGAAGAATGTCTAAAAGAGCAGAGCATACCTAAGACATGAAAAAAATTTGAGGTCCTATGAATACTGAAAAATGAGACAAAAAATGTTAGTAACTATTCACCTATATGCCTACTCTCCTCCATTTACAACACCATTGTGAATCCAGACAATGAGAGCAGTAGGAAGAAACAAGCAGGCTTTCACAAGCAACATTCAACAATGAAACACATCTTTAATGTTTCATTATTAATTAAAGATCTTGATTTTATTTTTTATGTTGACATCATTATTGAGAGATCTGTATTTTATTAAACTGATCATTTCTTTAATAATTCGTAGGGTCTTGGGCTACTTCCACCTGAGTCTGACGGGAGGGATATGATTTGACATAAGACTCCTAGCTGACACACAACCTTTATTCCCTTCCTGTCAATGGTATATGGTTTACACTCCTGAAAATAACAGTTGTCCAAAGAATACCATTGTTACTTCTAGCAGTCATCATCTGTTCAGCCATAAGAATTTATGTGCCAGGATGGATGCCTTTGCTGAGTGCTGAGGATATAAAGTCAGGCGAAAGACAGTTAACGGGAGAGATAATGTGAAAACACAAGAGAACACCATCCCAAACCACTACCAATACCAACCACTGACCAACTGCCCATGATGGATAAGTAAGTCAAAAACCTCACTGAATAGTGCAACTATCTGGACCATGAGTCCTGCTTCCATCCTGGCTCCAAACCCCGTAGAGACCTAACCTGGTAACTACCCCCACAGTTTTTGTGGCCCCTGCCTTTTCAACTGCCATAGCAATAATTTTCTCCCACAAAATCCTTAGCAAAACCAAATGGTTCAACATCAGAAACACATAATTTTATCAGCAGAAAGGATATTAAAGATGATGTATTAGCATCCACCTTGTTTCTATGCACTAGTCTTTTCCATCTACCTTAAGGATGAATACTCCTATACATATTATCTCCTTCATTTGAATGTGAGCTTCTTGAGAGGAGGGTCTACCATACTATTCCATATGTAGCCCCAGTGCTTTGTACACAATAAGTGTTTAATAATGATTTACTCAGTAATTCATTCAATCATTCTCCACTTCAACTCCCATTTCAAACCAAAACATAGCAACACTTTTCTTTTTGGTAGCAACAAAATATAAACAAAGTAGCTGCAATCTATTGTGGAATGACTAAAAACATCATGTACAAGGATATAACAAAATATTGTTATATTGTAAGAAAAATATATATAGTGAATATAGAGAAGTATAGAGAGACAGACAAACTGATGCAGAGTGAAGTAAGCAAAGCCACGAAAATAATACACACGATGACTATAACAATGTAATGGAAAGAATAATCACAAAACAATTGAAAGTGAATCTTGTAAAATTACAAAGATAAGTATAAGAAAACACCCCAACTCAAACTCATATTCTCTCTCTCTCTCTCTCTCTCTCTCTCTCTCTCTCTCTCTCTCTCTCCCCACTCCCTCTCTCCCTCCCTCCTATCATTTATAGTGGTAGGAGGTCTGCAGATATGGATATATTGTGATCGTTTTTATTTCATTGTCTTTTATAAAATATTCTTGGTTATATAGGATCATCTCCGGAAGGATGGAGAAAGAGATACAGAGAAAAACTTAAGTGATGTAAAACCAATAAATATATATGCATATATATAAAATATGTGGATGAATTTTATTTAAAACAATAGCTAGTGTTTATAAACAGCTTTCAGATTTGCGAAGAGTATTATCTTACTTGAACCTCATAACACTATGGTAGGTACAACAGATATCAATATGCCCTTTCATAGTGGAGATAACCTAGTCTCACAGAAGTTAAATTACTTGCCAATTGTCACATAATTAAGAAGCATCAGAGGCAGGCTCTGAATTCAGATTTTACTAACTCCAGGTCCAGCAGCTTATACATTATACTATCCTGTTGTTCAACAACAGCCAGCTTTATACATAGAAACTGAATTGACTATCATACCAAGTTAAAAGACTATGTGGTAGAGACAAAGTTCATAAGAAGGATCCTTGATGACCTTTTGGAAAAAAAAATATTGTGCTCTTCCACTAAATAAGAGTAAAGTTCCAGGTTTATTAAATTAATAATGAGACAAAATAGTATAGTGGAAACCTGGGTTCAAAAGCTAGTTCTCATGTAAGCCAGGTGCATCACTACAGGAGTATCATGGAACCACAATGAACTTCAGTTTCTTCATCTACAAGATGAGGAAGTATTTGTACTACCTACCTCACAGAGATGTTATGGAACTCAAATGAAAAATGAATTTAAAATGCTCTACAAACCTTAAAATCCTATTACTATTAAAGTATGAAATGAGGGTGTTGAGCCTAGAAAATAGAAAATTGCTAGGCTCTAGTATTTGAAGGGGTAGAAGAAGAAATAGACATACTTTGCTTGGTTTAACAGGAGGAAGATTAGGTTTGAGGTAAGCAAAAATTTCCTAAAGGGTCAGAAATTTACATAGTATTTAAGATTTGTAAAATACTTTACAACCTTGAGAAGTGGGTGCTACAGAAACAAATTTATCCCCACTTTGGAGATGAGTAAACCAAGATGTAAAAAGGACAAGTGATAGCTGGTAAATGTTGGAGACAGGATTTGAATACAGATTTTCTTGACTCAAAGTCCAGGATTCATTCTTGGTACTATGCTGTAATGCTTCTCAATCCCTAACAACTAGAACTCCACAATCCACTATTCACTTATTCTTTCAACAAGTATTTATAAAGCATCTACTAAATAAAATGCACTAGAGGAGAAACAAAGATAGGAAAGATCTAGGTGCCTCAGAGGTGATAAGTTCTTCCCTCACTGGAATTTTTCAAGTGGGAGCCAAATAACCACATGCCAGTGATTCTATAGAGGACATTATTGGTCAACTCTTTGTTGGATTCAATGACCTCTGTGTTTCTGAGTGGTTTTTTAAAATAAAGTATAAAATAATATATATATGTATTATGTACATGCATATATGTGTATATGTATGTATACTAAAAGCTGTTATTGATATTGTTTACAATATATGAACTATTACCTTGGAAGGATTCTTTTGTCATAATATTCAATAACTCAAAAAATTGAACTTAAAATCTGAAACACTAAATTTATCTAATACCCTACACACCAATTATTTCTCCTGGGTACTTGAGCTGGTTCCTATTATTGTCCCCATTTTAAACAAGAAGAAATTGAGGTAAACAGAGGTTAAGCGACTTTACCAGAGTCACACAGTTAGTGTATTTGAACTCAATTCTTCCTGACTCGAAGTCCAGCACTAACCACTCTTGCCACCTAATAAAACATTATTGTACCATAAGAAATGACCAAAAAATGGAGTTTCCAAAGAAATTGCGAAGAATTCTATGAACTAATAGTATGAAATGAGCAGAATTAGAATAATTCCACCAATGACATTTTTTTAAAATATTTAAATCTTTAAAACTTCAATAAATGCAATGGGAAGTAATAAATTCAGAAGGTGGAAGAAGATCAAACATGTTTCTATTTCCACCCAGAGAGGCAATGGAATTAAAAATCAGAGTATGACACATATTTTTGGACATGGAAAAGAAGGGAAATTTATTTTTCTAAACTATGAATAATTATGAGGATTTCCTTGTTTCTTTTCTTTTTTTGTTCAATGGGCGGGGGGCAGTGGGAGGGTGAGCTAATAAATGCACGTAAAGGGAAGCTAGGTGGTGCAGCGAGTAGAGCACCGGCCCTGGAGTCAGGAGTACCTGAGCTCAAATCCGGCCTCAGACACTTGACACACTTACTAGCTGTGTGACCTTGGGCAGGTCACTTAACCCCAATTGCCTTGCCTTCCCCCCTGCAAAAAAAAAAATGCATGTAAAAATAAGTATAAAAGAAACAAATTAAGTGACTTGAGCAGGGCCGCATAGCTAGGAAGTGTTTGAGGGCAGACTTGAACTGAGGTCTTCTTGACTCTCAACTCCAGTGCTCTCTACACTGTACCACTTAGCTGCCTCAGGATCTTTCACTCTAAGTTTAATGCTCTTTCTACCATTTCCAGGACAACAGCCATGCTGGGCTGCACTGGCATAGGAGATGACTCATCCATCAGGGCAGGAAAGAATCTAGAGATAGGAACTATCCACAAGCAGACCACAATGCAAAAAATATAGTTCTATTGTCAATTGTGCTCAGTATTTAAGTTGTGGAATAGTTCTCAATAAGCTGTGCATATGAGCAACTGCATAACCCTTCTCAGAATTGCACGCAGCTAGTTCTCAGTTCACCCCCTGTGAAACATTCCCCAGCATGACCACAGCTGCAGCTCATTTAACTGGCAAGAGGGCAGATGGCCAGCAGAGCTCTGACAAGCATTAAATGACAATTTAGTTTGGTCTCTGCAAGGAGAGAGAAGAAAGAATGAGGCAGCATGTCAAAAAAGTGATCTTGCTGAGCTCTCCTCACCTGCCTTCCCCTGACCCTTCTCTTGCCCCATCTCTCTCCCATTACCTGGCCTCATTTTGTCTCCTGCTTCCCCATTCTACTTCCTTACCAAGAACCCTAGAGTATTCTCATGTTCCCCTATGGTTGGCCCAATTTTTGGCTGGAATACCTCACCTAGGACTGCCTTCAAAAATAACCTCTTGCTTCATCCTTCCCACCATTCACTTATTCTTTCAACAAGTATTAACAAAGCATCTACTAAATAAAATGCACTGGAGGAGAAACAAAGATAAGAAAGATCCAGGTGCTTATGACAGGGGCTGAAGCGTGATAAGAGATATTCACAGATAATTGTAACACAAATGGAATCATGGTAAGTACCTAAAAGGAGTACAAAGTGTTATGAGATCAGTCAAAGTGTTATGAGATCAATCAGTTTAATGACCGATTAGAAGGACACAGTAATAAGAATAACAAGAAAAGACACTTAAATTGTTTTTTAAGCTTCTGAAATAATTTACATACCTAATCTCTTTGGATCACTCCTAGTTAGAGGTATCAAATATTTAACGTCCAAAAGGTTATAGGGAAAAGATATTTCTCAGCATAGGGAATTATGTTATCAAAGACATAAAGAGGTAGTGTTGTATAGTGAAAAGAACATTGGCATTGTAAGCCGAGGACATGGATTCAAATTCAGACTTTTCTGCTTACTAATCTCGGGAAAGCAATTTAACCTCTCCAGGTCACAATTACTACAGCTGTAAAATGGAGAAGTTGAACTCATTACCAGAAGTTTGGCCACCAGCCAACTAATTGTTTTGGTCAGGGTGGCAAATGTGATAAACAGACAAAACTAAAGATGATTTCTAAGACCCCTTCCAGTTCTAAATCCTATGATTCCATATAGCTTTTTAAAAAGCATGAGATATATTCATAGGGAGTAGAGAATCATCCATTGTGTTTTGGGTAGACAGTGCATGAGGGGAAGCAATGTTAGGAAAAACTGGAAAGCTAGGTTGAAGCCATTTTCTAGAGGTCCTCAAATTATCAGGTTGGAGAGAATGTATTCTGTTGAGCCCATACTAGACATTGAAGGTTTTCAGCACTGGGTTGATATGTGTGTTATGAAGGTTAATCTGGTAATGAGTGTGATGTGTGTAGGATGGATTAGAAGTGGAAGTGGCCTCATCAAAATTCCCAGGATCTCAGAAAGATATTCAAAGGAGAGTAGGCAGATGCGTTGGTAAGCAAAATGGGCTCCTCAGCACTTAGTGCCCTTGAAGAGTTTGGCTTTTGTTTGCTTTGAGTAATGCTAAGCCCCAGGCCCAAACCCCTATTAGGTGTGGAACCTGTGTGGGTGTGGATTGGCAACTAAGGTGGGGCCCAAGGTGGGGCTAACTCCAGGGAGGGCCTAGTTTACATGTCTGGGATAGCAGAGGCTCTTAGACCACGTGAGTTTAAGTCCGCCTCTTTGTGATGATTTTAGGTCACATGGGTGAGTCGCATGTGTGACTCACCCCTGACGCTGACAAAGATGTAAAAGCCAGGGGTTGGCCTTTTCTTCCTTGGAGCTCTTTGCCGACGCAATGGTGGCGTGTGACTCTGGACCAGCCCTTGTTCTGAGCTCCCAGGCTGAACCTAGATGTTGGTAACTATGAATTGTATTGGGTCTGTTTGTAATTTGTTTAAGGGCTCTTGAGATGGTGTTGATGAGGAGACTCCAGGCAGCTGTAGCTAAGGAGCTTGTAAACCAGGATGTACACCTCCAGCTTGTAAACCGGGATGCTGAGACTTTGTTGAACTCTGGTAACTATGTATTGGGATTTGAATCAGACAAGGTCTGTCTGTTGATGTTTGTAATTTGCTTGTATTTTGCTCTGAAGTTCAGGGTGCTGGCTTTTTCCCTTGAACTAAATGAATGATATTTGTTTGCTGAATTAAAGTAAGCTTGCCAACCTATAAGCTTGCTTTCCTTATTAAGGCAGATCAAAAGAACCTGTGTTTTTGCGGCGTGCTGGCAGCTTTCTGAGTGCTGACTATGGGTGGATCTTACACCCCCACAGAAGCTGCTAGCCAGATTGTGGAAACAGCAAAGTAAATTAATCCACATTTAAGTGTAACTCACTAATAACTCACTAACTCTTAATCCTCACAAAAGTGTTTATTTGCAAATCTTGTTAATCTCTATTTGTTGAAATTTCCTGAAATGGTGTGAGAAATATTTCTGAAAAGGATTTTTTTCCTTAGTTCACATAAACCAGTACACAGAAAGCCCTGGAAGAAATTTAAGCACAGTCTGGTTGACAGACTGTGTCCATTGGCATATCACCACCATCTTGACCCATGAAACAGATAAAAGTGGGGGAAGAGAAAAGAGAGGCACTCATGCTCCAAATACACCAAAGGACGACTTTCTTGAGTTGCTTCCCTGGGCAGCCCTTTGCCTCCTTGTCTTTCACTAGGGATGGTTCTGCAGCCTTTGCTTCTTTCAATCACAGTTATGGTAAGTTGTTTCTGCTTCCACTTCACCACTGTCAAGTCAGTGTACTCAACAAACATTTATTAGCCATCTTTTATCGCCAGATGCTAAGTGCTGGAGATATAGAGAATAGCAAAAGACAGTCCCTGTTGTCAAGGAGCTCACAGTCTAAAGGAGGGGAATAACCATGTACAAACAAGTTATATGCAGGATACATTGGAAATAATCAACAGAGGGGAGGCACTAACATTAAGGGAGATCTGGAAGGGCTTCTTGTAGAAGGTGGGATTTTACCAAGAATTCGAAGCACAGCTACTTCCACCTCCAGAACCATCACTGTGTCCTGAGGCTATCACTCAGTTGTCAATAACCAACACTTCACCTGTTTCTCTGTCTCTCTAGTCCAAATTTGTCTGTCATTTTTTTATTCTGACACTGCTTCCCAGTACAAGCATCTCCTTTTCCAATGAAGGGTTTGCTGATTCTTTAGGTAAGGGCTCTTTTCAGTCATAGATTTCAGAGGCTGAATACCTAAGGGCTATTTTAATGCCATTTTTAAATTAGCTCGCTCAGATACAACTCAGGCCACAACTCTGAAGGCTATATGTCACATTCTTTCATCTCTTTTTCACCTACCTGATAGCTTCACCTAGGTAGCATCCAGGCAGGATTGCTGTAAGAAGTCCTCACTGTTCTCCACAGATCCCTAGCTCTGTCTCCTACCTTGGTTAGGCTGATCCATTTCCTTTTATCTACCTCAGGAACAGCATCCAGGCTTCACACTGATTAGCTAAGCCTGGTAATAAATTCATGTATCCTTCTCGTTGGTCTTTTTCATTCCATGATGCCTTATCAGAAAAATGTTTTTAAAACTTTGCTAAGTTTGGTGCCTCTTGGAAGTACTAAACACTGGTGGCAAGTGTGCACTCTGAGATAACCAGTACCTCCACTCTGGGTTATGGAAAAAATAATTAAAGGCCATTCTAATAAGATTGGAGGTAAAATAAGGATGCTCAATATCACCACCTCTTTTTAACATAGTCCTAGAATTGCTAACTATACCAATAACAAAAGAAAGAGAAATTGAGGAAATAAGCATAGAAAAAGAAGGGAAAATTAATGGGATATTTTGGGTTTTTTTTAACAGATTATGTCATATTCTTTACAAAAGCCTAGAGAGTCAGCTAAAAATGAATTGAAACAATTTGTAAATTTAGCAAAGTTGTGCACATAATAGTGGAATACAGTCACTCCATATTCCACTAACTTAATCTCCTTTGTAAATGAACTCTCAAATGGCATACTCTTCTTATTCACATAAATCCTTACAAATCTGATACTTCCTTTACTATTCAGTATTTTCCTGGCAAATGCAGCTGTTTATATTTAATATATTTTGTTCTAACACAACAGTTACCTTGCCAATAAACGCCACTCTCATACTACCTTTCCTAAAAAAAAATCCCCAATTGACAAATGGTCAAAGGATATGAACAGGCAGTTTTCAGATAAAGAAATTAAAGCTGACTGTAGTCATATGAAAAAATGCTCTAAATCACTGTTGATTAGAGAAATGCAAATTAAAACAACTTAGAGGTACAATTTCACACATATCAAATTGGACAGAAAAGGAAAATGACAAATATTGAAAAAGATGTGGGAAAATTGGAACATTAATACATTGTTGGTGGAGTTGAGAACTGATCCAACCTTTCTGGGGAGCAATTTGGAATCATGCCCAAAGGGATATAAAACTGTGCATACTTTTTGATCCAGCGATATCACTACTAGGTCTATATCCCAAAGAGATCATAAAAAGGTGAAAGGACCCACATGTACAAAAATTTTTATAGCAGCTCTTTTTGTAGTGGTAGAGAATTGAAAATTGAGGGGAATGGCTGGACAAGTGCTGCTTTGTGAGTATCATAAAATGCTACTGTGCAATAAGAAATGAGGATTTCAGAAAAACCTGGAAAGACTTACATGAACTGATGCTGAGAGAAGTAAGAAGAACCAGGAGAGCATTGAACACAGTAACAGCAACATTGTGCAATGATAGACTTAGCTCTTCTCAACAATTACAACGATCTAAGACAATTCCAAAAGATTCAGGATGGAGGGGGCGGAGCCAAGATGGCGACCAGAAAGCAGTAACTGGCGTGAGCTCCCCACCAAATCCCTCCAAAAACCTATAAAAAAATGGCTCTGAACCAATTCTAGAGCTGCAGAACCCACAAAGTGGCAGAGGGAAGCAGGGCCC
>CM053623.1:161567595-161587227 GCA_028646595.1 Phalanger gymnotis | reverse complement strand
GTGGAAATGGGGAGAAAATTTGTAATTCAAACACCTGTGAAAATCAATGCTGAAAACTAAACATATTAAAAATAAATTTAAAAAAAAGTCATTTTTTTCAGCTATTTCTTTATTTCTCCCATACTACTAAGAGGAAGTTCAATGGCAGAGATATAGCATATATATGGCTCCTGAAGCATGCTACTCACTTTCTGTCAATCTGGCCTGGTAATTCTATCAGTCTTATAGCGGTTTGCCTGAATTTCTTCTGAGGAAACAAAAGGGTATCACATTTACTGGTCACTTGATCAAGCCAAGATCAATCAATAGAAGGAGTCATGGAGTCTGTAATGTAACAAACATTCATTGAGCACCTACTATGTGCAGATGACTATTAGGTGCTAAGAGAGATACACAGATGGAGAAAACATGATCCCTGCCCCCTAGAAACTCTTGCAGGGGAGATAACAGATATTCAAAACACACAACAGAATACAAGGTTTGTGAGGAGTCTAATACACTATGAGAGTTCAAAACAAGGAGAAAGCTCTTAGAGATAAGGAATCAGGAAAGGCTTCTCAGAGGCTATATTTGATCTAAGTCATGAAGGATGAGTAGGATCTCACCTAGCAGAGACATGAAATAGTTGTGGCAAATGGTATAAGTAAGACCATCGACTCAAGGAACAACAATTAGCCAGGAAGCCCTGAGTTCAAGTCCTACCTTTGACACTGTAACAGTGGGCATTCACTGAACTTTTCAGTACACCTCAACACAAAGAATAGGACACAACTGAAAGGACTGAACAACAACAAGACAACTCTCTAAGACTCTCTCTAGGACAACTCTCTACATTGCAGAATAATTACAGATCTGCAATTGTAAAGAAAATTTCCGCAAGAGGAGTTCCCTACAGGAATGAAATAAAAAGTCCAGGCCAAGAAACAACAACAAATATAATTTTTTAAAGTCTTTAGAATAGACATTTTGTACTTTTCCTTCTCTGTCTTCAATACTAGGTATAGCATGTTTATTTTTTAAAGAAACAAAAGAAAACCACTATAGTGTTTGCAATAATAATTATGATGGTGACAACTAACATTTGCATAGTTCTTTATAATTTAGAAAGTGTTTCACTTGTCATTTGAACCAGCCTCACAGTAATCTGATAGCTAGGTGACACAGTGGATAGAGTACAAGGCCAGTAGTCAAGAAGACTCATCTTCCAGCGTTCGAATCTAGCCTCAGACAGCTATGTGACCCTGGGCAAGTCACCTAACCTTCTTGCCTTAGTTCTTCATCTGTAAAATGAGCTGGAGAAGGAAATGGCAAACCACTTCAGTATCTTTGCCAAGAAAATCCTAAATGGGGTTATCAAGAGTTAGACCCAACTAAAAAAAATTGAACAATAACGCAATAACTCAGTAGTGTAGAGATTATAAATGATTATCCTCATAATGCAATTTCCTATCATGTCACATAATCTAACCTTACTTTTTGTTTCAAATTAAAGAACTATTCCTGAAGCTACATTAAGCCTTCCATGTTGCTCTTCTTTTTCTCTCTCCAGCCTTCCCTCTCAAGGCACTTCTCCCCTTTCCTCTGCCAGTTTCTCTTTGATTTTCTATGATAAACAGCTCTTACTGCAAGAACTCCTGTTCTAGGAATTAGCATATTCATGAAGAGACAGTCTTCAAGCAAAGAGAAAGAAGGATGGAGGAAAGAGGAGAACGTGTAGTTAAGAGAATTAGCAAAAGAACAAGGATCAAAGAAGTAAATCACAGAGTGGCACCATTTTTTTAGATCATAAATTACTGCAACCACTCCCACAAAAAGATTACATATGCATATATGATTTTAATGTATATATACACACAAGCATATATGTGTATAGAGGAGAGGAGAGGACAGGACAGGAGAGAAAAGACAGAGAGGGAGGGGGAGAAAGAATGGAATTGGACTGGGGAATAGTGATTTTTCACTTTCTTGACATGATTCATTTTGCTAATGAAAGGAAATAAACTACAACGGAGAGACAGAAAGAATTCAGGAGTGGGGTGGGTGAGACAGAAAAGAAGACATATGGGGTGGGGGTTGGGGAGGGAGGTAGAGAGAAAAAGAAAGGAAGGCAGAGTGCATAGTGTGCAGTGAGAACACTTGGAAACATAAGAACCGTCCCCCAGAGACAAAATGCCACCATCTTCATGTCAAAATTTAAATTTTTAGCACATGCACCATTGATTGGGGAAAGATAAGATTTAGGCAAGTTTTTCTTCAGAATGTTTTCCTTACCATTCTTTTTCTCTGACAAAATCAAATTTAATATCATTAAAACACTAAAAATGACAGAACTCAACAATGGTCATGATTTCTTTTTCTGAAGTATATAACACATGCTTCTCCTAACCTAAACCAAAAAAAATAAAGCCTAAGCTATTCACTTAAGAGAGAAAAAAGAGGGGAGAGTATAGGAAAAAAAAGAACAAATACAGATTACATGGTTGGGAAAAGTCTTCAATTATTGCAGGTCCTGAAATGTTCCTAAGTATTCACATTCTAAATAAACCCATACTACAATCACACAATCACAAAAGTAGGGGAAATAAGCAAGCAATTCATCCTGCTTCATATAGCCTTTTTTTTTCCCTTGGAAAACCATGATGAAGAAAATAAATCACAATAAAATGCTAAGGGTAAAGGGTCACAAAAACCTTAATACTTGCAGCGTTAGACCACATGAAAAAATTCCCACATGAAGCCTTTCTAATTCTGCTCTCAGTTATCCATGATGATGTGACACACAGGCTGAACACACAATCTAAAACTCTTATTTTAGACAATGACATTATTTCTCCTTCTTCCTCTAATCTTTTACAAACATTAAATACAAATTATGGGTGCAGTTATGAACTCTGAGTCTTTCCTCTGAGGGAGCCAGTAGCCTAGTTAAATTAGCAGACATTCATCACCAAGTTAACTGGAGGGTGATGGAGATTTTGGCCACACCAGTTCTTGAAGATTTTTTCTATGTCATAGAAGGCTTGTGATCTGTGTTGGTGAGTCTCTCCATAGAACCCTGAAGTATTTATGCATTTTTTTAAATAGCAAGGAGGATTGATTTGAGCTTCCCATCTGTTTATTTACTTTGTCAATCCATCTTTGACTAATAAACACTAAAATGGCCAAAAGTAGACTGTGATCAGGAAAGGACATCTGACAATGCTTGAGATGAGGGGGGTTAACAGAGTGTGAAAATGACAAGGAACAACTGGTACCAACCAGGGCCAGCAGGGAAACAGATTTGGGAGCAGTGAGATCTCATTCAGGGAAAATTCTTTGGTTAAGAGCATAGGGAGCAGAGACAGGGGAGCTAGTCAAGAGAGAAAAGTGATATGCATGGTAGGAGTAAGTCCTGGGAGGAAGAATGGGAGTATCTGCAGTGTTACAACAGATAAGGAGAAGATATCCAAGTAGGGCATTTTGGTGGGAGTTCTGGGCTTTTGAGCAGTTAGAAGGAATGGAAGGGGAGACATGGATAGTTATTCTGAAAAAGATCTGGGGGTTTTAGTGGACTGCAAACTCGATATGTCAGCCAAAAGAGCTACTATAATCTTGGACAGCATTAAGGGAGACAGAACTTTCAGGAATCTGAGATGATAGTTCCACTAAATTCTGCCCTAGTCAGACTACATATGGAGTATCATATTCAGTTCTAGGTGCCAGACACTAAAGGTATTGAAAAGTTAGATCAGAGGGGCCAAACATGTAGCAACACATTATACTGAGTTTGATTATAATATAATTATAATTTGACAAAATACATTAAAACACAAGAAGACATAGATAATATTATTATATGGTTTTCTAAGTCAATAAGAAGCTTGTAGGAATCCTTATGCACATTTTGTTGTTCAGTCACTAAGTCCTACTCTTCCAACCCCATTCAGGATTTTCTTGACTAAGATACTAGAGTGGTTTGCCATTTCCTTCTCTACCTCATTTTACAGATGAGGAAACTGAGGCAAACAGGATTAAATTACTTTCCCAGGGTCACACAATTAGCAAGTATCTGAAGCTATATTTGAACTCAGGTCTCCCTGAGTCCAGTCCTGGAGCTCTATCCATTGTACCAACCATCTCTCCCTATGTATACCTTAGTGGGCCCCATTTCTATGTGAGTTTGACACCACTGAACCAGACAGTATACAAAGGAAGGTAACCAGGATGAAGAAGGGACTGGAACCTATACCATATGAGAATTAATTGAGAGAACTTTGACTGTTCAGCTTGGAGAATAGGATAATGGGAGAGGATGTGATTGCTTTAAGTTTCTGAAGACCCAATAAATGACAAAAGGTTTGTTTTGCTTTGGGTGGAAGTTTCAAAGAGGCAGGTCTAGACTTTGTGTCAGGACAAACTCAGTAATAATCACAGCTCTTGAAAAGTGGAATGGGCTTTCTCAAGAATTTATGAGTCCCCTCCCTATTGCAGGTCATCAAGCAGAGGCTGCATGACTACTTGTCAATGATAGGAGAGATCCCACTCAATTGAAGGCTGGACTAGTCGACTTTTAGGAGCCTTTTCAATTCTCAAATTCTGTGATTTTATAATCTTATTGCTAGGGTGTAGGAGACATTATCTTCATACATAAAAGGAAATCCATGTAACTTTTTAAAGCTGAAGAAACTATTCTTCCCTTCATATACATGTGATTTATTCCATAACTAGACCTTTGGCTCAAATTTTCTCACTAGTCCTACTTGATTAAAATAAGGTTCTAGTTTTTCCCGCCTTCAATCTGCTCTGAACAAGAACCTTCCCCACCCTGCCAGAATTCAGTGGTCTTCAATGACCCTCTCTCTATTAAAGAATTTACAGTTGCCAACTTGATGGAATTCAGTTTTTAGAGCTAACACAAGCTATGCAGGTATTCCTTGCTTAGAAAATGTTGTCCTTGGTCTCTGAAATTTACTTCTTTTTAAGGTTATTCCTTTACAGAGGAGAGTAACATCTTTTCTACAGAAATTTTGAATGCTACCCTGTCTGTGAGACACACAGAATCTGCCAATAATTGACTCCTGGGTATCAGCAATCATAAGGTTAACAAATAGGCACTGAAAGTCCTGGTGGTGATTTTATTTTTCTCTTCTACTCTTCTTCCTCAGCTTCCTTTGCTTATTTCTTTTATTTATGCCTCTTATGACAATTACTTTTTTCAGAGACACAAATTCCAAGCTGCTGACTACTTCAATATCTGGCTGTCTCTTATAAAGGATCAAAATATTTCAAAGTTTGAATGAAATCTTACCCTCTCTTATCTTTCCTCCTCTCTAACCTTATCTTGACCAAAGAAAACATTTTATATCATTCTTGATAGTGAGGCACAGGGCCTCTTCCTCAAAGAGAAGAGGAGTCCATGGATTTGGGGGGGATAAGAAACAGTGGAAATACGGTTTAATATCTTGAGGAAGCTCTTTGTTACAGGATAGAGTCATGGCATTTTTAGACCATCCCTTTTCTTCAGAAGTAGAAAGTCACTCACCAGGACAATAGGCTGCTCTGTGCTATAATATAATCAATAGCCCAGTGGGTCCTAAGGCAAAATGGGCTCCTTAGAATGGGCCCCTTAGCACTTCAGGAGTTTGGCTTTTGTTTACTTTGAGTGAAAGTACTTTCAACTGTTAAGCGCTAAGCCCCAGGCCCAAAGCCCTATCAGGTGTGAAACCTGTGTGAGTGTAGATTAATGACTTAAGAGGGGCCAACTCGAGAACCAATGGTCTCTGGTCATTAATGGGGGGCTTGAGAATGCCAGAGGCTCAGCTGCAAGGAAAAGCCAGCCAAGAGACAACTACAGCGGAAGCGGAAGCTGTGGAAGCAGGAAGCTGCGGAAGCAGAGCTGACCTGTGTATAGACCCGGGAGTTCGAGCAAGGACTTGAGGCCAGTAAATATGATTTGGCTAAATACTATCTGGTTCTTCTGTGGCCTCCTGGTTACTCTTGTGATGCGGGCTTTCGGGGCCTGGAGTCTTTTTGTCAAGATGTCGGAATGGGGAGGCTGGTTTGCGGATCTGCTGCAGTGGGGCCTAAATAAATGTTTTGTTGCATTCTACTTAGAGAATCTCTCATACCTTGCGATTTTGAACCATTCAAACATATACATGATTATATTTGAGATTATAAATTCGGCCTTCCTACTACACCCAGTTAACCACATCTTCTTCCTTTCACCCAAATCTCTAAACACTTCCCATCAGCATTCAGTCTCTAAGGCCAGGATGAGATGGGTTAAAAATTACTGCCTGGCAACATAAAACAGTAAGTAGGAAATTGTCCTAAAGGACAAAGTGAAACAATTTTGCTTTTTTCCATTAAGAATAACAATGGTAAAGAATGTGGAATTCAAAGTTTTAAAAACAAATATGAAAAATTGTTTTTACATGCAACTGGGAAATAAGATATACAGGCAATGGAGTATAGAAATTTATCTTGCCCTACAGGAAAATAGAAGTTAAGGGGACAAGAGAAGGGGGACAGCGATAGAAAGGAGGGAAAATTGAGGAAAAGGGTAATCAGAATGCATGCTATCTTAGGGTGGAGGGAGGGGAGAAGTGCAGAGAAAATTTGGAACTCAAAATCTTGTGGAAGTGAATGTTGAAAACTAAAAATTAATTAATTAATTAAAAAGAATAACAATGGTGCTTTTGTCATTAAGATTTAGTATAGGAAGACTACAGTTAGGTGACTTAGTGGATAGAGTATCAGGCTTGGAGTCAGGAAGACTCATCTTCTTGAGTTCAAATCCAGCCTCAGACATTTACTAGATGAGCAAGTCACTTAACCCTATTTTCCTCAGTTTCCTCATCCGTAAAATGAGCAGGAGAAGGAAATGGCAAACCATTCCAGTATCTTTGCCAAGAAAACTCCAAATAGGGTCATGAAGAGTTGCATACAACTGAAATGACTCAACAGCATCAATCAGTAGGAGGAGGAGTCCTTAGTTACCCAGGAATTCCCAAAGCATCACCCTGTGCTTCTTTCTATGTTTAACCCAATGAAGAGTTCAACATGCTTCACTATCTATAGCTCTATAACTGTCCTGTATACTTAAAATATACAAATATAACATTCCCATGTGTGACAATGATAATACCTAAAACAAGGGTTTTATTGTATATTTTAGCCATTTTAAAGATTCCTCTCAGGTATCAATTCTAAGACTCTCCACAGTCAGAGTCCTAATTGCAGTAGCCACCTGATAAAAGCTTCACATGGTGATTAGGACTTTCTTCATGCAAGGTGTCCTAAAAATCTTAGTGCAAAATTGCACTAAGGAGCGAAGGCATTTCAGGTGGCCCCAAGTGTGAATGCTAGAGTTTGGGGAAGGGCATGTGCTCTGGATTCATTTCGCCTGATCATTCAATAAAGACCAAATCTTAACGGGGCCCCCCGGGTGTGATGCAAAGTGCCATCTGTTCAGTCAGGCACTTTCGTGATAGATGTGGGAGAACTGGCTGGGTGGGTGTAAGATGAGGATTGAAACTGAAGGATCAAAATCACCTACTTCATGTGTGTGCCCGAAGGCTCCACCACAGCTCTTTTTTATAAAGCAGAACTAACCATAAATAGAAACAGTGCTGCATTGTTGAACAGAATATTTTCAGTGTCATGAAAATTCCTTAATCAAATAGATGGACTTGCCTCACCAATGGAATCTCCATGACACAACTCTGAAGCAGTGCCACCTGCCATGCCCTCTGACAAAAGACTCTCCTTAAGCCATGAATCGCAAGACAACAACAATTATGTAACCAAACTACATGGCCCAGCCAGCATAAACCACCCGCTAAAGCCCAGGGAATTAGCACTTTTCACAAACAAGTCTCTAAATTTGCTCTCTGTAGAAAGGAGTCTCTGAACATCTGGGAGGACAACCTACACCAGATGTTCAAGGTAATTCTTTCTCCGGCTCTAGTTCTGTGTCATCCTCTTTTAAAAGATATTGCTTTTTTCCCCCTAATAGTTCTTTTCACTCTGAAACACTTTAAAAGGCAATTGCATTAAATGTAATAACATTGTAGTAATACCAAAAAACAATCATTTTCCAGTGTTAAAAATGAACATTTCACAGCCACTTAGATTTTTCCAAAATTTAGTAAGGCATTTTCAATTTCTCAACAAGGGCAGCAGACACAAAATGTAAAGCTTCTCATGATCACTCATGTGTGGCTTGTAATGCATGTACAGGAAACTAACCTTTGAAATTCGAATTTGTTTTGATGTTTTTGTCACCAGGTGATTTTCTTTTTAGGTTTTGAAAGGAAGAACTCAACATTCTGCATAGATATAACAACTATCAGAGTAAAGGCTAGCAGGGATAATCAAAGAAATGATGATTAACTGCCACATGAAGATCCTAAATGCAATATCTAGAGATCCTTCATTAATCATCAGAATTTAAAAACTCTAATCTTTCCAGAACTTCACTTTATTGTAGAGCAAATAAAATTTCAGATTGGCTATCAAGAAAACAATGAGAGGAGGAACAAATATCAGTTTTGCTGTTTACTTTTTGTGAGATGTTGAACAAGTCACCCTTCTGGGCCTCAGTGTCTTTGTCTATAAAGGAAGAAGTTAGGCTAGACAATCATTTAGCTCCTCTTTAGACCTAAAGCCTACCTAACATTCTATCTCTTAGGTTTGCTGCCAAGGCTATTCATGACCATTTATATATGCCACTAATACCTATAAATATACAATAAATCATTTGATTATATACTCTTCTTAGATTGTTCCGTAGTTGTTTCATGAACATAAATGTTACCTCCCTGCAATACTATATGGAAAGGAATATGTCTTTTACTTAGGATCAGAGAGCTAGAACTAGAAGGGACCTCAGAAGCAACTTACGCCTCTCATAGTACAGTTAAAGAAACAGAAGCCCAATGAGTTAAGAGACTTGCTGAAGGTCATAATATAATAAATACCATGGGTGAGATTTGTATGTGTGATTTGAGACCCACTACTGTTTCTGCTGTACCTGTCCTGCTTGCTCATACCAGGTTTCTGGGTCATGTGATAAAGAACAGAGAAAAATGGCACTCAACACCATAGTGACAAAGGCAAAAGGCAGAAGTAGGAGGGAACAGAGCACTACAACCTCTCTCAAGCTGTTGAATGAAGTGTTGGCAACTGGTGACAGAAAGTTACAGTACAGTCTAGGGTCAAAAGGCTAGGGTTCAGATACTGACCCTAAAGGTGACTCTAGGGAAATCAAATAATCTCAATCCCATTTCCTCATATACAAAATAGGGTTAATAAAATTGATACTATCTGTATCATAGAGTTGTTGAAAAAAAGTATTTTGCAAACCTCCCCACTTTTTGTTGAATGGTCAGTGGTACAGTGGATAAAGTGCTAGGCCTAGAGTCAGGAAGACTCATTTTCCTGAGTTCAAATCTGGCCTCAGACACTTACTAGCTGTATGACCCTGGGCAAGTTATTTAACCCTATTTGCTCCAGTTTCCTCATCTATAAAAATGAGCTGGAGAAGGAAATGGCAAACCATTCCAGTATGTTTGCCAAGAAAACCCCGAATGGGGTCACAGAAAGTTGGACATGACTGAAATGACTGAACACCAACTAGATCTGTAATTTCATGTAGGGAATTCATGTAAGATGTCCTCTACCAATACAAATTGGTTACTATTCTGCAATTTTTAGATTTTGGGAGTTACTGGGGCTTCAAGCTATAAGAATGGGAAATATTCATTATCCTTGGTTCCTTAGGTTCAGAAGAACCACATTGGCCCTAATTTAGCCTAGAGATAGTGTTCTTAATAAAATGTACTGTAAACTCCACAGTGGATAGGTGACTTGCCAACAATGTGTTGGACACGTGACTTAAACCCAGATCTTCCTGACCCCAAAGCTGAAGCTTCTGATACATCGGTCTGCTCTGGGGCTGCTCCCTGCAAACTGTAAAGTATTAAATAAACACGAGACATTGCAGGAAAAGTTTGGAAGTGGGCAGCTCCCTTTCTGAAGAAAATTTCAGTCTGACCGTGATCAAGCTATAACTTCCAAATTATTTCATTTACCACTGATACCTGTAAATGTACAATTAACATTTGATTTTATACTCCTCTTGAATTGGTCTGCAGTTGTTTCATGCATATAAATATTACCTCTCTGCAGTATCATAAACTACCACAGGGAAGAGAATCTTTCTTTTAGTTAAGATCAGTGAGCCAGGGCTGGATGGAATGGATCTCAGAAGCAATTTGTCATTGTTCTGTCATTTCAGTCATGTCCCACACTTCATGACCCCATTCAGAGTTTTCTTGGAAAATGTACCAGAGCGGTTTGCAATTTCCTTCTCCGGCTCATTTTACAGATGGGAAACTGAGGCAAATGGGGTTAAGTGACTTGCCCAGTGTCATATAATTAGTAGGTATCTGAGGCCACGTTTGAACTCAGGTCTTCCTGACTTCAGGCATCATTCTCTATCCACTGTGCCACTTAGCTACCCCTTAGAAGCAATTTACTCCTCTCATATTAACAGACAAGAAAATAGAAGCCCAGTAAACCTAAATGACTCGCTCAAGATTATACATATAATAAACAGCAGAGGTGAGATTTGAACATGGGTACTCTGACTCAAAGTCAATGCTGTTTCTACTGTTCTGTTCTTCCTCTTTTATACCTCTTCCCTTCCTATTTAGGGAAAGAGATGGGTCAGTGGCACAGTGGATAGAGGTCCTGGGTAACTGGGCCTGGGGTTAGGAAGAACTAAATTCAAATCCAACCCAAGACACTAGCACCGTGATCAGTCACTTAATCTGTCTGCCTCAATTTTCTCAACTGTAAAATGGGGTGCTAACAACAACACCTATATTATAGGGTTGTGACGATCAAATGAGAAAATGCTTGTAAAGAGCTTAGCAGAATATCTGTCATGGAGTAAGCATCTTGTAAGCTTCTTTCCTTTCTTTACTTTTGGATACTCAGATCCTCGCTAAATATTTATTTCCTTGATTCATTATGGGGGAAAATTAAGTCATTGACTGATATTATCCAGCACACAAAGGAAGAAAATGAAGATGACACATTTAGAGATCTAGGAAGTCATTACTTTGGGTCCAAAAGCAGTTAAATGTGGACCTTTGCACAGGCACTGGCAAGAATGCAACTGCTGTTACAGAAAGTGTGAGAATTTCAATCTCTAGGAAAATCTGGAGGCTCTTCCCAGAGGATATAGCCACTAGGGGCCTCTCTGAGTCAAAGTCCTGTGAAAGCCACGTTTTCAAAAGGAAAAACATCAGAGAGAACGGAAGGCTCTCTACATTAGCATTAAGAGTCATAGCCACATGGTTTTTCCTATTTTTAAACTTTTACAACAATAATTATGGAAACTATGTATGTGTGGTGACAGAAATGGAGATATTTTATTAGATTTTTAAAATTTACATTCTTGCATGAATTTTGAAGTTTTTAGAAGGATGGAATTTTAAGACAATTATATCAATGAATTAAGCTGGTTTTGGATTTGGTAAAATAGCAAACCTGAGTGGATTATTCTTTTCCCTCCTTAACATCAACAGCTTGACTTTTCCAAGAAATTATTCCATTGTAACATGGAATCTGCTTGAGTTACAGAACAGTGTGTAATACTTTTCAATAGAATTTTCACAGATTCTTATCTGTATTTCTTCATCCCCTTCTGCTTGTTTTTCACGCACTTCCTTCATTCTGAAAGGTGTTAAAAATGAACACAAAGTAACAAGTTAAAACTGGTCTCCCAGAGAGACTCTCTGACCTTTCTGAGGCCAGATAAAAAGAAATTTCCAGGTACCGTGCCACATGTCCATTATATTTGTTTCTCATCTTTCCCTGTTTCCAGGTTAACAAGGACCCCAGATTAAATCAAAATCTCAAAATTCAATCTTTCCAAAGGTACAGTGACAGCAGAGAACGTTTTTATCCAAAGTATAGCATAGGTAAAATATGCTTACAGAACCAATCTCTTCAGGGTATAAACATAATAAATGCTGGTTACTTATGGTTCCTTACACAGGTTTAGAGGAACCATATTGATAGCCTGGTCCTAATTTAGCCCAGAGATGATCATTTTAGCAGAGACTAAAAGATGTTACACACACACACACACACACACACACACACACACACACACACACATTCCATTCAATTCAGCAAAGGGAATGAGGAGCAGAATTGAGGGTAAAACTAAGGATAAGACCAGGTCATCTAGTGTGGTACATTCTAGGATAAGACTCATGACAGGGTTCAGGCATGCACAGGCTCATTTCTAAAGTAAAACTATAGCTTTAGAGCTAACAGGGATCTTAGAGTTTGGCTAGTTCAACCAACTCATTTTATAGACAAGGTCAATTGTACCAGAGAGGTATAATGATTTGCCCAAGGTCACACAGGTAGGAACAAAGCTGAAATTCAAACCCCTGTCTGCTTACTCCAAAGCAGAGATCTTTAAGATGCATCCTGGATCATCATGCTACTCCACAGCTAATATAAGTTAGTCTTTTTATGTTAGGTTCAGCAGAAGGGCCTGGAAAGAAAACTTAATGACATGGAATTCCTTTGTAGTAGGTTGGTTTAAATAAAGGAACACTTCTTTCCTTAAAGGTGAATGGTATGTGCATGTATACATAAAAACATAGAAGGGTACAATAAATGAATACATGAGCACATACTATGAACACAGAATGATGACCAATTTATCTGCCATCATTAAGGAACAAGAGATAGTATCTGTTTCGTAGAAAATAGAAAATTATTTAGATGTTTTGATGGAGTTCCTAACAAAATGTACTATAAATTTCCCTTGCCTTCTTAAATAGAATATATTGAACTAAATTTACCTTTTTTTAATGATTCAGAATCATTGTTAAACACATTAAATACTGTTAATCACTACACTATTCTATGGTAAAGCAGTGTCTTCAGAGGATAGTGATCTCTGTAGGGCTAATCATGAAAGATAGAGTAAGGGCTAGAGAGCAGACTTTGGTGTCTGAGTATGGGCTTTAGTCCACCTTTATAATCCTCAGCCAGTCACTTAACCTCTCAAGTGCCTCTAGGCAATTCTCTAAAATTATAAGTTGCAGAGAAGGTGCTGATTTGCATTAATAGAAATCTTTCACCAGGATCTCTCTAAACTATGAAAATCACAGTTCTGGTTTTTTTAAGGACTAATTGTACCTAAATTAAATAGCCTCAGGCCACTGATTTTTTAATTCTTATGTCTACTTTTTACTTTTTTTTTCTGTCTCTTCCTTCATTATCAAGCTGTCAACTAATATTTTTAGGTGCTGATGGTGTCTTCCTCCCTTACCCTGTAATAATGACCTCTTTCTTCAGTCTGTTGCTTTTAATCTACCTGGACTAGAAAAACAGCTAGTTGAATTTGTTAGAATTGTGTGCCAAGAAGATTAAGTTAGAATCCCTGTGAGCATGTAAAGGAAACTCCAGTGAATGAGGAACCTGAGCTCTGATGCATAGATTTTATGACATCTTGGACTGCTCAAGAGACATTTTTGCTTCCTTCCTAAATCCCGATTATGTTAAATATAAATAAAATATATAATATGTAATTTAATATATAAAATATAAAAGTAAGTTACTAAGTGACCTTCAGATAAGTGATATAGTTAACCCATATGCACACACTCATGTTCTGACTACAGAGTGATGATTATTGTTGTATGAAACTTACCAACTTTCTCCTGTTCTATAGACACCAAATATATATACATATATCTCATATATGTATGTGTACATACATATGTCATAAAGAGGTGTAGTGCTATATATACATAATTCCTTTAATTTGATTACCAAATACTAACTTATAAGTCTGCTTTCTAATCTTTTTAAAATTTTTATAAGAATAGTCTGTACAGACTGAAGACATTTTTTGTAGTAAGGGAAGAGTCAGGCTCTTGTGTGCACATTTCCAATGTAGGCCACATCTTCAAGTTCCTATACATTCATTGGCATAGAGGCACATGACCACTGTTCACTAATTTTTAAAAACTGATAATATAGAACAAAATGCATTTGAAGTCTCTCTTTAAACAAGATGCCTTCCATGCATGTATTAAAATCATGCAAGACTCAGTGACAGTTGTGACTACAATTCAACTATCTGCTAAATACAGACATCAAGTTAGATATAAAACAGGGAGAAATAGGCTCACTTATGATGATATCCAGTCCTGTGGAGGTCTGTCTGCATAACCTCCAGATAAAAAGAAATATCTTCTGTTAATGGCAATGTTCTCTAGATACTCCTCTTTGCAAATGCCACAGCATTAATTGCACTGAGCCCTAGAACATTACAAAGCCTCCTGAGTAAAATACATATTGATGCAAAAAGAGACCAAGTTAACCATTCACAGTGGGAAAGTAATGTGAATAAACAGTACACATTGCCCAAATTATGATAAGTAGCAAGGCAGAAAGCCAGACAAGCAATGAATTGTATGCAAAGTGAACAGAAAGAAGAGAGGCCATCTGGGAAATTGCACGATACATTTAAAGACCCCAAACTGCCTAATGATGCATTCATTTTCACCCATCTCTTTTACCTCAATGTTCTCTTGGTGATGTTATTATAGCTACAAATCATGAAGCACCACAATCTAGAATTGTTAAGATTACAAACGACTAAAGAGCTATGGATGAACAACAGATATAAATAAGCTAGAACATGCTAGCGACTTGATTGCCAAGAAATGGTGTAAAATGGCATCATGTAGGACAGTATGACAAGAGTACATGGTCTGGGCCCATAATGAGAATGAGAGACAACAGGTAACCTAAGTAGCTCTCCCTAATAAATATAACTAGAGCAGGGGTAGGGAACCCCTAGTTTCCCACCCATGACCTTCTAGGTCCTTGAATGAGGCCTTTTGACTAAGTCTAAGTTTTACAGAACAAATCATTTTATTAAGGGGATTTGTTCTGTGAAGTTTGGATTCAGTCAAAGGTCTGCACTTGAGAATCTAGAGGGCTACACGTGGCCTCGAGGCCACAAGTTCACTACCTCTGAACTAGAGGAATGTCTCCAACATACTGATTGGATGATCCTTGCAGCATTTATAGTACAGATGAATTATTATTTACATTGGTACATGAAGTACCCATAGCAATGAAACCATAGGTCCACCAAAAGATTTGTTATGTGTGCATGTATGCATGTACATATGTATGTATGTATATGTATACACGTAGATATATGAGTTTATATGTGTGTGTGTGGAAAGAGAATGTGAAAGCTGGCTTGAAGCTTAACATAAAAATAAAAAAAAAGGAAAACTAAGATCTTGGCAACTGGGCCTATTACTTCCTGGTAAATAAAAGGAGAAAAAATGGCAGCAGTGTCAGATTTTTTTTATTCTTGGGCTCAAAACTCACTCCAAATGGTGAGCGCAGCCATGAAATTAAAAGATGCTTTCGCCTTGGAAGGAAAGCTATGGCAAATCTGGGCACCATACGGAAAAGCAGAGACACTGCCTTGCTGACAAATGTCCATATAGTCAAAGCTATGTTTTATTTTTCTTTTTTCCAGTAGCAATGTCAGTTGAACTACAAGGAAAGCTGAGTGCCAAAGAACTGATGCTTTTAAATTGTGGTGCTGGATAAGACTACAGAGAGTCCTTTGGACAGCAAGGAGATCAAAAAAGTCAATACTTAAAGAAATTAATTCAGACTATTCATTTGAAGGTCAAATACTGAATCTGAACCTTAAATATTTTAGCCATTGAATGAGATGATGGGACTCATTGGAAAAGACACTGATGTTGGGAAAGATTAAAGTCAAATGGAAAAGGGGATGGCAGAGGATGAGATGGATAGAGAGTGCCATGGATGCAATAGACATCAGACATGAGCTTGGATAGACTTTGAGTGATAGTAGAGGATAAAATGGCCTAGCATGCTATGGTCCATGGGGTAAAGAGGTGCTGGACATGACTAGATGACTGAACCACAACAGCAACAAGAAATATATATTCCTTCGTGAATTTTTAGAAAAAGAATTTGACTCAAATGCCCCAACATTCAAAAAAAAAGGAAAAGAAGAATCACTAAAGTAAAAGCCAGTGAGCTTGATTTTAATTCCTGGTAAAATTCCATATTGTATTATAAAAGGGAGGTTTAGCACACACCTGGAACGAGAAGTGATAATCACAAAAAGCCAGTATGGCTTCATCAGGAACAGGTCTTGTGAAAGCAATCTTTTTTCCTTTGGAGAGGGATAGGACAGTGAAATTTCATAGATATAATCTACCTAGATATTTGACAACATCTCCCAAGCTATCCCTATGGAAAAGAAACAAAGATGTGGGATAGATAATAATATCCTTAAGTAGACTTAGTACATGGCCAGACCCAAAATGTAGCTCAGTGTTAACTTGGAAGGGATTCTCCAGTGAAAAGTCCTGTGACTTGTAGAAACAAAACCAGGAGAAATTACTAATATGAACAACAGATTTAGGATTCCAAAATCTCTTAGGTTAGAACACTTGGCAAAGTCAGATAAAATAGAATTTAATAAGAATGTATGTATATATTGCCTTACTTCTTACTTCAATCCTGTCTGACTCTTTGTGACCTCATTTGGGGTTTTCTTCACTAAGATATTGGAGTGGTTTGCCATTTCCTTCTCCAGCTCATTTTACAGATGAGAAAACTGAGGCAAACAGGGTTAAGTGACTTACCCAGGTAAGCTAGTAAGCATCTACTAAGTGTACTTACTACAGCTAGTAAGTGTCTGAGGCCAGATTTGAACTCAGGAAGATGACTCTTCTTGACTTCAGGCTCAGAACTTCATCTACTGTGCCACCTAGCTGCCCATATTGCCTCACACTTATGTTCAAAAAACAACCTCACGGTCCAAGACAGGAGAAGCATGGATTTAGAGCAGTTTGTCTAAAAAAGATCATGGTGGGGCAGAGGGAAAAGAAGGGAATTTTTTTTATTTTATTGACTAAAAGGTGGATTCAGTCAACTATGTGAGATAGTTCTTAGGAAAGCAAGTAAAAATTTGAGTTGTATTAAGTGAGGCATGGTATCAGAGGAGTGGGGAAGTGATACTACTTTGTCTCGGTCAGCCTAAATCTCAAGTATTATGTCCAATTTGAAACCCCACATTTCAAGAAGGGCTCTGATTAGCTGGGAAGCTTCCAGAGGACTACAATCAGGACAGTGAAAGTCCACAGGATCATGGTGTATGAAGAGAAGCTGAAGGAACCACCAACATTTATAAAGCCTAGAGAAAAGAATGGGATGGTGTCAAGGGTCCAGGTAGTATTTGATAGCCTTTTATGTGAAAGAGAGATTAGACTTCTGCCTCAGAAAGTATTAATTCTCCAATATGGGGTAGAAAGACAGATTTCCTAAAAATTAGAGTCATCTAAAATGGAATAGGCTGCCTTGAACAGTAAAGCTCCACTTCCCACAAAGGAATGTCTTCAAGCAAAGACTGGATAACCATAGGATCATGGAACGTATCACTGGAAGGGACCATAGAGGTCATTTGGTCCAACATAATCACTTTTACAATTAAGAAAATGAAGGGCCATGGATGCAAAGTGACTTGACTTCAAGGTGATATTGGTAGGTAAACAATAGAATCAAGATTTGAAGTCAAGTCACTTGACTCCAGGGCTCTTTCTGCTGGGCTACATCACCTCTCATTGCCTCCCTCCTTGACTGTTATAAAGGGGATTCTTGTTCAGGAATGGGTTAGCTAACCTGGCTTCAGAGACTCCTTCCAACTCTGAGATTTCTATGATATTCAGATCTGTGCAATAATGAGCCTTGTTATTATTCTGCATGCTACCAGGTTCCCTGTGGATTTTGGATTAAGCAGAAAGAGAGAAAAAAATAAAAGGAAAAATGTGTGGGTATGGTTGAGGGATTCAGTCAGCAGTTTCCCGGCCTTATGAACATATGCAATTTACTTCACTTCTCTAGGCCTCAATTTCCTTATTTCTGAAAGAAGGGTTTAAGATATGAGATCTCTTGCTGGTTCTGACATCATGTGACTATGAACGTTGTTGTCATTTCAGTCGTGTCTAGCTCTTTGTGACCCCAGTTTGGGTTTTCTTGGCAAAGATTATGTAGCGGTTTGTCATTTTCTTCTCCAGCTCATTTAACAGATGAGGAAACTGAGGTAAATAGGGTTAAGTGACAAGGCCAGGGTCACACAGCTAGTCAGTGTCTGAGGCCAAATTTGAACTCAGAAAGATGAGTCTTCCTGATTCCAAGCCCAGTACTCTATCCACGGTCCACCTACCTGCCCTGTAACTATGAATGCTAACTATATTTTGCTCTTTCAGTCAGTCAACAAACGTGTATCAAGTATCTAATTTGTGCCAGACACCTGCCAAACTGGGAATACAAAGAAAGATAAAAGACAGTTCCTGCTTTGAAGGAACTCACAGCCTAATTGGGAAGACAATGTGCAAATGATTATCTACAAAAAAAAAGGTACCCACAAAGTAAAGCAGAGATAATCAAGGAGAGAAGGCTTGAGAGCTAAGAGGGATTTGGAAAGGCATCTTGCAGAAGGTCAGACTTTAGCTCAGACTTAAAGCCAGGGAAGCTAGGAAACAGCGATAAGGTAAGTTGCAAACATAGGAGACTACCAGTGAATGCTCAGAGTTCAGAGGGGGAGTTTCTCATGGCTGAAGAAAAGCACAGGGCCTGTGAGGTCTATAAGCTCAAGGACAGACAGGGGAAGTGACATTCATTAAATAGCAGCTCATTAGGAGCAGATCCAGAATGGAGCACAAGTCCTGTGACTCTAAGTCAAGCATCCTGGACCCTATGAGGAGTTTGAAAAGAAACACTACGGGGCGGAGCCAAGATGGCGGCTGGAAAGCAGGAACTAGGGTGAGCTCCCCGCCAAGTATCTCCGAAAACCTATAAAAAATGGCTTTGAACCAATTCTAGAACTGCAGAATCCACAGGGTAGCAGAGGGAAGCAGGGCTCTAGCCCAGGATGGCCTGGATAGTCTCTGGGTAAGGTCTATCCTGCACAAAGCTGGGAGCAGAGGGGAGTGAAGCTGAGCAGAGCAGAGCCCAGCATGGGCGGTATGGACCAACCAGACCAGGAGCCAGGCAGAGCATGCCCTAGCACTCTGAATCAGTGAGCTGCAGCAGTTACCAGACTTCTCAAACCACAAACACCAAAGACAACAGAGTAAGTGGGAAAAGCTGCTGGGGACAGGCAGTTTGCAGTTTGGCCACAACCCCGGGGAGCAGCTACAGAACTACTGCTGCAGTTACTTCTGGCCCCAGGCCTACCTGGTGGGAGGAATTAAGTGGCAGATCACAGCAGGAGTGAAGAGCCTGCTGAAGATCTAAGCCCAGTCCTGGTTGGGGGTTATTGGGGAAGGAGGAGTGCTGGTGAGGCAGGGCTGGCACATCCCCCCCAAGCTTGGAACATAGAACTCTTTAGTCTATAAGCAGTCATACCCCACTGAAAAACTCAAGGGTCAAGTAAGTTGGCTGGGAACATGGCCAGGCAGTGAAAACGCACCCAGATTCAGTCTCAGACTTTGGAATCCTTCTTTGGTGACAAAGAAGACCAAAACATACAGCCAGAAG